>CM035790.1:12216386-12381386 GCA_020466265.1 Siphamia tubifer
ATTTTCTACTTGAGTCTCAAACAAGGAGATGTCAAGTATCTTTGGGAGTACATGGTGAAATTCTCATCTTTTTCCACCAGGGGGAGCATGTGTTATTTAATTTTCTATATGAGCTTTTGAAGATATTTGACATAATAAATGTCTCTCCCTCTGGTACCATGGAATAAGGGTGGTTCCTCAGAGAAGAAACAGTGTTCTTGAATCCTTGTAGAGCAGGGGTCTCAAACTCATTTCCTTAAGGGGCCACATTCAGCGTGATTTGATGTCCAATGGACCGGACCAGTTAAAATGAAAACATGATAATCTATAAATAATGACAAGTCCATTTTTTTTTTCATTTTTTTGTGCAAAAAAAAGTCAATTATGAAAATACTTCTATAAATTATCCAAATGTAAAAAAAAAAGTTACATTTCATAAGGAAAATAAGTGAAATTTTAACAATATTCTTTCTCAATTTTTCATTATTCCATGTTTTTTATTATGGATCAGTTCTACAAATACACTAAACTTTTAGTAACAGAAGCAGAAAATAGTTCAAATTGTGTCTAATTTTCTTTAGACATTTCAAATTGTTCACATTTGTTCAGGTTATTCACATTTTATTGTTTGTCAATGTAAATATTTTCATAATTTAATGTTATTTTGTGCAGTAAAACAATGACAAAAATTTGAACCTGTCATCATTTATACGCAAAGAAAAAAAAACTGAGTAGAAACTATGGAGTCATTTAATAAGTCATTATGCTCTTCATCCCACAGGCCGCATTGGAACCACTGGGGGGGCTGCATTTGGCCTTTGGGTTGCATGTTTGAGACCCCTGAGCACCTTGACATCAGGGTCCTGAGCTTTGGCAGTGAGGTGGTTGTTATTTAATAGACTTCAGGATCCGTCAGCAGTCCTATTTCAGAACCAAGGAGAGGTGTTTGTGTGTGGAATGGTCTGAAACCAGTCAGTGCGATGGTATTTAATATCTAATAGAAGCCACAGGGGTATGAATATAACAGGATATAGAATTAAAGACAGGGTAAGCCTAGGGTGAACCTTTGTCATCACCACTTTCTTCACATGACAGAGCAACACTGACACGTCTTGTGCTTGGATGGAAGCTCTTCCTCTACTTGATTGGCTGAAGATGAATTATGTCGCTCCTTGTCACCTTCAACTCCCGCTACTTTAACCTGTGCTCCATTTTCATCCAGAGGAACGTCCTGAAATACTTTGTCTTGGGAGTCTTTCTCCACTTCTCGGTCTCTGGCCTCGGCTTCGTCTAAAGTAGGCCGTGGCGAAGACGATGTTTCGCTCCCTAAAACGATTTCCTCTCCTTCGTCTGTGATTATGACTCGTTCTGCCGTCAACATTCCGTCATGGTCTTCTGGTCCCTTGCACACATCTGTACTGTGGCCGCTCGTGGCGTCAGTGTATCCCAGGAACACAAGGGTGACAGGACCGTCATCCAACATTTGATCGTCTATGTTTTCTACTTTCCCGGCGATGTCTCCGACCACCGTCATGCTTCCGTCGTCTTCGTCCTTCGCATTCGCCACATTTACAGCGGAGTCGTCCTGTCCCGGTGTAGCTTCCCCGTCGTCACTTTTAAAGCTGTTCTCTTTCGACAAGGCAGGATGGTTAGAAATAGACAAGACCTTTCCCTCCAGAGTATTGCTGGCCTCTACATGTTCTATCTTGGTCTCAGTTTTGTCCGGTGTGACTGTGACCTCATCCAGCAACACTTTCATCCCCACCCCGTCGATAACGTTTAAGATCTGCCCAATCTCTTCAGTCGAGGGATGTCCCGCAGACCCACCGATGGCGTGGATACTCTTCCTGCCATCGTCAAACACTGTGGGAGCCATTGGATCACCAGCTGGTGTGGACATGGGGGTCACTGACATGACGGTAGTGGCGCCGGTCTTTGGGTCTTTCTCCACCTTCACCGACAACATTCCCAGGACTGAAATACAAAGTGCACAAACATGGAGAATCCTCAAATTAATACAATATGTTAATCTAAATGTCTAAATAAATGTATTAATGCAGATTAATTCATGATCATGATTCATCTGCCAAATTTTTTTAACTTAAGTGGAAACGTTGTTTTATGGAAACTCTTAAAGGTGATGAATAAACATGTTAATTGTATATATATTCATATTTTTGCACGTTTTGGATATTTTCTCAAATTTTGGGGTGTTTTTTTCTGTACCTTACAAGACTTTTTGAATATGTATGGTTTATCACTGCTTTTTTGTGTTTATTTTTTGTGTGTGAAATTTAGTAGATTTTTTGCTTGTTTTGTGATTTTTTTTTCTTCACATTTTTTTTGTCTTTCTTAATGTATTTTTGTGGGAAATTTAACTATAATCCACCCGAGACAACGCTCAACCAACATCAAGTGTTAACTGTTTTGATCACGATGAATCAAAATGAAACCAAAGCAACCATGGGATTATTCTGATTAAAAATGGAACCATTTGACAGCACAAATACAATTGTGAATATTCTCAGAGTGGAGGGGCTACTTTTAAAAAAGTCACATCTCTTAAACATATAGGCCTGGGTGTAAATGAAAGGTGAGCTACTAATATAAATTATTTTATTTTTACTCTTTGTGGCCAATAATATCTGGTACTAGGGCTGCACGGTATTAGAAAAAACTGACACTGCATAATTTTTTTTTTTAAATCCTGTGATATATATTGCGATATGAAAAAATACTCAGTATATAACAGCTGTGTGGTGCCTAAGCAAACAATCAAAAAGATTAGTGGTCAACACAGAACATCCGTTTCAATGTCATCCATCTTGTAGAAATGAAATAATGAAATAAAATTAATAATTGAAAAAAATATTAATAAAAATAAAAATAAATGAATACAAAAAGACAAATACAAAAAAAATACATAAATTAACCCCCCCCCCAAATATATATAAAAAATATTAAATAAAAATAATAGCAGTATCCGTGATGTGACTATTGCACACTCATATATTGTGATGTCGATGCTCAAACAATATATTGTGCAGCTCTATCCGGTACAACATGTAATACATTTATACACATTGAAGAAATTATTTTTTTTATTATTTTTCTCCACATCCACGAAGCATGAAAAAGGAATGAGGAGTCGTGATAAAGTGGGCTAAATATAACATTGTTCTCAGATCTCAGCGACTGAGATGAAAGCATTCACCTCAGTCCCATCATTAAATCATATTTTAAATCAGTCCCATCGTTAAGTCATACCCTAAAGGCTGAACTTAGATAGAGTAGCATTAAATAAAACAGTCAGAAACTACAGAAAATAATGGAAGAACTTCTCATTCAGTCAAATCATACAGTATATTTATCTTTTTAAGGTAGTAAACATTGTACTGTTAACGTCCTGGGGTTAGCATGAAAGTATTTAGCAATGTTTCATAATAATTTCGTCTTCAGATAATTATTACTGTGTGGCCTTTGGATTTGTTTATCTGGTTGTCATAGAAATATCCTGTTGTTTTTACACCATCTTATAATAGGTGGTTATTTATGTATGGGGTCACTCTTGTGTGTGTGTGTGCATGTGTATGTATGTGTGTGTGTGTGTGTGTGTGTGTGTGTGTGTGTGTGTGTGTCGCCACCTGTTATTGCACAACCTCATTACCATAGACAAATGCTGGACTTGGACCTTTAAAGATCCTGCACTAAGTGGACAAATGTAAATAATATTAATCATCGTGGTTTCATTAGTTCCCAGATTTTTAAAGCATTTGTTTTGTTACTTCAAACTTAGTTATTTATATCTACAGAAGGGCAGGTTCCCTTTCCTATGTCCATAATGTTGTGCAGGGCCGTACAGAGACTTTTGGTGGGGCAGGGGCTCCATTTATTTTTATTTTTTTTAAAGGCCACGTAAAACTACATTTTCAAACAAGTGAACTTTATTTAAAACTAAATTTCAATAACGACTCAATAATGTATGTGTATATACATGTCTGTGTGTGTGTGTGTGTGATGTGTTTATTTTTTACTTTATTGCAATTGAGAAGTTGTACTTTTTTTTACTTTTACCTCAGTAAAGGAGTTGAATCAGTACTTCTACTTTTACCAGAGTATTTTTTCACATCAGTAGTTGTACTTCTACTTAAGTACAGAATGGGAGTACTTTAACCACCTCTGATCATGTTACCATCTGGCCTTTGCTTGTCATGTGTTGTGGATTTTCCTGTTATATCATTATTAGTGTCTGGGCTTTTATTTTGTCTTGTTGGTTCATGTTCACTTTGTCTCGTTTTACTTCCTGTCACCAATGTTGTCCCGCCCATTCATTTAGCCTCATGTGTTCCATCTGTTTTGTGTACTATTTAAGTCCCTCTGGTTTCTTTGTGAGCCTTCCTTAGAGCACATAAGCGGTCTTGTATCCCCTGTGTCTGTTCCTAACTGAAGTTTACTTTGCCCTCATCTGCACTGTTCTAGTTTCTGGATCCATGTTCTACCCTTCACCTGGACCCTAGTAATGAGTTTTGTTTTTTTCTGGACATCTGGTTCTGACTGTCGCCTAGTTTTTGATTCCTGTTTTGCCTTATTCCTCAGTTGCTGTCCCCATTGTGTCACCTGTTGATCTGCAGTACATCAACCCGGTCACCTGTTGAATACTGTTCCGATAAATACAGTGGTACCTCTACTTACGAAATTAATTCGTTCCAGAAGTGTTTTCGTACAGTGAATTTTTCGTGAATAGAATTTTTTGTAAAACGCCTGATTTGTTCCAAGGCTCCCAATACTACCCTTAAAACCCTTTAAAATTATTTTTAAAAAATTACAGATTTTGTATAAAATATGTATTAAAAGAAAATGTAGATTAGATTTTAGATGTAATTTATTGGTCTCAGTGCTTAAATATGTCTTCACTGACTGAACATTAAACATTAATTCATTAAAATGAATCATTTATGTACCACTGTGGTTGTTTTAATTGTTACTTTCACCTTCAACAATGTTTGTTCACCACCCACGTGATACTTTAAAGTCCAGGGGTGTTTGCTGTTCCTCAGAATCAGAGATGAAAAATTGAGGCAAAGGTTTTTTGTTACTTGGATCATTCATTAGCTGGGTCTCTCATAAGTAGAGGTACCACTGTACCTTAAAACAACATATTCCTGTATCTGATAGATAGATAGATAGATAGATAGATAGATAGATAGATAGATAGATAGATAGATAGATAGATAGATAGATAGATAGATAGATAGATAGATAGATAGATAGATAGATAGATAGATAGATAGATAGATAGATAGATAGATAGATAGATAGATAGATAGATAGATAGATAGATAGATAGATAGATAGATAGATAGCTAGCTAGCTAGCTAGCTAGCTAGCTAGCTTTATTGTGTGTTCCACATAAAAACCTGAAAATCGTCTTTGTCATGGCTTCTCAAAACACCCTCCCCACCAAAACACATTGCCACAATTAATAGACACACATAAAATAATTAAAAACCCTAAAAACACAGTGCAGACATGTTTGTGTTATTGAGAGTAGCTATAGCAGAGGGGATGAATGATTTCTTGTAAATATTTTTCCTGGTCAGGGGGGTTCTGTAGCGTTTGCCTGATGGCAGCACCATGGAGTGATAGAAGGGATGGGAGGGGTCCTCAGTGATGAGGGTGGCTTTCCTCATCACTGAGCGACTGTACAGTTCAGACAGAGGGGATTGGGTTGTTTGGGTCATTTTACTGGCCTGATTTATTATTCAGGAGGGTTTTGTTTTATGTTTGATTGTGAGGAAGTTGTACCAGGTGGAGATATTGTAGGTGAGGATGGATTCAATAAGTGATTTATAAACGAGTGTTAAAATATCCTTGTTGACGTTAAAAGACCTCCACTTTCTGAGCAGGTGGAGGCGCTGCTGGGCTTTTTTATGAATTGAGTCCACATGTGGCCCAAAAGACAAAGTGGTGTCCATCTGAACCCCCAGATATTTAAAAGACAACACCTGCTCCATGGAGGTCCATGGTCTGAGTCTTGCATTTGGGTCAATTTTGTTTCTGTACACTTATCAAGTTAGTAGAGTGGGATGTCCAATGACCTAAAGGTTGGTGCTTCGAATCCCTACTCGGACTATCTACATGTCAAAGTGTGCTTGGGTAAGACACTGAACCATAAATTACTCCCAGTAGGGAATAACAACAGCTGCCCACTGGTGTATGAGTGTGTATGAATGGTAAATGTGAGGCTTTATAAAGTACTTTGGGTATTTTATAAAATGCTCACCTGAGCGGCCGTCTTCTCCGCTTTCATACATTCTTTGTGCCATCGTTATGGAAAAGCAAACCTCCGCCTCTTCAAGCACTACAGACGAAAGAACACATTAAGACTCTGTACTGTACATGTTACAGACACAAACACATATCAGTTTTCTAGAACATCAAAGTTCTGACTACAGTATTTACTCAAATATGTGTCTGTTTGTCTGTCACTTCCTGTTTAGATACATTTCCTTTTGTGTTCTATCCTGTCTAGTCTGACCTTTACCCTTGTTTCTCCATGTTTGGGCTGATTGTTCCTTGTCCTGATGTGTGTCACCTGTGTCTGGTTGTTTCCCTGCATGTATATATAGTAGGTGTTTTCCCTTGTCTGTCACTAGTCTGTTCTGTTTTATCACAGAATCAAACCAGTTCCAGTCTAGTCTTGAAGAGTTTTCATACCTTGTCTAGTTTTGTCTTTTGTTTTTCCTTTGATACTTTGTCACCAGTTTTTCCTCCATGAGAGTGAATTTAATTTAACGCTTTGTCACATAATTGTTTTTACCTTTTTAAGAGTTGATTTTTATTTGACACTTTTGATATTTGTTAGAAATCCTCTGTATGAATGTTTTATGTTCATTGTCATTAAACTTTGGTTTAAAAATGATGGCTTTCTGCTCTTTATTGGCTAGGAGGCTCATTCTTTTTAATTGGAGGGATAGATATACTGTAAGAGGGTTCACTAGAAAATTTGACCTTATCTGGCAGCCATTTATTTCCTTTGTAGAGAGCACAACAACTATTAACATATCTATGTAACCCAAATGTGTTATCTTTATGTATTTCTACCTATTTGTGGTTATTGTTATTGCTATTATTTTTAACATACTTCATTAATAACTGTGCATTTTTTTTATTTAATTTTTTTTTTCTGTTTCTGTTCTCTGTTTTAATAAAAAAAAAATTTTTTATGTATAGTAATGTAAACTGTAGGGCCAGTATTTGGGGTGGGGAAAACTGGGAAGTTTGTAAGTTTGTTTATATGGAACTAGACTTGACTATCACATAGATTAATTGTATGTTTCTGTGTTTGAGATATTTGGAAAAAAAAATAAAAAAAGACCCTGATAAAACAAAAAAACAAACTTTGGTCTATTTTTGAACATCACATTTTGGAGTTATGCATTTGGGTTCAAACCCTAGTTCAGTTTTGACAAATTTCAGTTCATTTGTGGTTATTTTTAGCTTTGTCAGCTGCTTTCTGGGAGTGCACTAATAATGTTCCCATCCTCCAGAAGCAAGAGCTTAAGTTGTGTCATTACAGTCAAAGCAGAGCTGTGGCTCCATTCTATCACTCTGATTTAAATGACTATTTTTCAGGAAAAGACTTAGTTATGGTAAATTATCATATGTCGAGAAAGAATGGATTGTAGACAAGCATAGCCATCAGAGTGACAAAGAGGAGATAGAAGCTGATGCTAAGCTAATGGTGATTAAAGTAGTGTTGAATTGGACTTCTTACCTTTTATTTCTTTGTCAGTGTCAGTCTGTGGGCAAAGAAAAGAGACAATTTTAAGTGCACTTCATGGTCATATGCTTAAAACAGACACTGGGATCGCAACTCAATACATGCCCCCCCCCCAACCCCCACCCTCCTTTCTCAAGTCTTCGCCAGCTTGTGTCCTGCCATAAATATCTCAGTCATCATCTGAGAAGCCAAAGCCAAACAATCCTATCATGCAAAGGCACTGAGATTGTTTTACTCTACAACAATTTCAGTTCTGCTGGTGGATCTTTCACATCGTTAGACAAGTTTTAGTTCCACCAAATCCCAACACGTTAACATAAATGTCACATGTAGCAGTTGGTGCAATGTTTCTGTTTTGCACAGTTTGTACAGTTTTGCACTTTACTGTGTGATGTAATACAGGCCATGATGGATACTGGTAAAATCATCTTTATTATTGAATATTTAAGAAAAATGACTTGTCAGTTATAAAAAGGCAATTTAATGTTTCATATTTCTATTTGGAAAAAAAAAACATTGTCTCAGGGAACAAACATATTGAGATGATTTGAATTGTGAAATAAACTATTTAAGTGGTTTTTAATTTGCACAACAAATGATTTAAAGAATAGCAAAAGGAACAAGTGGTGCCCAGAACAAGAAGCCTCAATGGACAACTCCCTCTCAAAATGTGAGACTATGGGTTTGACCTTTTAAGGTGGCTGAAGGTCAAAGGTCATGGTGCCATTTTAGAACCTAAATGTAGTTTTCTTTCTGTTAACAATAGTAACTGAGTACTGACCACCATTCTGTTTTGCTATTACCACCATTTAAAACCAGGTGACCTTGATTTTGACCTTTGAAGGTCAAAGGTGATGACATCATTTTAAAGCTCATGCCAGGTTTCCTATTTATCAACAATCGTAACTAAGTCTCTATCTCCACTGGTTTTTCTGTTAGTCTATTTGAGGTTTTCAGCTATTGACCCAGTAACCTTTGACCTCTTGGGTCAACAATAGTACAACATCTATGCAGACAAGATGTAGAATTGAAATACCGGCATTCTGGTGCTGATTTTAAATCTGTAAAATGAATACTTCAAAAGTTATATCCATAATTAAATTTTTACTTTTTATTGTGACCTTTGACCTTGAGTCTTCTAATTTGTCTTTCAATGTTCTGGTGTCAATGCACATCAACAGTGAGAGCAAAAATAAGCTAAACTGAGTATACAGGAATGAAAAGGAAATTCCTTATTTGCCCCATCCCTGATCATTGTGAAAATAAATTTTTGGTGACTGTGACCTTGACCTTTGACCTTTGATCTATTCTGGACTACCTTGCACCTTTCCTGAAAATGTCATGGAAATTGGTCCAGTAGTTTTTGTGTAAACCTGAAAAGTGTCCCTCCAAAGGGGATCTCATCAGACAAGCTGTGAACTGCTGTTTTAAATGTAGATGAGCTACTGTTGATCGAGCTCCTTTCTTGTTGTTGTCATGGATACCATGGAGTAGACTCCATGGTCAGTCCTTTCAGGATAGTTATTATTGTCCAGGAGTACTGGCTGAAGCCACAGACTGTATACCTGAGACAAATATACAGAAATTGAAGCTCAGTCATCAGTAAATATGTTGACATTTCTTCACAGAATGAACATTTTAGTCATTGGTACATATTTTTTTAGTCCTATTTTATTATGGAAAGAATATAATGTTTCCTTTAATAAACAGGAATGGTTGACATCCACCCACTGTAATGCTTGGTGTCTCCCAAAGGTTTCATATTAATCGATTCAGTATCAGATTTCAAAGTGTTAACAGATGATAATCCTTTAGTGCTGTTGGTATCAGCTGGTCTGAGTTTGGAACCCACGCTTTCCCATGGTCATCAGGTCACAACACACTTTTATTGGCAAACACACACACACACACACACACACACACACACACACACACTCATGCTTCACTCTAGGTCAGGGGTTTTCAAAGTGTGGGATAGTGAACCCCCCCCCCCCCCCCGTGTGGGATAGTGAAGTAAAAAAAAACTTAACTCCCACCCCTATTGTACCAAACAATAATACAAATGGCAAATATATATATATATATATATATATATATATATATATATATATATATATATATATATATATATATATATATATATATATATATATATATATATATATATATATATATATATATATATATATATATATATATATATATATATATATATACAGTACATGTGCAGTCACACACCAATAAATAACAGACAACAACAAATAAACAATAAGTAAAAAAAATAGTGTTCATGTCCTTTCTGTCTCATTAGTCAAATTTTTTTGACTATTCCTTTGAGAAATAATAAGAAATATGCCATACTTTTATAGTTTTTAACATGGAAATGGTTAAGATATCAATCAATATAGGTACTATCAAGCACTGATAAGAAGCCATATGTAAACTTTAATTTTGGTTTGTGACTTTTGACCTTGAGTGCATCTTGAAAGGTCAAACTCAAGGTCAACAATGTCTCAGGTTAAGTTTATACAGAGACGATCAGATAAGACACTGGTCATCTGGTCTTAACCTTTTTATCCACATTTACAAGAATGTGATCATTAAGAAATCTCTGTGCATACGGGGACACAAAAGCGTGTGGAATTAGATTAGACATGCATGCCAGGCTGCTAGATGGTGCTGTGATAGAATGCTGCCTTGTCAACATGTATGCGTTACAGCAATATTTTTGCATTTTTCCACAATACGTTTAACTGTGACATGGAAATGCAACAGCAGATAGTTTTCAAGACGTCCACTCTGGAATGTGTCTTCAGATTTTTGCATTTTCAACCTGTAAAAACTCATTTGATGTGTGACCAAAAGGTACTTAAAATAATCAAATATTTAGTTGTTTTTAGTGAAAATCATCCTTGT
This sequence comes from Siphamia tubifer, assembly GCA_020466265.1. Classification (NCBI taxonomy): domain Eukaryota; kingdom Metazoa; phylum Chordata; class Actinopteri; order Kurtiformes; family Apogonidae; genus Siphamia; species Siphamia tubifer. The sequence goes on from CM035790.1 coordinate 12,227,065, forward strand.
GTACACAGCCCCTACATTTCAACACACTTTGATTGATTGATTTTTATTTGACAATCTCTGTTCTTAAATAAAAGCAAATACATGATTTAGTTTCAAATAAACTGAACCACATACTTAACTAAAAATACTAAAAAAAAAAAAAAAAGCTAATGGAGTCAGGATATCACAATAAAGCTCGATGGTTTATTCCCATTGTGGTTCTTAGATGTTAGATGATAGCAGATGATATGTGATATGACCACATATTAAACACCATTACACAGATGCATGCAGAAAAATGTCACATCATATGCAGAGTAAAAGTAAAAAACCTACACTGGCTGATCTCTAATCCATGTTGTTAAAGCACATTTAAAACCATCTAAGTCTTTACATTACCTGGGAACTTATTCCACCATACTAGATGACACATATAATAAAAACGCTTAGAAACAACTGGTCAAACTCACTTATATGTTGATGATGTCGACAAAGTTTGATTGTAGTTTTAAGAAATTGTAGTTTTGGAATTTTTTTGCTGAATTTCTGAAATCTTTAAAAATTGCGTGGACTTATATTTGGCTCTATTTTGATGGCTTATAAAATTTTATAGTCAGCTGTAATAGGAAGTCACTTAATACCCAGAGGCCCAGACTGTTAACCCTTAAAGACCCTAATGTAAACCCTAATGTAAACCCTTAAAGACCCTAATGTAAACCCTTAAAGACCCTAGTGTTAACCCTTAAAGACCCTAATGTAAACCCTTAAAGACCCTTCATGTTAACCCTTAAAGACCCTAATGTTAACCCTTAAAGACCCTGATGTTAACCCTTAAAGACCCTAATGTTAACCATTAAAGACCCTGATGTTAACCCTTAAAAACCCTAATGTTAACCCTTAAGGACCCTAATGTTAACCCTTAAAGACCCTGATGTTAACCCTTAAAGACCCTAATGTTAACCCTTAAAGACCCTAATGTTAACCCTTAAAGACCCTAATGTTAACCCTTAAAGACCCTGATGTAAACCCTTAAAGACCCAAATGTTAACCCTTAAAGACCGTAATGTTAACCCTTAAAGACCCTAATGTTAACCCTTAAAGACCCTAATGTTAACCCTTAAAGACCCTAATGTTAACCCTTAAAGACCCTAATGTAAACCCTTAAAGACCCTAATGTTAACCCTTAAAGACCCTAATGTTAACCCTTAAAGACCCTAATGTTAACCCTTAAAGACCCTAATGTAAACCCTTAAAGACCCTAATGTTAACCCTTAAAGACCCTAATGTAAACCCTTAAAGACTCTAATGTTATGTTGTAATATTGTAACACAGGGACATGGGTTTTCATTTAATATATTTCATTATCATCCAGTGAAAGTAAAGAACCATCCATGTCTTTTAGGAAATTGATCTCCTGCATCAAGAGCGCAGAACTAACACAGTGGTTCAACCAGATGCTTGATAGAAGATGGAGGTGAGATACTGGGACAGTGGGACTATTTTCTTCATGAAAGGGTTGTTCTTCTGTTTCTGAATGCTAAATGTTCTGCACTTATACAGTTCTCTTCCACCTTCATGGTTCTCAAAGTGCTTTACATTAACCTCACATTCACTCATTCACACACCAGTAGGTTTCTAAGGTTCTGTCAGTTCTACTGGGAGACTAAAGGCGAATTCCATTTCCTCCCTTAACCCTCAAACTCAAAATGTCCTAATTCTAAGTTAAGGGGCAAGTTTGAGGGCTGTATATCCCTCAATATTTAGATTCTCCAACACCACCCTTGGGAGCAATGGTTACCCAGAATGCAGTATTTTCTTTGTTAATGTAGATATAAAAATTATGAAAATCATTGTATTATCTTAGTTTGGGTCCATTATATGGATTATGTTCCTCATTATTGCATAACATGTATTTTTTATTTCATGGTCTTTTGTCAATAGCGTCTAGTGCGGACAAGCTAGCTATCATTTAAGTTAGCTAACGTCACAAAAACTGTCATTTTTCGCGGTGGTAATGTAGTTGTTTTATCAAGATAACAGCCTATATAACATGCTTGTGCCGATAATGGTATAAAATGACCGTGCTAATGTCATCTAATGATAGTTATACCTTTCATTGAGCCGTGGTATGTAGCGACAGTTGAATATGGTTGTGTTATTTATACAGATTATTTGTTTGATAGCTTTAACTGAAGGAATAATTTACAGATAGTCCACAACAATTTCAAAAACGTGCACCTGATGGACCAGTGGATGATAGCTGTGTTTGTGGATTATGATTAAACAGGCAGAGTTAACAGTGCAAATATTTTTTTTTTTAATTATAAAGTTGTGTTTCATTTCAGGGACGACAGAGACAAAGCGGGGCCTGATTAATTTCAGGGCCAACATTTAAGGGGTGTCCCATTTCTAAGTCACAAATAGCCCTTAACACTTAGTTTAGAGGGACATGGATTGAGGGTTAAGGGAGAAATTGGAATTGGCAGTTCAGTGTCTTTGCTCATGGACACTTGGACATGTGGACAGCCAGAGCCAGGACACGACCCAGTCATTGGACGACCCGCTTTACCAACTTAACCACAGCCGCCCCATCTGAATCTACTACCCCCCCCCCCCCCCCTCCTCCTCCTCCCCCTCCTCTTCCTCTTCCTCTTCCTCTTCTTCCTCTTCCTCCTCCTCCTCCTCCTCCTCCTCCTCCTCCTCCTCCTCCTCCTCCTCCTCCTCCTCCTCCTCAGTGTTAGCATCCTGACTTGTACATACCTTATACCTCTGACAGGTTTATAAATTGCATTACCCTCAGTTTTACACAGATGAACTTGAAGGCTTTCATTAATCCTTGCAGAAATGTATTGACCTAGATGGAGCACATGGTGAAAAATGATCATTATAACTTCAACCGTCTTTTTCTGTCATTTTTCTATGAGCTTTTTGAAGCCCCCTCGTAGTTTGATCTGTGACATACATACTGTACCTTAGCACACGTAAAAATCTACCAGTATAAAAAAGGATGCTTTCAAATGTATGAGGGAAAGAAGATTAAGGGGTTTTCCTATGCCTTGATCCGCAGCATTTTTCTTTAAAAGTAAAAAATGAAATTATTTTCACTGAATTAAGGCTGATTCAGATCAGCTGTCACATGGCTGTTCTCCATTTGATGTCTTTATGGTTGATATTTCAGTGCATCTGTGGCACAAATAGTGTTATCCCTACTTCACGGCAAATTTTGTCCTCTTTAGAAATGCATTTTTTATTCTCTATTCCAGGGTGATGTGGACTAGAGAATATTTTACAGTTTTACAGTAGAATTTTACAGTATAAAATGCCTTTTAAACTGTTTAAATGTGGCTCAGGCTGCTCTGTACTCCTGTCTTGTCCTATAGTAAAGGATGACGCTCCTCAAGTGAAGGAAGGGCAGAAGGAACCTTGAGGACGTCGTCTCGAGGACAATGTGAAGCAGAGACAATTGTTCCAACCAATCAAACAACAGAGACGGACATGGCACAAAGAAGGGGTCAGAAGCTGTGTTTCCATGACAGTTTTTCGCAAAACAATAGCGATATTTGTAAAATTTCAACAAAGTACATTTGCGCTTTGAACGTGTTTCCATTGACGGTTGTTCTAGGCAGGAGTGTCGTAACTCTCGTGAAATATCATCCCACGAGATTTCACTGCTGTCACCTTCAGAGCTTCAGATTTTTTCAACCTATCGCAAAAGGTCTTTTTGTATATTTCTCAGATGAAAGAGAAAAAAAAAAATTTAGAAAACCCCTTTAAACACCCTTAAAACTCCCTGGAAAAAAAACAACTCTTAAAATAGCTCAAAAACCTGTTAAAAAAACATTGAAAATCCTCAAAAACCCTTTAAACACTATTATAAACTCTTTAAAAAAACATTTAAACACCCTTAACAACAAATTAAAAAAACATTATTTAAACAGCATTAAAACACTTAAAAAAAAACTTTAAAAACATTATTTTTCAGATTTTTCTTTTTTACCATTGTACTGTTTGCATCTGTCCATTTGACTTGAACTACTTGAATTTCCAAACAAAACCCTAAAAATCAGGGTCTTGTACAAAAAAAACTGATGACAGATATGCCTTAGGAGATAGACACCTGTTATTATTTATATGGGTCAAGCATATCATTGTATAAGACAAATGTAATATAAGTTCACAAATAAGGTGAATTTTAGTTTTATTTAATTAAATATTTCCCCCTTGTCATTCACATTTGGATATTTTTTATTTGTTATGTCTGCGTGTAGTATGTTTCTGATTGCCTCTAAGTTCTTTACTGGCAATAAAGTTTAAATAATGGTCTTTATGGCTCAGAGGAGGGTCTGTGTTTTTGGACAGTCATGGTCCTCCATCAGCTCACACATCAATGTGCAGTTAACGGTGATAGTGGGAGGTCATTAACCTCATCACATTGTCAGCAGCTTTTCAAACAAAACCTCCTTTGATTTCTAACAATACGTATGAAAATGCTTACATTATCATTTATGTTAAATGTATTTATATATGTACAACCCCCCCCCCCCCCAAATTAAATGTTGCTGGCATGGTATTTCATGATGCTGATACTCACAATTCAAATTTAAATTGTGGTCTCCAGCTCACCAGTGATGCAGTGGAGTCTCGTAAAATGGGTTATTCATTTAATTTATTTATTGAATGTGCATGTATTTAACATAAACAGACAATGGACTGTGTGGAGTTTACATGTTCTCCTCGTGTCTGCGTAGGTTTTCTCCAGTTTCCTCCCACCATCCAAACACACGCACTGATAGGTTAACTGGTTAATCTAAATTGTCCATAGGTGTGAATGTGAGAGTGATTGTTTGTCTATATATGTTCAGTCCTGTGATGAACTGGAGACTCATACAGGGTGTACCCCGCCTTCACCCATTGTAGCTGGATTAGACCCCCAGTGACCCTCATGACCCTAATGAGGATAAAGTACTCACATTCTGTACTTAAGTAGAAGTACAGCTACTTATGTGGAAAAATATTCTGGTAAAAGTAGAAGTACTGATTAAATTCCTTTACTTAAGTAAAAGTAAAAAAGTATAACTTCTCATTTGTAAAAAAGTAAAACAGCATTTTTCCCCCGTATGGATATACTCAGGGCCCTAAGCACAAATGCTCTGTGGTGCCCCCCCCCCCCACCTAAAAAAAAAAATTGCACTGAATTTCTCAGTGCAATTTGTTTATTTACATAACACTGTCAACAAACATGAGAAATCCAAAAAGGTGTGTGTAAAAACTGTAAACACAGACCAAACAACACTGTAAACACAGAACAAACACAGAACAAAGAGCCTGGCAATAAAGTGCAAAAATAATAGTTGAACAATAAAAATTCTCAATAAAGAAACTTAAATAAGAAAAATAAGAATGAGAACACAAAAGGCACTTTCCTTAAGTAACTATGTTACACATTTTTTACAATTATCAGATGCCCTAGAGAGGTACAAGCCTGCATTTCTTTGTTGCAAAATCAGCTATCAGGTCATCATATGACAGCTTCTGAGCCACGTCCCTGTGGCATACAGAGCCATAGTTGGGTTAAAATATATATAATATATATATATATATATATATAGTTTTGTTATAATTTTAATGTTTAACATGTTTTTTTTTATTTAGTGTAGTTCATGTTCAGTGTGGTGAGAATGGTATATGTAGGTCAATATGCAGTAGCCAACTCCGACCAGCAGAGGGCGCGTTGGTGACACTGGTCAAGGGCACGGGTAGTCTCGTGAGACAACAAGAGAACACGCGAGAGGCTGTTCTGTGTACATACTACGGTGCCGCAGTGTCAGTTGATTGCTGTTGTTTTTTTTTCTTTTTATCCCTTACAGGTAAAGAGCAAGTGTCGGGGTTGTTCCGTACATGTATTAGATTGTTTTATAAGTGTAGTTCAAATGTGAAGTGTTATTTGTTTGTTCTACTTATTAGAAAACATAACGGTTGGGAAAGTGGCTAGGTTGTAGCCCGGGTTTAACATCTCACGAGCGCGAGACGTTAAACCGTGACAGGTACAGTCAGTGCAATAAGCACTGATTGTTGTGTAGAAATGTCAGCATCTCCAAGGCAAACGTCTGTGGTGTCTGTGGCTTCATCTCGCTTCTTCTTTATTTTCCTCTTCTCAGCTCCAGACTCTTGCTGCCGTTTCGAGGCCATATTCGCACAGCACAGGTGTTCACCAAATTGCGAATGAGGCATAATCGAACAGACCACTGGGAGGGGAGGGGGCACCATGAGACTGGAGAGAGGGGCACGAAGCAGATTCACCCCTTTTCTCGGGAAAATTGATTTATGTTGTTTTTGTATTGTTTAAACATATTAGCGCATATTATTAATATGGTTTACACTTTTTTCCCCCACGACCCTGATTTCTTTTGGTGCCCTGCCGGCACCAAAGTGCCCTACGCAGTGCGCGTTATGTGCGTCTGCGGAGCTACGGCGCTGGATATACTTATTTAAGATGGAAAAAACAGAAGAAAAAAAATCCAAAATAAATGCTTTAAAAGTGAGTTACTGTGTAGATGATGTGTTTTATTGGGTTACGGCACTCAGTTTGTACACAGGACATGTAGGAAACATAAAAAAAACATCATGAAAAAGAGATTAAAAAAGTACAGATATTTATATAAATGTAAAAAGTATAAAGTACAGATATTTATATAAATGTAAAGAGTATAAAGTACAGATATTTATATAAATGTAAAGAGTATAAAGTACAGATATTTATATAAATGTAAAAAGTATAAAGTACAGATATTTATATAAATGTAAAGAGTATAAAGTACAGATATTTATATAAATATAAAGAGTATAAAGTACAGATATGTATATAAATATAAAGAGTATAAAGTACAGATATTTATATAAATATAAAGAGTATAAAGTACAGATATTTATATAAATGTAAAGAGTATAAAGTACAGATATTTATATAAATGTAAAATGTATAAAGTACAGATATTTATATAAATGTAAAGAGTATAAAGTACAGATATTTATATAAATATAAAGAGTATAAAGTACAGATATTTATATAAATATAGAGTATAAAGTACAGATATTTATATAAATATAAAGAGTATAAAGTACAGATATTTATACAAAAATGTAGGGAGTAAAAGTAAAAAGTTGCCAGAAAAATAAATACTTAATGTAGAGATACCTAAAAACTGTAGTTAAGTACAGTAAAAGAAGTACTTCTACTTATTTACTTCCACCTCCAGTAACTGGATTAGACCCCAGTGACCCTTATGACCCTAGTGAGGATAAAGTGGGTTCAGATGACGAGATGAGATGAGATCATGGATATATCACCATACTGTGAACAATACATCAGCAACCTAATAATTTGAATAATTTGAGGGTTCATGTAGAAAAGTGATGTATTATGCTGAAGTATAAAACAAAAAACATAGAGACATTTTTGTAAGAAAAAAATATATATATAAATTATATTTTCATATAAATAATGTATAAAGTCTGTACAGTGGATGTGGTTTTTAAAAGCATTTAGCAATATGAATGTAGTTTGTTAATAGTTAAAAAATAACTTTTTTTATTGTGATTTCTGTCTCTGAGTAATATTCAGTTTTGCTTTTGAAAAGATGACATTTTCTTAATTGATTTTCACGTGAAGATTCACTTTGAGCCACGTAACATAATGTCAATAATTCATGTAAAGCTTTATCTGCTTTGTATAATTGTTCCACTGCTTTGGCTGAACACACATGGCTTTACCTTCAGCAGACAAGCATCGACAAACTACTGCTATTTGTGTTTGTGTCTCAAATATCATTTTCCAAAACTAAACCAAACATGTCACATATGAATACAGAACAGAAGAGGTGAAAAACAACCTGCACACTCACAGAACACCTTCTAAGGCCAACGGTGCTGCTGGTTCTAACACACAAGTTCACCTGGATCTTTTTGTTTGGAAGAGAACAGGTATCATATCATCCAGGATTACTGGACAGACCCTGCTCCATGAGAGTTGTTTCAACCTGTCCATCTGTCCCCTGACATAAGGGGACATATGCAGAGATGTATACTAACGAAGTACAACTACTTAAGTACTGTACTTAAGTAGTGAAATGCAGTATCTGTACTTTTTTTGGAGTATAATTTATTTCGCCTACTTCCACTTCTACTGCACTACATTTAAAAAAAAAAAATTAATACTTTTACTCCGATACATTTTTTTATGAGCCGAATCGTGACTCGTTACTCTTATTAAAATAGTTCAGAAGCATACCAAACCCATATCATATCAATGCCACAGCGATAAATGGCTCTGTCACCTGGTTTGATGATAGTGTCTCATCATTGGACGAGTCAGCGATCAAACACTACATAATAAAACTGCACGCTCTAATCCACCTTTTGGTTCAGAGACAAACCTGAGTAAGTTAACCTGGAGGCAGTGGTCAACCTGCTGATGGAAGAACCCTTTGGCATTGTGGGAAGGATGCTTCTGGACTGTTCTATTGTAAGGTTGAACATTAGGCTTGACTTGCCCAGGTTTGTCACTTGGTCATATTGTTGGAATACTCTGACCTTTGAAAGTTGTAGTTTTTTCATGAACACTTGTAAGTGAACTGGTATGTACTTGTACTACTGCTGCCTCAGCTGAAGTTGTACCTTTCATATTAAATATATAAATGTGTTCAAACTTGTGACTGCTTTCATGTAGTATAGGCCTACACAGTACTTTTACATTTTACTTTTACTTTCAGTACTTAAGTAGTATTTTTTTCAGTACTTCTACTTGTAATTTTACTTCTACTTTTACTTTCAGTACTTGAGTAGAAATTTTTTTACATACTTCTACTTGCAATACTTAAGTACAATTTTCTTTGGATACTTTAGTACTTTCACTTGAGTATGATGCTTGAAGAACACTTCAACTTTTACTCAAGTCAGTTTTTTGATGTAGTACTTGTACTTCTACTCCACTCCTCTAGTCCAGTACTTTGTACATCTCTGTATATATGTCTGGGTTTTGTCCGGACAGACGGCTCTAAAACCAGTCTGATCAGATGTCTTCTCACGTGTCCTCACTTTTTACATTTTGTCCTTAGGATGAAATATAATAATTGCAGACGCATGACAGTCCAGTTTCAGAGCCGTCTGTCTGGACATGTGGTCACCTTACCTGACCGTCCCTGTGACCCAAACAGTTAAAAACCTGAACTGCAATTTTCTGGAGTGAAAAAGTTTAGAAATAATACAAATACAAACTATGTTCTTCTTTTTAAGTACTTCCAACTAATATTACTATTAATACTAACCCTATTGTATTTCTTATATTTCTTATATTACTAAGTGTAATGTGATGCTTGTATGACTTAAGTGCATTTTCAGAACTGCTTTGAATGTGCGATTAATGTGCCGTGTCATGTAGTGTCCTCATGTTCTGTCCTGTGTCATGGAATTGTATTATATGTACTGGTTTTATGATTTCTTTGTTGTATTTTAAAATATCTTTGAGTGTCTTTGAATGTTCTGCTTTCATGGGGTTTTTTTTTTTTGCACTAATGTAAAGCGTCTTTGAGTGTTCAGAAAAGTGCTATACAAATAAAATGTATTATTATTATTATTATTATTTTTTATTTTATTTGTATTTTTTTTTACTGGAGCAGCATTCATTTTCATTGTATTTTATATGCAATGATTTCTAAAGGCATTCAATTCACTACAATCATTCATTGAACCAGGTGTGGTGGAAGAGGGACACATCTAAAACAGGCAGGATACCGGTCCTCAAGGACTGGATTTGGACACCCCTGTGTTATATAAATAAACTTGATTATTTAATTGTCATCATGGCATAAACGGGAATCACAGTTTTTCTGTGCTTTTCTTTCTATCAACTTTTATCAACTCTCTCATGTATTTGAAAGTGTACACCAGGGGCGTCATAGCCATTTAAAATGTGGGGGTGTTCTAGGTTGTGGGACGTGAGCAAAATTTAGTCGATCATCGGAAAAGTAACCAGCAATTTTCCATTAATGATTACATTTTTTATATTAAAAAGTCATTATTATAAGTTGTTATATATATATATATATATATATATATATATATATATATATATATATATATATATATATATATATATATATAAAACAAAAATGTGTTTTTCCTCAAACGTTTATTCAAAAATTATGAAATATAAAGTAAAAAATTATGTGACAAAAAGTCAAAATTATTAGATAAAAAGGCTTTTAAAAATCAGACACTGAGTTTACAGACACTGTACCTCTTTTTTTTTCTTACAAAAATGTTTTGTCCATGTCAGGGGACACGACTAAAAATATGTTCCTCAGGGGGAACATCACTGAAAAAAGTTCTAGAACCACTGTCTTAGGGTAAATGTCACAGAACAAGACATAGTTTAGTTAACTTAGTTTAACAACGACAACATTCCTCATTATTTACTGGTTGACTGTTTGTTAACACCGTGAAGAAGAGCTGTTTACATTTCACCCAGCGAACTGGGGTGCGCTTTATTTACATATGCTGTTGTGCCGCCCGGGCGGGTAAACAGTTTAAACCATAGATATTTTAACAGCCCATTGTTTGGTGTGATTGCGACGGACAGTAACTGTTTATCCTGAAATAAAAAGTAGGTGAGACCAACTCTCCGTCCGTTTCTGGATCCAGTAACGATACAATATATAAACTCAGGAAAAAGTGGAGGGTATGATATCATCTGGTTGGAGAAGTGGGGGTGTCACAACACCCCCATCCCTCATGGGTGTGACGCCCATGGGTTACACATAGGTCAGAAACTGTGAATATTGATGAATGAACAGGACGAATAACAAGTCGATTTCCCAGCTCAGTCAGATGTACTAAAAAAAGACTGCAGCTTCTGTCTTTATAATTTCAACTGCAAAAACAGATAAATCCTGCCTGTTATTCAGCTGTTGTTGTATCTTCAGGCTGAACTCACTGAGCTGCAGCAGGGATGGTCTGTTCCTGCGACTCGCCATGCACCAGCCCCAGGGCAATGGGTGCAAAGGGAACACAGAACAGTGTTGTGTGTGTGTTTGATGAAACACTGGCCTACCTATCATCCAGACCATGGAGGCTGTTCTTTTATTTTTATTTTATTTTTTTTATAAAGCATTTCCTGCAGTCAGTAGCGACACTGTTAATCAGATGCATAACAACTTAAACAATCCCTTGCTCATATCAACATAATGTTCATTTTTCATCCACTCACCATCTTGGGTTTCATCTCATCCCATTAATAGGTTCAGCACAATGTTTTAATTCCACATATTTTCTTTTTTAGGTCATATAAACATGGCAGACCTCAGAAATGAGTCAGTCTTCATGTTGCTAGGAGTTAACTATGACATTATGTTTGAGGGTCTCCACCCATTATGGTTTTGACGGGAGGGTGGGATACACCAGTGGTCATTTATTTTAACATCAAACAGCTGGAAGATGATGCTACATGTAGGAGATGGACAGATCTACCCTACAAAGTACAAAGGCAGTAACTGCATAGACACCAAACTGAGAAAAAGTTATTTTGTTCTTCAGCCCCAGTAGTTGTAGGTAGATTATTGGACATGAGGCAGTTATTGTTACTGCATATTAACTAGTTCTACAAAAACAACTATGGATTAATTCTGGTAGTGGTTAGTGACTGGGAATTTAGACTTTATCACATAATTTTGACTTTTTATGTCATGATTTTGACTTTTTATCTCATAATTTTGACTTATATATGAAAACCCTTCATAAAAACCATTCATTGACAGTGCACCTTGAGTGCAGAAATTACTGTAATTCCATAATCTGTTTCAGTTTAATACAGTCTAACACAGTGACCCTGCCCTATTGAGGCAGGGTCCTAAATAGACATGGGTAAGAACACAGTAATGGTCTTCACTGTCTTTTTGTTTTGTTTTACTTGTACTTTTTGCAGTTACTGTACAAACACCCACCACTTTTCTCCAAAACGACAGACATTTGAAATTTGAAATTTTATTACATGAGAAAGAATGATATGAATGTTGCAAAAAAACACAATAACTCATTTTCGCCAAAAAATGCACTTACTTCCTTTTTGCTTTGTAGGGAAGATCTGTCATCCTTTATATGGTATAAGACAAATGTAATATAAGTTCATAATCAATGTGATTTTGAAAAGCTAAATTTTTGTCTCATTCTCATTGTCATTCTCATTTTATGTTTGTTTTTTTATATTATGTGTGTGTGTTAGTGTGGTATGTTTGTATGGTTCTGATAGCCTCTAAGTTCTTTACTGGCAAAAAAGTTTTTAAACAAAATGTTGGAATGGATCAGCAATCAAAAGACAATGATTCACATTTTCACAGCTTTCACAGCAGCATTTGCCTCAAATGAAGAAATGAAAATAAGAAAGAAAAAAAATACTGTTTTGGAGCAGATTTTGTGTCACATATTCACAATGAGAAAAGCCATTGGTAGTATAATCACATGTGATGGACAGGTACCGACCTTTAGACTGGGCTGTTCTCTACTGCTCTTCCTGTGTCTGTCCTGTTCCTGTTGCCAATTCTTTATCCTGATGACAGAAAAACAATCAGATACGTTTGAGGAAACAATCATGCAAACTCCTACTGAGTGTGAGGAGTGTCTGAAAAGAGATAAGATACTAAGTGGGCAGTTAAAGTTCAGTAAGAGAGAAAGTAGTCCTATGATGAGCCCCAGCACTCATTTCCTCCTTTTCCTGCTGCGGTTGTCATGGCAAATATAAAACCACAACAACACACTGTCCTCGTTTTCATGCAAGGTGTTGTACAGAATAGTGTCAAATTCTTAACTGTAACCTTATGTGTAGCTGAGCAGATAATAGGCTTCCATAGCTTCAAACCACATGCTCTATTATTGTCATATTCAGTCTAAAAAACTAAAAGACATTTCCCATGCACTACTTACCCTTCTGCTCAAAGTCAAAAATGTTTTTAAAGAGAATTGATTTAAAAAATCATCTTAATCTTCTGTTGCTGTTCTATTTTCTTCTACCAACATGAGAAAGAACTAGATCCAAGCGCACTGGGTTGTTGTTTTTTTTTGTGGTAGTGAGTTACACCCTGGTTTTTATGTAATTCTTTGGTAACACCCCTTTAAAGTCATGTTCCCTGAAGACAATTACTTCTTCTGTATCGAAGCCGAGAGCTGAGACAGACCTACAGAGAGCGTGATATTTTTAGCAGACGTGACCGACAGATTTAAGTGGGGAGATGCAGCTGGTGGACGGTAGGAATGCTGATAGAAATAGTTCAATGACACAGCACATTATACACATGCTGATGCTGGATCTGTACTGTTGACCCAAAGGTGCTGAGGTCCACTTAAAGTCTTCCTGCTTTCTGCTGAAATGAGTCACTTGTAGCCGTTTGAACTTTAAGATTTGACATTTGAAGGAGGTCAACCTGACTCTGCTGAGGCCCTCAAACCTTTCACTTCTCAGATCAGGGATTATTAACCACAAAGTTTACAGAGGAGTGTTCTGTGCACACTCACTGTAGGTGGTGCAGATCATGGGCGCCCAGTTCACTGAAGTGAAAGTAGACAATGTTGGTTGGTAAGATTATTTTAACATAAGGTGTAGATTCATATTAGCTTAAAGATCACCACTAGATCATCATGAAAATAAAAAATTTTCATTACAAAAAAATAAAAATCTCTCTCTCTCTCTCTCTCTCTCTCTCTCTCTCTCTATATATATATATATATATATATATATATATATATATATATATATATATATATATGTATGTATGCCTCATCACAGTCTGCAATTTATAGTAAGGTTTCGTCTAGTCTCGTCATCTGAACCCGCTTTATCCTCACTTGGGTCATGAGGGTCACTGGGGGCCTAATCCAGCTACAATGGGTGAAGGCGGGGTACACCCTGTATGAGTCTCCAGTTCATCTCAGGGCTGAACATATATAGACAAACAATCACTCACATTCACACCTATGAACAACTTAGATTAACCAATTAATCTATCAGTGCATGTGTTTGGATGGTGGGAGGAAACTGGAGTACCTGGAGAAAACCCACACAGACACGAGGAGAACATGCAAACTCTTGCTGTGAGGCACGAGTGCTAACCACTGCATCCTTATAATGAGGTTACCAGCTCAAAAATTTTTATTCAAAATGCTATTTCTACTTTCCCTGCACAGGTCGGTCAAAACTGGACTGATTTACAGCAGATCTGTGTCACCATGACAACATCAGTGGAATGATTTACACTGGTAGCATCTGTAAAAGGGAACGCCTTTGGCCTCACCAATGTAGTAAGGAGTAAGGTGACTCTGTCAAAAACTATTTTTTGATTTACTGTCTTGTAATTATAGATGCTGCAACCAGACCCAAAAGAAAAGTGACAGAGGAGCAGAAGAAAGCACAACAGGAGAGTGACCTAGCATGGGTCAAAACTAGGATAAACATGTGCTATTAACCAAAGGAGAGAATTAAGAGATTTTAAAGGAATGAAGGCTGATCAGAGGCTGTCCCTCTTCCTTCTGGACAGATATAGAATGCTTCTTTCCTTTATAAATATACATTTGAAGTTAACATTGTATTCATCTATAGTGGCTGTTAACAGCTAAACCAACCATTTCATAGCCATTTTAGCATTAGCTGCTAGGCTAGCTGTTTGCTGTTTGCAGCTGGGTTAGCCGGATGTTCGCTTTCCCCTGTAAGTCGCTTTGGATAAAAGCATCATAAATAAACACAGCGCTGTCAAGATGCAAGTGGTCTTGAAGAAATATAAATGTATAGTTGTTTGAACGGTCCGCATTTCCAGCACGTCAGTTTCAGTTCTGAAATTACAACAGTTTTTGCTAGCACTTATGGGAAACAGGGGCGTTGTCTCAGAAAACACCACCGATTTCTGTCAAAGGTCAGTATAGTATATAATAGTGTCATTGTTACTCATGTAACAGCGACGCTATTATATACTATACTGATACTATACTATAATGAGACTATTACTGTGTTCCAATATCTGTACTTACTGTACTTACCGCACTGCCTTTGGGTACAGAGGACATCCTATTTCTAATCGCAGCAAAGTTAAATGTAGGCTACTGCAAGTACCTGGATGATCCCCTCAAAACCTTGCTATTTTTTAAGTGTAGAGTTACTGTACATTTTTCGTACTCAACGGTCGCCATATTGTCTACATATTACCTACGTGATGGTAGTAACATGAAAAACTGCCCGCTTCATTACAAGAGTAGTAATTTATGTTACAAAAAATTGTCATATTGTTGTGTAACTGATGACTTTGTGATAAGTAAAGTTTTTGAGTAGCTTGTCCAACACTGCTGGTTAGTCAGTTGACAGTAAACTTTACAGACAAACATTTGGCTACTTTGCAATAACGTGACACATAAATGGTTTTACACACCAGTATGTTTTCAGCCAAAAGAAGGACACGCTGATCCTGTCGTATTCTCCAGAGGCAGTGGAGATTCATATTCACGAAGAACACCATAAAATATAGCATCTATTTTCGTAAGATTTTTTTTAAATTTTTTGCGGTCACATCTGGTATTGGAATTGGAACAGCAGTTACCCACCGAAAAATGTACACATAGTAAGTACAGAAAGTGTACTGTGTGTAAGTGTACTCATGACAGTATAAATATTGGAACAGTGGTTTAAGGCCAGTGGTTCGAAACTTTTTTTGTTGTGTGAGGATGAGCTTGTCTGCTACTGTGTTTTTGTATATATTTTTTTTCTCTATGTAACCTTGTATGATGTAAGTTGGCCATAGTTGTTCAATGATGCTCAGGTGGAATATACTGGAGTGTCACACAGGCCCATATGCATGACAGAAAGACATTTCTACAGCTGATCAACGATGACTGCCAGCTTTATGTTCAATTAAGAGGTGAATAGTGGACACAAATTGTGTGTTTGTTCAGTATCTCACATGTCCATCTCTGTTTTAACATGGCAGTACATTTACAGAATCACAGAAACAGGAAGAGTGATAACACATCTGTTAACAAGAAAACTGATGTCAGTAATTAGATTGTAACGTGACCATTAAAATATGTGGTATATGGTGAAGTGTAATGATAATTCTATTACATTATACCTAACGTTTACCTCTATTCAATTTGTGAATTTCCTCAGCTGTGACGGTTAACAAAATAATGCTCCTTGCTTATGACAGACTTAACTTAATATTTCTTGTGCATGCATGACATCAAAGCCTATCACTGCAATGGATGCACTCTTTGAAGTAAGAAAGCCTTAAAACCCCTAGAGATGTGTAATAATTTGCCATTAATGACTGTTTGTTAGTTCATCAGAGATAAGGGAATATGTGCTTCAAGCCCTGATGAGTGAATACACCACTCCTACCTTCAGATCTTCTTTATCTGGAAAGGAGGAGGTGCATTTGTGATAAGTTTGGTTTTGAAGGCCAGTGTGTACGCTGGCATCTGCTTAAAGATGTCTATTTTTTTTTCTCTTTTCAAATTTCTAAAACCTGAGTGATAGCCTAATGATCACAAATCTATTAGTCTATGCAAAGAGATATGTTCCTTCCTGTAATTATTTCTACATTTATTTATCTTTTTTTTCCCCTGTAGTTTTTGATAATTTTATAAATATATATTTTTTCCCATTAATCTAAGGTTTTTTTGTAGTCTAGTAATTTGGATTATTTTTGGATTATTGTTTTTTTTTTTTCAGTAAACCTTTCTTAGTTTCCTGTTTTATTGTTTAGTGTTTAAGTGTGTGGGAGCACTTCCTGTGGCTGCCTATGAAAGCAGCGGAGAGGCACCTTTTTTTGTTGTCGGTTTTTCTCTCTCTCTCTCTCTCTCTCTCTCTCTCTCTCTCTCTCTCTCTCTCTCTCTCTCTCTCCTCAGGTCCTCCTCCCTGACAATCTGGCTGTAATTCGGTCCAGGTGTGCCAAACCACCTGCATGTAGGCTGTCATGAGGGTTTTGTTCCTTTTTGGTTAAATCCTTTTTAAGTTCTTTTTTGTGTCCTGGTCCTGTTTTTGACTGTTTGGGTTCAGGTACATTTGTCCTGTTTGTTCTCTTAGTTTATCTGGGACACTGGCTTCTACAGCTGCTTAGCAGGTGTCCCATTTGTCCAAGCCTTTTTTTTTTTTTGCTGGACTAGACTTCATTTGATTTTGAGGGGGGTTTTTTTTGCATAGCCAGTCTTCTCCAGACGCTTCCTCCCACCAAGTCCACTGGTAAATGGACTGCATTTATATAGCGCTTTTCCACCTTCATGGTGCTCAAAGCGCTTTACATTAGCCTCTCATTCACCCATTCACACACACACTCATACACTTTCTTAGGTCTACGGTAAGTCCTACTGGGGGCCTAAGTCAGGGTTCAGTGTCTTGCCCAAGGACACTTCGACAAGTGGACAGCCAGAGCCGGGACACGAACCGCCAACCTCTCGGTCATTGGGCGACCCACTCTACCAACTGAACCACAGCCACCACGGTGGTCTTCACTTAAATATGATAGATATACTTTAATAAATAAGATTCTGAACTCCATTCCTTGTGTCCGTGTGTCCATAAATATGTTTCTTCCTGTGTGGTCATAACAACATTCAAAAAGCATTATCCAAGGGTTTATGACTCTTGGCTTTTGGATCAGATTGGAAACAGTGCGAAAGAAATATTTCACAATTACGCAAACAGAAGCAGGGATTCATGCGCATGTTGGACAATCTGTAAATGCACATTCAACACTTCACACAAGGAACCTACTGTAGGGATTGCAAATGAAATCTAAAGACAGATGCGCACACAAAACGTGATATATGTCGACGAATAAAGTATAGTTTAATTTGCAAGTTTCCAAACATTTGAATGAACGGTAACACTTTATAAAACCTACACACATTCCACTATGTTTTAACCATTTGTTACCCATGTATAAATGGTTTGTTCATGATGGTTTGTTAACAAATAGGTAATAAATGGTTAATGAACCATTTATTACCTATTTGTTAATGTTTATTAATGTATTGCTTATACACAATTTATCAAAAAGCATTTGTTCACACGGCTACAAATAGTTTTTTCATAGAAAAGAAGAAGAAATGCTTTGTTTATGATAAATTGTGTATGACTAAACCATTAACAAATTGGGAACAAATGGTTAATACATAATGAACAAAGATTAACAAATAGGTAATTAATAGCTTATACATAGTGAATTGTGTGTACAGTAGGTATTATAAAGTGTTACCAAATAAACTAATATACCTTTGTATAAATTACAGTTTACAAGTCATGGATTTTGTCTTTGCGCTTACAAATGATATAATTAATGTGGATAATGTACAAATACTTAACAAACATACCTCTTTTCACATTAATCTTTCCCTGTTTTCACACCTGAATCACTTCATAATGAAGACGTCATATGGACATTTTCAGAAGTTTTGATGCAGAATCCATTGCGTGAATGGTAATTCCACTATGTTGATTATTATCGCCATATTTAATAAGCAACTGCGAGAAATTAAAATGATATCGATTTTCTTTTTAAATGCACGTGAGGCTGTTACATACAATCACAGAAAATAAAGTGTAGATGAAGCTGTCAGAGCTGGACTGTGTGTAGCAGCAGCAGGATGTTGAGCGGTAGCAGTAAAGTTAGTGTCAGTTACTTGTACTGTTGTTGTGATTCCTTACAGTCGCACTAAATGTAGAACAGTTTTGGTAGAAGGAGGGAAGAAATGTGACACCAAGTACAAAGCACAGCAGAGATCACAGGAAACACAAAGATCAAGACAAATGAGATATGAGGCGAACAGGAGTATATGCACCTAAACTACAGGTGTGTTTGTCACATATGAAGCTGAAATAATGAGCAGCTTTGCCTGTGAGGAGAAAAAACTGCACTTGGCAGAGGTGCTAAAAGTACTCACACTCTGTACTTAAGTAGAAGTGCAGCTACTTGTGTGGAAAAAATACTGAAGAAGTACTGATCAATTCTTTTTACTTAAAGCAGATGCTCCAGGATTTTGAGATAAAAAGTCCAAATTATAAGATTAAAAAGTCATATGAGCACATGCATAATTAGATGTTTTTCAGTCAAATATGTTAATGAATAATGAACCCATTGTTCTTTTATCAATTGTTTTTTAACATTAAGAATTCATGAAAATATAATTTAGGAAAAACATTACAATTTAGATTAAAAAAAGTCATCTTTATGAGACAAAAAAATCATAAATATGACATAAAAAATGCATAATTATGAGATTAAAAGTCAAAATTATAAGATTAAAAAGTCATATGAGCTAATACATGGATAATTAGATGCTTTTCAGTCAAATATGTTAATGAATAATGAACCCATTGTTCTTTTATCAATTGTTTTTTACATTAAGAATTCATGAAAATATAATTTAGGAAAAACATTACAATTTAGATTAAAAAAAGTCAACTTTATGAGACAAAAAAAGTCATAAATTTATTATTATTATTATTATTATTATTATTATTATTATTATTATTATTATTATTATTATTGTATTGATTATTGTTGCATTCTGCACATGTTCGAAATAAAGCATTCAAATCAAATCAAATCAAAAAAGTCATAAATATGACATTACAAATGCATAATTATGAGATAAAAACTCATATGAGCTAATGAGAAAAATAAGATATTCTTCTGAATAATCAGGACCATTTCAGATATTTGCAACTTAGAGATTCCTTTAACAAGGAGGTTAAACCAACAATTGCTTTAGATAAAAACAGTGTAATTAAAGCAGTATTAGGAACCTATATCTTTAAGAGTAAAAAAAAAAAACAATATCTATTTTGTACCAACACCTAATAGCATGTAAAGGGAACACAACATTAAATGTGAAACAGAAATGGGACAAAGAGTTAGAAATTGATATTTCAGAAGAAGACTGGAAACACATATGGCAGATACAGCATCACACCACATCATCACATACATGGAGAGAACACTGTTGGAAAAACATTATACACTTCTTTATCACACCCAAACTCAGAAGCAAATATAAACCTAAGCCCCAACCCTGTTGGTGAAAATGTGGAGAGATAAATGTGAATCATGCACATGTGTTTTGGTTTTGCCCTGGTCTGGTTAAGTTTTGTTATGATGTGCTACTGTTGTAATATTGGGTTACTGTACCAGATACCAAAAACATGTACGGTGTTGTATCTGTGGACCAAGTGGATTATTTACATTGCAGTGACTGATTGAATGCATTCACATAATCATACCCCTATCTGGACTGTGTATTGTTTGTTTATGTGTGTGTGTGTTTGTGTTTGTTTTGGTGTTATTTGTTTTACTGAGACAAAAATAAAGTTACAAAAAAAAAAATCTAACATAAAATGGCACAATTGAGATAAAAAGTCATACAAATGAAATAAGAAATGCATACTTATGAGATAGTTTAAATGATTAGTTTGAAAAAGTCTATTCTGATTATGTTTAATACAGATATTTATGAAAAAATGTAGGACGTAAAAGTAAAAAAAAGTTGACAGAAAAATACATATTCAAGTAAAGTACAGATACCCCCAAAAAAATCTACATAAGTACATTAACAAAGTACTTCTACTTAGTTACTTCCCGCCTTTGGCACTTGGTTTGGATATAAGAAAGAAGCTCATTGAGAAGCACAAGGTCAGTGCTGTCCCCAGGGGAGTTGCTATCTCCTCATGACAGCAGCAAACACACTGCCTCAGAGTGTGTCAATGCAAATATGATACTGTGTGTGTGAGTGTGTGTGTCACCTGGAGGTTAATGAGATGAAAAACCAGGGATGGGGAAGGTTGATGTTTCGTTGGCAGCGTATACGCCAGTGTTTCAGAGACATCATTATTGTCATGATAGTGGAAACAGGCTCAGATGATACAGGACGGATGGAAATCATTAGAGAATATCACTTCCTCTGACTAGAGAGACGGAGACAGAGAAACTGAGACAACCTGATATCTAAGCAGCCAGAAGACAATGAGGACAAAGGGATGAAGAGGTTGTATAAAGGAGCGGATAAAAGAAATAAAGCAAACAGAGGTGGATTGAATTCCACAGAGGTTTATGACCCAGAGGAAAACCCTATAGTCAAAAGGAAAGAACAGAAAGTCTTCACATACTGTACACCACTCACGTTTGTATGTTCCATTTAGAAGAGCACCCATTAGGAATAATATATACTCTTTATTATTAATATAATATGACTAAGGCGGGGTACACCCTCTATGGAACTACGTCATTTATAAGTAACGCTTAAAAATACAGTTTTAAAAAATAACACAAGCCTCTAACTAATCATATTGTGCCATGAATGTGTCACCTAATATTCTGTCAAACAACAGGTCTTAGCTTTTATGTCTCATAATTAACCATTCTAACAAATGCAATTATAGTCCAACAAACATATCCAAACCAAGAAATATCTAGTCCAAATATAATGCAAATATAGTCCAAATATACTGCAAATATAGTCCAAATGTAATCCAAATGTAGTCTACATATAGTCCAAATGTAGTCCATTTGGACTATATTTGGACTATATTAGGACTACATTTGGACTAAATTTGGACTATAATTTGAACTACATATGGACTACATTTGGACCACATTTGGACTATATTTGGACCACATTTGAACTACATTTGGACTATATTTGGACTACATTTGCACAACATTTGGACTACATTTGCACTATAGTCCAAATGTAGTCCAAATGTAATCCAAATATAGTCCAAATTATAGTCCAAATGTAGTCTAAAACACATTAAAACATGAATAAATATCCACAAAATTCTGTTGTGTCATTTAACGGAACCAACCCTGATATCCCAGTCCCTTCATATTTTAATTCATAATATGAGCAAATAACAATTGCATGTTATCAAAATGGTTCAAGAACAGCATTCAATCAACTTTATCAAGAAATTTAGGCAAATATAGGTGGCATTTAGTCCAAATTGAGTGGAAGGGTTAAAGGGTTAAAATCCTTAACAAGGAGGGACATGAGACAAGAGCATGTTAGGTCACATGCATGAGTAGTGTCATGGTAAGAGTCTAATTTTAAACTATAAAACACACATAAATCGCCACAACTTTTTTTTTTTTTTTTTTTTTACTATTTTAGTCATTTTATGTGAAACAATCTACAAACCCTTCTTTTAAATTAAAAAGAGAAAAAAAAATATTCCATTCAGAAAATAATTACACATAATTGTTACCACATTTCATGTTTCATTTGTAGTCGTGCATTCAACCTTATGTTCATCAACTTTTCAGAATTCACAACTAACATGAATATTTTAATGCATTTTTCATGATGTTAGAATCATTCTGAAACTTAAATGTTATGATTCATATTCATTCATTTAAGAGATTAGCATGAAGAGCAGCAGAGGTTTGTAGCTAATGTTAGCGCTGTTACTGCTGCTCTTCTATTATATTGTAGCAGATTATGGTGAAGAGTTTAAAAAAGACGAAGGAAAACTAACATTTTCACGCTAATATTTCATCTTCATCCACCGTCTTCTTCTGCTTCCGTTTTATTTTGGTGAACCCCTTTTATTTTGGTGAACTTCCGTTTTGTTGTGGAGTGAATTTGCAGCATTTCTCTCTCTTTTGGAGTTTGCGTGTTTTGATATTTGTAGCATTTTTCTTTCTTTGTACGTTTTTGCTTCTGCTTCCTTTCTGTTATTGCACCATTTATCTCTTGCAGGACACGTGTGTTGAATTTGTTTTATGTGTTTGTGTTTTAAGTTGTTACATGGGCCTCGCACCCGTGGGTGTTGTGACACCCCCACTTCTCCAACCAGATGATTTCATACCCTCCACTTTTTCCTGAGTTTATATATTGTATCGTTACTGGATCCAGGAAACAGACAGAGTTGGTCTCACCTACTTTTTATTTCAGGATAAACAGTTACTGTCGTCACAATCACACCAAACAAACATCAATAACATTTCGGGGCTGTTACAATATCTATGGTTTAAACTGTTTACCCGCCCGGGCGGCACAACAGCATATGTAAATGAAGCGCACCTCAGTTCGCCGGCCGAAATGTAAACAGTTCTTCTTCATGGTGTTAACAGTCATCAATCTAAGTAATAATGAGAAATGTTGCCGTTGTTAAACTAAGTTAAATAAACTATGTCTTGTTCTGTGACATTTACACTAAGACAGTGGTTCTAGAACTTTTTTTTAGTGATGTTCCCCCTGAGGAACATATTTTTAGTCGTCTCCCCTGACATGGAAAAAACATTTTTGTAAGAAAAAAAAGATTTTTTAAAATCCTTTTTATGTAATAATTTGACTTTTTATCACATAATTTTGACCGATGAATTGAATAAATGTTTAATTGATGAAAAACACCTTTTTGTTATTATTTTCGGCCATATATTAGGTTTTTAATATAAAAATTTAATCATAAATGGATAATTGTTTGTTAATTTTCCGATGATAGACTCGGAAAATTTTGTTCATGTGCCACAACCTAGAACACCCCCACATTTTAAATGTCTGTGACGCCTTTGGGTTGTTGCATTTTTCTTGCTTTTGCAGCATTTTGTCAATGCAATACATTTGCCCCCCATCGGCCACCGTAGATTAAGGACTGAACTGAACTTTATCATTGACCTCTTGGGCAGATGCATATCAAGATGGTAAATAAAAATGACCTGCAGTTCTACTTGTAGTTGTCACTCCTTGCCAAGTTTTTATCTATAATAACTGTTTTTTTTATTCAACACTATAAAATCCTTTGTTTATAGCTGGATTTATTTTGCTGTGCAGTATACGCCTCCAAAACTGATCACTTTATTTCAAGTCTATTTTGTCTATTCCTTAATCCTCTCTCCTCAGTGGGTTTGATTTTTTTTTCCCCACGTATCTGTTCTGAAAGACCTGCAAAAAGTGAAAGTGTTTGCTGAGGCTTCTTGTGCACAAATAGCTTCGCACATCAGACGACTGCTGTGTAGATCAGACGACCTGCTGTATCTGTGTGTTACAGATAGGCAACAGAAAAATGTGCTCACGATAACAGCTTTTTAAAGGTGACATTAACACCTGAAATCAAGGAAATAATTATATCCTTTGCTGACTGAAGATTCTCTCTCAGAGCTATTGAAACTCTTGTGGCTGATTGAAGCATTTTGTGGCTGATGTGAAAGTAGAAAAGGCAGACACATGCATTTCAAAGTCTGTATCACCTCTGGGGGGGGGTTGTCTTCTTACCTCGGTCCTGGGGGTTTCCAAATGGCCTTTTACCACTGTCACTTCCTTTTAATGCACAACTCAGTGTTCAGGTCTGGTGTGAAGTGACAGCTCCATCACTCAAGAGCTGAGATCAAGTGGGCATGAGTATCAGTGGTACACAGCTTGCCTCTGGTTCTAAAAGGACAATTATAACAGGAGAAGCCGGTCTATTTGAAATGCCACTTATTAAGGCTGCATGATATTAAAAAAAAAACAACAAAAAACTGACATTGCGATTTCATTATTTTTTTTTTAAATCCCTGCAATATATATTGCGATATTAAAAAAACTACTCAGGAGTTTATAACAGCTGTGTGGTGCAAATGGTCAAACATATTCAGTGTCATCCTTTTTGTAGCCAAAATAATTCTATAAAATTAATAATAATAAAAAAAAATACATATCATTCGTTTAATGAAAAATAAGCCAAAAAAAAAAGGTACATTTAAAAATGAAATAGAAATAAATAAATAAGTGACATATAAAATACTTGAATAAATATAAACACATTTGAAATAATTATATTAAATAAGATAGTAAAAAGACAAATAAATAGGGCGGCATGGTGGTGCAGTGGTTAGCAAGTGGTAAGTTTAAATAGTGGTCTTTATGTCTCAGAGGAGCGTCTGTGTTTTTGGACAGTCATGGTCCTCCATCAGTGCAGTTAACGGTGATAGTGGGAGGTCATTAACCTCATCACATTGTCAGCAGCTTTTCAAACAAAACCTTTGATTTCTAACAATATGTTTGAAAACACTTACATTATCATTTATGTTAAATTTATTTATTTATGTACAAACCCCCTCCCAAAATTAAATGTTGCTGGCATGGTATTTCATGATGCTGATACAATTCAAATGTAAATTGTGGTCTCCAGGTCACCAGTGATGCAGTGAAGTCGTGTAAAATGGGTTATTCATTTAATTTATTTATTGAATGTGCATGTATTTAGCATAAACAGATCATGGACAGGGCAGTACGGTGGTGCAGTGGTTAGCACTTGTGTCTCACAGACAGAAGGTCCCTGGTTCTATTCCCACACCAGACCTTTCTGTGTGGAGTTTTCATGTTCTCCTCATTTCTGCGTG
Source organism: Siphamia tubifer (assembly GCA_020466265.1). Taxonomy (NCBI): domain Eukaryota; kingdom Metazoa; phylum Chordata; class Actinopteri; order Kurtiformes; family Apogonidae; genus Siphamia; species Siphamia tubifer. Next base: position 12,252,450 of record CM035790.1, read on the forward strand.
GGTTTTCTCCAGTTTCCTCCCAGCATCCAAACACATGCACTGATAGATTCATTGGTTAATCTAAATTGTCCATAGGTGTGAATGTGAGAGTGATTGTTTGTCTATATATGTTCAGCCCTGAGATGAACTGGAGACTCATACAGTGTGCACCCCGCCTTCACCCATTGTAGCTGGATTAGGCCCCCAGTGACCCCCGTGACCCTAGTGAGGATAAAGCAGGTTCAGATGACGAGACGAGACAAATAAATAAAAAAAAATAAACGTCTTCTAAAAAGAAGATAAATGAATAAAAGACAAATACATAAAAAAAATAATGAAAAACTAAAAAAAATTACAGGACTTGCGGTGTGACTATTGCACACATGTATATGTATATAACAATATAATGTGCAGCTCTACCACTCATCTTCCAACACCATCTGTAAACATCTCATATACTTAATAATGGATTAGATTTCTATAGTGATTTTTAAGGCGCCCAAAGCGTTTTACATTAGTGATCCATTATTCATTCACTCTCACATGCTCCCTCTGGTGGTGGTAAACTACACATGTGTCCACAGTTGCCCTGGGGCAAACAGACAGAAGCGTGGCTACCATTTTGCCCCTCTGACCACCACCTAACATTCATACTCATTCATACACCAGTGTGAGTGACACTGGAGGTAAGGAGGGTGAAGTGTCTTGCCCATGGACACAACAGACTGACAAGGACAGAGCTGGAATCGAACCACCAACCTTTCAGTTAATGGACGATCCACTCTACCAACCCTACTTACATTTTACAACCACGAGCAGTGAAGAATTAATTAAAAATTAAACTACATTTGATGTTTGCATTAATGTCTCACATTCAAGCGTCAACACATTAAAAATGTTGGAATATGAGTAATTTAGGGGGAAAATAAAGTCCTTTAACTAACATAATAATGTGATTTGAAGCAGGAAATGCTCTAAATGCACTCACTAATTTAGTCCTTTAGGAGCAAAGACAGGTGAAAACACATGTAAGATAATTGAAAATTATAAAAAAGAATGCACTCATCATTGTCATCATCATCATCATCATCATCATCATCATCATCATCATCATCATCATCATCATCATCATCATCATCATCATCATCATCATCATCATCATCATCATCATCATCATCATCATTCATTCATTTATTCATATAGTTGTGATAGTGCTTAATAATAGATACATAGATGGTAGACATTTCTATTATTTTAGTACTATTAACAGTTATGGAGTTATTATTATTATTATTATTATTATTATTATTATTATAATTATTATTATTATTATTATTATTATTATTATTATTATTATTATTATTATTATTATTATTATTATTATTGTTGTTGTATTGATTATTGTTGCATTCTGCACATGTTCGAAATAAAGCATTCATTCAAATCATTTATTCTAAATATTGGTATTTATACTTGCACCAGCGTCATTTGTTTCTTACAGTTCTAGTTCAGTTACTCTCTCTCTCTCTCTCTCTCTCTCTCTCTCTCTCTCTCTCTCTCTCTCTCTCCTCTCTCTCTCTCTCTCTCTCTCTCTCTCTCTCTCTCTCTCTCTCACCTCTAACATGCAAAGTGTCCTGAGATAACTTTTAGCACTTTATAACAATAACTTAATTGATTGATTCATTGAAATTACTGAAATGTTAAGACTGTATTTGGATGTGTTTTTAATTAGTGAAGCATTGTTAAGCTGAGAGCATTTGCAAAAAATTTAAATAGCAATTAGCACATACATAAAATAAATGCGCTGGAAATTCTTCAGGTATTTTATCAGCCATGAACTTGCATACAACATTTTAGTATGACATTTCAATCTATTGGCAGCTTCATTATGCTCAAATAATGCCAAAAATAATTAAATTTAAATGGAAATAATTGGACTTAATGATGTGTTCTGTTTAATGTCATTAATATAGTGTAACATTAATTTATTTCTACACATACGGTTCTATTGAGGGAGAAAAGCAATGTATTAGCCTTAATAAAATGAGAAGATTTGACACAAAGAACTTAGACATGCAAATCCTGTTGTTGAAGTTTAGAAAGTAATTGCTGATACTGACATGGTTCACCCTCATACTAAATGTTTCTAGAAAAAACGCTGATGCACACACACACACACATATATAAGGAAGGAAAGACAATGCTTTAGATAATATTTAACACACATTTAGTTCATTTTTAACACGACAATAGAGTTGAATTTGATCTGTTTTACCAAGAGAACATTAAAACTGATGTAAGATGCAGATTTACCCATTAGATTATTATTACACTAATATATTATTATAACACTTTAATTGATCACACTCTATGTTACTGTGCAATCCTTTTTATCATTTTATCCCTTTCTTATTGGACACGTATTTACTTTATATAACATACTCTATTTATTTCTAACTTATCTTTAAGGCTGCATTAAATGAGATGCTTACATTTCATAGCACTCGTGTAAAATGACAATAAACGTAAAGTATTTATTTAATCTGTTTTTAATCTTGTTGACTGTACATTGATATTTCATTTTGTGTGAAATGACAATTAATTATCTATCTATCTATCTATCTATCTATCTATCTATCTATCTATCTATCTATCTATCTATCTATCTATCTATCTATCTATCTATCTATCTATCTATCTATCTATCTATCTATCTATCTATCCATCCATCCATCCATCCATCCATCCATCCATCCATCCATCCATCCATCCATCCATCCATCCATCTACATCTATTCCGACCTAATATATGAACAATCAAATCCCTTGGATCAATTCACCTCACTTATCATCTTCACACACACAAACCTAAACTGACATACCAAGATAATCACCCAAAATCAAGGCTTGGAGCCAGAAATAAAAGCAACATCAGTTATGTGACATTATTTCAGCTACAAGAAGGATGACACTGAAACATATGTTCTGTGTCCACCACTAATCTGTTTGACTGGTTGTGTCAGAACCACACAGCTGTTACATACTCCTGAGGATTTTTTCATATATACATGGTAGAGTAAAAAACAAAAAAAACAATAAAATTACAATGTCATTTTTGTCTAATATGGTGCAGCCTTAATTTAGAGGTACGTTCATAGTGACGCTGCTGAAATCTGATGGAGGGTAAACCCACACGGTATGCAATAATAAACATCATATTTCACTGATGTGTAATTTGAGGAGAAAGGCGGAGTTAAAGACTGCAGACCATGCAGGGCAGCCCTCACCCTGCTGGGAAACACAGCATCCCTTCTTTGTAATTAACAAGTACTTGACAGAGCAGCTCAGACAAACAAAGCAGTGGAGCACACAGCGGCCATCTGCAGCGGCCTCGTCTGCTGGGGTTTTGACGCTGATTTGAGCCAATGATGAAGTAAGTCACACTGACATCAGGCTGCACACGCATCTGTGAAAGGAGCACACACACACACACACACACAATGACAGCTCACAATTTGTGCCGCGAGATGACAGCTCCACAGAAATAAACCCATCCGACAGTAGAGGAAGACCTCAAAGTCTGAAATAATAAGAGAATATTCATGACAGAAAGCAGCAAGTGCTAAACTTAGATGAGAAGGATGCAACAGGACATGATTATGAAAGTACAAATGCCTGGAAAAGAAAAAAAAAAAAGCAAAGGCAGTCTGAGATTTTCAAAAATATATATCAACAATGTATTTAATGAAACAATGGAAAAGCTAAAAACACATCAGTCTATACGCGTTGCAGCCAAGGGCCTTCATCTGGGCATACACAGAAACTAACCATAGGTGAAAGGTTAAATAGGCACCTAAGGCTGTCAAAAGGGGGTGGAGTCTTCAATTATACTACTGGAGCAGACAATTAATTAATTAAAAAAACAACAACAACAAAAACTACATATTAAAATAAACATACACACTAAAAAATACATTTAAATATTTATATAACACTATTATTTTTTTCCCTATTTAAAAAAATAATTACAAATATTAAATATATATATATATATATATATATATATATATATATATATATATATATATATATATATATATATATATATATATATGTATATACTTTTTTTATTAAGTAAAAATGTAAAATATTTATGAATTATTTTAAAAAATGTAAAAATTCCTTTAAAAATACAAAAAAAGTAAAAAAAATAATAAAATAAAACACATACAGATACCTGTATTTTAACACATGAATAGATCTGTTCATTCAAGCAGTGACGTAAAGGGTGGAACATGGCCTCAGAGGCTCATGAACATGTTTTTAGACTTGAAGGTGGTACACACTTATGCAGATGTGGTTCTGAGCCACTCTTCCCCCAACCCTTCACTGAACTGTCTGGTATGAGACACCCAGGTCCCGTCTCTGTCTCACACAATAATCCACTGGGGACACAGTGCTGAGACGAGACACAAACACTCCTCTGTCTTTAACTCATTCAAAGTCCTAGAAATGATTATGTGACAGACATAACAACACTTGACTCTATTAATAAGAAGATACTGTCGTTCCACTTCTGTGGAATTTATTCTCCATTTACCACTATGTAAAATTTCAAAGTGATCCAGAATCCAGAATCTCTTCCGGATCATCACCAAAAACTAATCATTTGTTCCTTGTGACACTACCAACACGTCTGGAAGTTTTCATCAAGATCCGTCTTGAACTTTTTGAGTTATCTTGCTATATAACAGACTGACAGACAAACAAACAAACAAACAAACAAACAACCTCCTTGGTGGACCTCTCTTCCACCTGCCTTGGCGGAGTTTTGCGCTCTTAGAGTGCTTTTCTAGTTGTTTCACTTTATTTTATTTTATTATTTTTCTTCAATTCTGTTCCATTAGTGCCTAACTTTGCTCATGTTACATATTATTTTGTTAGTTTAATGTTCATTTTTGTTCATTTTACTGATGACTTTGGCAGTTCTGGCATGAAGGACGGGTTAAATGTAGAGGATAAATTTCATTATACAATGTATAATGACAAATAAAGTACCTTTACCTTAGTTCTTGTTCATTTTGTTGCTTATTTTATTTTTTTACTGTGGAATTGCTTCAGTCTCACGGTTAATAAATTCCATCTTGTCTTGCAAATGTTCAAATTCATCATTTTTAAAGACATTATACACTACACTATATTATACATTACACTATATTATACACTACACTATATTATACATTACACTATATTATACATTACACTATATTATACATTACACTATATTATACATTACACTATATTATACACTACACTATATTATACACTACACTATATTATACACTACACTATATTATACACTACACTATATTATACATTACACTATATTATACATTACACTATATTATACATTACACTATATTATACACTACACTATATTATACACTACACTATATTATACATTACACTATATTATACACTACACTATATTATACACTACACTATATTATACACTACACTATATTATACATTACACTATATTATACACTACACTATATTATACATTACACTATATTATACATTACACTATAATGCTAAATAGTTTGTGCAGTGGAATGACTCATGCAGGCAGTTTTTTTTTTTTAATCGACGGCAGAAAATTATGACCAGACAACATTGATGCGTCAGTTAACACCCCTAGTTTATAGGTTATAATACACCTGTATGTAGTATTTTCCTCCTATGAAATCAAATCAAAGAACTCCAGTGGTGTAACCTGTATGTGATCAGCACATGCTCTGATTAAATAAAGTCTATGGAAGGACATAATACCCTCGTACATACACAGAGCAGTGTTGAATGAAACTGATGAACAGGATGATACATAAAGAGCAGTTCAGTAGCACTGGCTCCATGTCCTTCCACCATGGGAGTAATCATGATGTTAACATTGGTGGGGACATAATTTGAGACTTCCTCGCGAGAGACAGCAAGAAAAAAATTTAATAAATAAATAAGAACACGGCTAAAAGAATTAAAATAAAGTCTCATTTTGGTTTTGTTAACAAAAACTAAGGGACATTTGAGGATTTTTGTTTTTATTTATTAAGCCACATATTTTGTCTGTTTTTTATTGGTCATCTATAACTGCATTATATATTTAATTATAGTTATCGTCACAAGACCCACAATTACGTCTAGTTTTGTCTCGTTTTTGTCACGTAACTAAGGTCCGTTGATGACAATATATAACGTGAACTGTCAATGAATGGTTTCTGTTTTAGATTCTTCATACATAAGGTGCACTGGATTATAAAGTGCATGAAGTGAAGTCACAATTATGAGATAAAAAAGTGAAAATTGAGTGAGAGATAAAAAAGTGAAAATTATTAGATAAAAAGCGAAAATTATTGAATAAAAAGTGAAAATTATGAGATAAAAAGTTGAAATTATTCAATAAAAAGTGAAAATTGTGAGATAAAAAGTGAACATTATTGGATAAAAAGTGAAAATTAATAGATTAAAAGTGAAAATTATTAGATAAAAAGTGAAAATTATCAGATAAAAAGTCTAAACTAAATTCCCAGTCACTAAGCACAACCAGAATGAATCCATATATAAGGCACCCTGTAGTTTTTTGAGGAAATTAAAGTATTTTAACTGTCACCTTATTGTCCAAAAAATACAGGTCATGTCATTTCCCATCCAAATATAAGTATGGACACGTCCATTTTACGCCCATGCCTTCCACTCCATCTTCTGTATCTGGCAGTACTTTTTTTGAAAACTACGATAAGTCTGCATTTATAACGAAATATCCATGTACAGAAATGCTACAGATATGACCTTAACTGTGAGTTGGTTTAATACTTCGTGCCCTTCATGTCTCTGTCGTCCCCTGAGAGCTGGTGCAGAGAGGAAGCAGGAGCAGGGATCAACAACCACAGTCACATATAATGGGTTCACATTGACTGAAGAAGGATTATCATTCACTGAAGGTCAACACGAGCTGCTAATTACTGTTTAAAGCAGGGGTCTCAAACATGCGGCCCAGGGGCCAAATGCGGCCAGCCAAAGGTTCCAAATGTGGCCCCCTGGGGGGAATTTTCAAAGGTCAATAATTCCACAGTTAAGGCTGTGGAACTGATTTTTAGTTCAGGTTCTACATACAGACCAATATTATCTAGAGTCAAATAACATAAAAACCTACAAAAAATTATAAATCCATATTTTCTTCTGGGTTTGATGTGAAAAACATTTTACATTATGATGAAAATGATAACTTCAAATTTGTTTTAGTTTGAAAAAAATCAAATGAAAATATGGAAATATTTACATTTACAAACTATAATGTGACGATAAAATGTGAAAAACCTGATAAAGTATGAACAACATGAAATGTCTAAAGAAAATTCAGTACAATTAAAAAAAAAATAAATAAAAAAAAATTGCTTCATGATATGTTGAAGCAAAACATTGTTAAAATGGCACTTACTTTTCTTAGGAAGTTTTTTTTTCCGGTCATTTACATCTTTTTTTTTTTGGTTGTTTAGTTTGTAAAAGAAAAGATTTTCATAATTTCAGTCAATGACAAAAGTTTGAAGTTTTTATTTACATGCTATTCTAATATTTTTCCAGCCACTGGAAATGTGAAATGTGAATGTGGCCCTTGAAAGAAAATGAGTTTGAGACCTTTAGTTTAAAGGGAATTAAACAAGTGTATATGATTAGTACATTAATCTACTATTAACTATTAATATATGTACGCTGTACGTTACTCATGTTACTCATGTTACTCATAGCAGGCATTTAATGGAGGAATTACCTACTTTGATTTAAGTGTAATGTTCATGCTTGTTCTGTGTAAACTGCTCATATCAGGGGTGTCAGACCCATTTTATTTAGGGGGGGCCACATCCTTCCAATACGATCTGAAGTGGATTAGACCAGTACAACAATAACCTAATATATAAATTACGTCAACTTCAAAATTGTGTTTTACAGTTTTAACATCAGGATGGATCTACAAATACACAAAACATTTAGTAACAGGTATAAAATGGTGCTTATTTCTCCTCTCAGGGGATTATCCGCAGTAAAATTCATTTTTAGCTCAATTTTTAGATGATCAGGAGTACATACATATAGGTGACATCAAAATCAAACCATTCAGATGTACATTGACAATTTTTGATTTTGCTGTTTTGAGACAAACTGTGTTAGCATGGAAGTGGTTTGGGTACTAGTGGATGTCTTTTCGCCAGAGATGTATAAAGTACTGGACTAGAGGAGTGGAGTAGAAGTACAAGTACTGCATCAAAAAACTGACTTGAGTAAAAGTTGAAGTGTTCTTCAAGCATCATACTCAATTGAAAGTACTAAAGTATCCGAAGAAAATTGTACTTAAGTATTGCAAGTAGAAGTATGTAAAAAAAATTTCTACTCAAGTACTGAAAGTAAAAGTAGAAGTAAAATTACAAGTAGAAGTAATGAAAAAAATACTCCTTAAGTATTGAAAGTAAAAGTAAAATGTAAAAGTACTGTGTAGGTCTATAGTAAATGAAAGCAGTCACATTCATGAAAAAACTACAACTTTCAAAGGTCAGAGTATTCCAACAATATGACCAAGTGACAAACCTGGGCAAGTCAAGCCTAATGTTCAACCTTACAATAGAACAGTCCAGAAGCATCCTTCCCACAATGCCAAAGGGTTCTTCCATCAGCAGGTTGACCACTGCCTCCAGGTTAACTTACTCAGGTTTGTCTCTGAACCAAAAGGTGGATTAGAGCGTGCAGTTTTATTATGTAGTGTTTGATCACTGACTCGTCCAATGATGAGACACCATCATCAAACCAGGTGACAGAGCCATTTATCGCTGTGGCATTGATATGATATGTGTTTGGTATGCTTCTGAACTATTTTAATAAGAGTAACGAGTCACGATTCGACACATAAAAAATGTATCGGAGTAAAAGTATTAATTTTTTTTTTTAAATGTAGTGCAGTAGAAGTGGAAGTAGGCGAAATAAATTATACTCCAAAAAAGTACAGATACTGCATTTCACTACTTAAGTACAGTACTTAAGTAGTTGTACTTCGTTACTATACATCTCTGCTTTTCGCCGACACGAAACGCTATTTTTAGACCTCTTCTAAAGTTCTAAACAACATCACACTTACGTGGTAGTAAGTAGAGGGTCCCTAAAGGCTAACCGAAGTGTCCTGAGGTCTTCATGTCATTGGATAGTGTGTCCAGAGTTACTGATCTCAACCCAGTACCTTCCCTGGTGCAGAAGACATCTTTAGGAGGAAGTCTATAATAGTCATAATAGTTACTTTGGGATTCAGCCACATAGTGAATATAACCACTGTCTGGTTTTTAAAAGCTTTTTTTTCACAGGTTTGGATCCGGGTGGAAAAACCCATGTGTGTGTTGGTGGGTTAGATAAACAAATTAAGATTAATACAAAATGACAATAAATAAAATAAAAATGCCTTGGGTCATTAGCCACACAAACACCTCCAGGTTAACAAAACAACAATGGCAGAGGATGTGAAAGTAAAGTTACAGAGGGTTAAGGCAGTGCTGGAAAATAATGGTGTTAGGGTTAGGACGTTTTATACATGTTATCTATCTGGTGTTAAAGTACTTTTAGGTCAGTAGATACACTTTCTTTTATATCAGTATTTTAGTATGAATTTAATCTGTTTTTAATCATGTTGACTGTACATTGATATTTCATTTAGTGTCATTTTGTGTGAAATGACAATTAATTATCTATCTATCTATCTATCTATCTATCTATCTATCTATCTATCTATCTATCTATCTATCTATCTATCTATCTATCTATCTATCTATCTATCTATCTATCTATCTATCTATCTATCTATCTATCTATCTATCTATCTATCTATCTATCTATCTATCTATCTATCTATCTATCTATCTATCTATCTATCTATCTATCTATCTATCTATCTATCTATCTATCTATCTATTTATCTATCTATCTATCTATCTATCTATCTATCTATCTATCTATCTATCTATCTATCTATCTATCTATCTATCTATCTATCTATCTATCTATCTATCTATCTATCTATCTATCTATCTATCTATCTATCTATCTATCTATCTAATCCACTCATCTTTGTTGCTAGCTGTCCAGACATTAATGGCTGTGTATTTGGTTATTTTACTTTTTTGTTTTATTTTTATTTGTGTGGTTGTGGCTGAGTTGGTAGAGTGGGTCATCCAATGACTGGAGGGTCAGTGGTTCAAGTCCCCACACTGGCTGTCCACATGTTGAAGTGTCCTTGGGCAAAGACACAGAACCCTGACTTAGTCTCCCAGTAGGATTGACAGAACCTTGGTGTGTGAATGTGAGGCTAATGGGAAGGTGCAATTATCCTTTATTTAGAGGGAACAATAAATGACCACTGTTCTACAACCTGTGCACTGACTACTTTATTTTCTATCTTCAGTGTTGTCTAAATGAAAATATATAATTCAATATTTGCATAAATGTGAGGGGTGTGCTCACTTTTATTAGAAACTCTATATCCCCTTTGCATAAAGTAGAAAACTTTCCCTGCTCTTTTAGTCAAACAGAAAAAAAAACACAGAAAAACCTAATAATGCAGTTGCCTCAGAGACAGAGTTTGTTGACACTGCTGCTATAACACAGTGAGTGTAATATAAAATGTCAAATAAACTGCATATAGCTCCAGTGTTCATGCATTCTACAGTTTTCCCTCTTGGCAGTTTGTTTTGTAGAATCCCAACGCCTGCCTTGACACAAATTCAGAATAATTTTCTACCATAAACTCTCTGATACTAAATCTATCCAGCATCAAGAGAAGAAAAAGCTTAAAACAAGACAAGGATGAACTATTTTTGACAACTGCAATGTTATTTCTAGCCTCTGTCGCTGGCTCTTCTTAAAATAGCTGCACATGCCTGGATTCTTCATTTATATTTTCACTTCATTGCTTCTGTTTTGTGTTTTAAAAGGTTCAACAAAAAGCAACTGCGAAGAGACAAAAACAGGCCTGAGAATGAGATTTCATAACCACAGTTAGTTTAGATTCTGACAGGAAATGAATTAGGTTTATTACAGTAAATGAAGGAAGAGAAGCTGGATGAATGTATATATAATATATATATATATATATATATATATATAGAGTTACAGCTGCTCTTGCATATAAAACGTTGTCAAAAAATCCTTAATAAGCACTGGAGTAAATATTTCTTTGTTCAAATTTATCCAAATGTATTTACATCAACAAAAATATTCTCTGTGGTGGACCTTAGTAGATTCAGTTTAAAATATTTTTTTAAATTTATATTTAACATATATTGAGTGGTAGATAAATTGTCTCACTCCATCAACATGACTGTCAGAAAAAGCCTGAACCAACTGACCTTTGACCTTAATCACAGGAGGAGCACAGTCTAATCAGGAGGAGAGTGTAAGGAGCTGAAAACACTTAATCATAATTCATCTAAAAGTGTCAATAATTATCAATATGATCATTGGCCTTATTTTACCATAATCGAAATATCATAAAAAATATAAATAGGCTCCAGCACACACACACACACACACACACACACACACACACACACACACACACACACACACACACACACACACACACACACACACACACACACACACACACACACACACACACACACACATTTAAACATTTAAATCTAATTAATCAGTGCTTAAATAAATCAATCTGAATTGCTAATTAACTGCAAAAAGACTGATTCTTATTTTTCCCTATAAATTAACCCATAAATACCTAAACATCCACCAGTAACCAAAAGCATCTGATCTAAAATATTTAATACCTGTTAATCCACCAATCCTATCTTGGTATAAAATACAGTTCGTCATCTTTTCATGCTCATCAGATATGACTCATTTGGAAACACTGTCATCTTCTACAACATTGATTTACCAGTAAAACCTGGATGTAAAGAACTGGTTTATATTATAGTCAATGATATAATTCAATCATCGTCCAGTTAATGATATAATTTATTTAAAAAAAACAGTTTTTCTTCAGTTTTCCATTTTTTAAAAATATAGTAACACTTAAAATTAATCTGAGTTTTTATGAACAACATCAGTAAATTACATATACATATTACATATAAATCCAGTCTGTTATGGTGTAAATATATAATTTTTTTCTTTTTTTTTTTGCAGAGATCAGCTGAGATCCAGTTTCATCCCTGAACCATAACAGTCTCTAATGTCACATTTAACATCTGAGCCAGTTGACCATATTGATTTATTAGTCGTGTGTTGACCTTATCTGTGGTGCAGGCTTTCCCCATAACTGGGTCACCTGATGGGAGAGTAATGGGTCTGTGGGACAGAGTCAGAGAGCTAGCCTCATAAATTATGTACACAAAGTATGAAGAAAAGACAAAGAAAGCAAGAGATATATGACAAGGACAAGCAACTGGGGAAAACCAAACAGACATGCAGGAGAGAAATGGATTAAGTATCATTTTTGGTCTCTTCCTAATGGCTCTGAAGGGCTGAAGGGCATGGCCTAGTTATCTGCAAACAAAAAACAACAACAATATGTAATATTGTATGGGGGAGTACATAGTCTTTGTGCTTCAGAAACGCGGTCAGAATAGCATCAAAAAGTTTCCTTAGTGCACTGTTCATTAAAAACCTACAAATACTGACCATATATGACATAAACACACGACAAATTAGTCTCTTGGTGTGTAAGATAATAGATAAATGTTCCTGTCTTTCTGAAATTTACTATGACACCTTCCTATTAAACTCAGATTTCCACAACCACCACACCCGACAAAGTCATTACTTAAGGACAATTAACGCAAAATCGAATCAATGACAATTTACAATCACATAGGGCCTCAACATTTGGAATAACTTGAATAAAACATTAAACTTATGTCTCTCCTTTGCTACTTTCAAAAGTCAGACTAAAGCTGCTTTTATAAATAACCCTACATTCCTTGTTTACTATTTCTCTTTAAAGTCTATATTTAATTCATGTCCACGTGTCATTCTAAGTAATGGTAAATCATTTTTTTGGATTTGTGTTTTTTTTGTATTGTTTTATTTACTTTATTTAAGTAGTTTTTTTTGTTTATTTGATTAATTTGAAATGCTAATTATGTTGAGGAACAGTTTTAACCTCCCGTGCACTGTTGTATTTTATGTATTTATACTTATGTATTTGTCATGTTTTAAAGTGAACTAAACTAAACTAAGCTAAACTAAGCTAAGCTAAGCTAAGCTAAACTAAACTAAATTAAACTAAACTAAACTAAACTAAACTAAACTAAACTAAACTAAACTAAACTAAACTAAACTAAACTAAACTAAACTAAACTATACTAAACTATACTAAACTGAACAGACTCAGGACAGAGGTTTTATTTCTCACCAGTGTTTACTTATCCATCACTCTGGAAAGTGGATTTCACATGTTCAGAAGTGACGGTTTTGTGTGTGACGCAGGCTGTTACATTATTTAAGTATTTTTTTCTAGCTTGTCAGACTGTTTCCATGAAATACTAAAACTAAAATCCAGTTACAATTTTTCCTTGTTTTGCCATCTACCCCTTCTTATGTGATTTATCATAATTTATTCTATTATCATCCTTTGTATTTTGTGGTTTTTCAGTGAAAGTCAGGTATTTTATACTGTATTTAATTTACTGATTAGTGTTGCGCGGGCTACCCACTGGCCAGCGGTTATCCGCGGGTGACCTGCGAGTCGGGCGGGCTGGGTCGCAGTATTAATACATATTGTGGATGTGGGTGGGGCGGGTCAGGGACGATCAATACCCGCTGAGGTGTGTGTGTGTGTGTGTGTGTGTGTGTGTGTGTGTGTGTGTGTGTGTGCGTGCTCGGCTCGCACATGTGTAAGCCCGTCAGTTCCTGTTTTGAATGCTTTTTTATCCCAACTTTTTGTTATTTGTTATTAGCGCCAAATCTCCCTGAACACTCAGAGATAAGAGTGAAAATGGCGGACTTGATCAGGGAGAAGATTAAAACAGGCGATGCGAAGGTTGTACGGAAACGTTGTATGTGTTTGCTTTATAGAGTGATGATGTGGGTGGAGTCTATTTTATGTGCTGGAGTGCATATTGAGACGTTAGAAAGGAGGCAAAAATTATGCTTCATGACTTTTAACATTAGAAGCGCAAGGTAAAGATGCTGCGAATGTACTATGTGAGTTTAGAGACAAATTTAAGCTTGCTGGTTGATAGCGGGCGGGTTGGGTTTATCGATACGTGACATCATGCGGATTGGGCGGGGCGGGCCTAGCCACGTCTTGGGTTTGGGCGCATCACTATTACTGATCATGTCAATATTCATAAAAGCTCAGATTAATGTTAAGTGTTATTATATCAAAAACAGAAAACTGAAGAAAAAGTGTCTTTTTTAGTAAATTATATCATTAACTGAGTATAAACCAGTTGTCTACATCCAGGTTTTACTTATAAATCAATGTTGTAGAAGATGACAGTGTTTCCACATTCATTATGGAGCCTCTGAACATCTACATGGGTCATATCTGATCAGCATGAAAAGATGATGGACTGCATTTTACACATATTATTTAGATAGGATTGGTGAATTAACAGGTATTACACATTTTAGATCAGTAGATGTTTTATAAAATCATAAATAAGAATCACTCTTTTTTTTAAACAATAAATTAGCAATTCATGTTCATTTACTTACGTACTGATTATTTTTATTTAAATATTCAGCTCAGCAGTTATTTAGTTTGTAATTCATAATTTCTAATCCCAACATTCAAGAGAGGAATGTGTGGGTGTCATATTAATAGCCTTTCAGCTCTTCCTCACTTCTAACTATTACGTTTGTATCAGCCTGTAAAAATTCACCGTCAGTCAAACTTTTGGACAAAGCCAGTCTGGGAAATGACACATTCAATGGGAAAGATAAGAATAAAATGACTGACAAACAAGATGTAGCAGACATTTGCTATGTTTACATGTTTTTTTAATTCTGAATTATTTTTTCGGAATAAAATAATTCAGAATTAAAGCTATTTCTTTCATGTTTACATGAACATGTTAATTCTAAATAATGGTTTACATGGGCAACAGGTGTATTCTGCTCTAGTTAATTGGGCTTTAAGAGCTGGAGGTACAGAGGGTTCTGATTGGACAGAATGGCCGCTTAAACGTCTGGACTCTACTGGAAGAAAATGATAACGTCCACTTCCTGTTTTGCATTTCTTTGCAGATTGCTAATAAAGAGGTAATTCTTTTGTAATTTTGATATCATTTATGACAAGATAGTGAAATTATATGAATAGTGCCTCTTGTCCCATCACTGGCTTTCTGTATCATGCTAACATAGTTGCTATTGCTATTTCTACTGCTAGCTAAGTCTGCTTGGTTCATAGTCGGAAATACGGGGTTGGGGCAGGTGACATGCCCCTCCCCCTTCCATAAAGTTGTCCACCCAAAAAACATATTGTACGCATAAAAAAACAATTAAATGATAATGTGTTAATGTTAATTAAAAGCACAACACAAGCGTTGCAAATTATAAAAGTGAAACCTTTTTAAAATTTGTTGATAGATTCGCCCCCCCCCACCTGATTTCCCAAAGTGGTTTAGTCCAGACGCCGTTTTCCAATGGGCGGGGCTACCAGCAGCTCCGTGTGTGTCAGCGAGGAAGTGATCCTCTAGTCAAAGATGAGAAGTGACATTAATATGTAAAAACCAGTAAGTCATTTCTCACACTGCTTGTCCTACAAGTTTAAGGTTGTAGCATGAACGTGAACATTTCTCCTGTATTGTCCGAAATCAGTCTCTGTCTTTTGTTTTGAAATCAACCCACCAGTAAGCTAATAGCCAGGGTTCTGACTGCTAACATGTCCATATTTTGAAAAGCATATTTTGATGCAGCGGTTTATTTAATTAATTAATAAATTTTTTAATTTATTGTTTGTTAGTAGTTATCACCATGGCTTAAACCTAGAACAGACATGTGCAAACCATTCCCAAAGGGCTGGTGTGGCTGCAGGTTTTTGTTCCAACCAAGTAGCAGCACATCTGACTTGATTCAATTAATCAACTGATCTCAGTCTTCAGAGTTGATTGGTCAAACTGTGAACTCATGGTTGGTTGGAACAAAAACCTGCAGCTACACCGGCCCTTTGTGGAATAGTTTGCCCATACCTGGACTAGATGTTCAGTTTTACAGATATGTAATTTATTTTAAAGTCAAAGATTGTGTCACAAAACATTGTTCAGGTTCTTTGGGCAAATCTTTTCTTGGGTAATAATGCATATTAGCTTTGTTTTAGTTTAGTGGTGGGTGTATGCTAATGACTGTGTGTGTGTGTGTGTGTGTGTGTGTGCCAACCAACCAGGTCTGTTGAAATGGCAGAGAGAAGAAACGTTACAGACATCTGGTCATTTTTTTACTGCTCCAAAATGTTAAGTAAGTGAAAAGACCCCAATAATATCAAGGTGTTTTGATTAATATGTCCATTAAAAAGGAATGACATGCTTATGAAAATGTTTGATAATTGTTCCATTAGGCAAAGTCAAGTCAGCTGAGCGCAGAGAGCCAGAGCCAATCAGACAGAAGCACAGAGTCTCAGGTCAGTTTGTTGAGCTTTTGTTTTTGCATTAAGGAGAACTCTCTTATTTTGACTTCTAGTATCATAAAGATGACACCCGCGTTGTGTTAAATTGTGTTTTGGGTGTTTCTGAATATGGGTAACACCTTATTACTATGTATAGGAGACAGATTGTTCAGAGTCAGGGGGAGTGGTGGAAGGTCTGGGCAGAGAGTTCTATTGACAGCAGTGACACAAATGCAGCAGGTCATGAGGACCCCGCTGTTACTGTAATATTTTTGAAGAGTAGTTTGATGTTGGATGATTAATCTCATCCAACATTGGTTGGGAGAGATTATTGTAACCACTGTGTGTGTGTGTGTGTGTGTGCGTGCGCAGAGACATATCAAGTTATAACTCAACGAATACTTGAGATATCACCATCAAATTACATGGACATATACATAGAGCTAATGCACATCAGATGCAATGATCCATTTGAGTAAAGCTCAAAGGTCAAGGTCAAAATAACATTTTCGCTTATCACAGAACTTTCAGATTGGTACCAAACTATGTGGAATGAAGATTTCCACAATTCTAATAGTTGGTATTATCACCTACGACTAAAAAATTTAGATCTCTGGAGGTCAAAGGTGACATGTCACAAAATTAACTTACAAACATAGACATATTACTATAGTCTATCATACTCTGATGGACTATAGTGAAATTAAAGCAGGGTGCACACACATTTTGTTAGATGTGGTCATAAAGGTATATCATTTCCATCTTCTACATAATACCATTGTTGATTTTGCTGGTTGAACAGAATATGCACTACAGTACTACAGAACGATGCAATAACGACCATTACTTTTAATAACACTGAACATGTTGAGGGCTCAACCCTGCAAGGCAAGTTCCAAAGGAGCAGAAGACAGAGCAATTTTTTCATGTCCCCCCAGAAATTGCTCTCTGAAATTTTTCTGTTTGTTGCCCCCCCCCCCCCCCCCAAACAAAAATGAAATGGGATTTTCGCCCCTGGCTAGGTTGATATATAAGGGCTAACTTGGAACAGGCTGGCTAACTATTATTGGTTACCATGGTTACTGTCTGCTTTTCCCTTGTTAAAGCACAGACTGTATATTTTACAGACATGTTTCTATGGGTTTCAGATCCTTCTGTGTTCTAAGGCAGAATACAAACACAATTATTGACAACTAGAAACGTGGCTTCATAGCATCTGTACTTTGTATATTTGATTGATTGATTGAAATTATTAAAGTGGGCTTAACATGGGCTTACAAGACACTTGAAAATCTGCGATATGTGAATCACTTTGAACACCTTCAAGGTGGAAAATGCACTATATAAGTGCAGTCCATTTATTCCACTCTAATTAATTGGGCTTTAAGAGTTGGAGGTACAGAAGGTTCTGATTGGACAGAACGGCTGCTTAGCGTCTGGATGTCTACTGGAAGAAACTTCTCGTACACTTCCTGTTTTGTGTTAATTTCAGCCATCAACATGTTAGACCACATACTACATGTGATATTTGCATGAATTTTTGTGCTAACTACGAAGCAGCAGCTCAACTGAATAAACCATGGGAATCAAAAAACTAATGCCAGCAGTGCAGAATATGTGCATCATCCTGACAAGACCAGTAGCATGTGCAGAATGACAGGAATAATGTTACAGTGGAATTAACGGTTTACATGGCAGAGGAATTATCGAATTCGGAATGAAGATCGGAATAAACCAGTGACTTTATTTGGAATTAAGTTTAAAGGTGGTTTCACAGCGAAAGCGTCGGGGGCGATCTGAGCGACGAGCTGCCATTCATTGTCTATGTGCGCTGGTGACGAGGGGTGATTCAGCTGACAGCGATGGCGAGCAACGCGAAGTGAGCGAATTGAGCAACGAGGAAAAGTTGAGAAATTTCAACTTCATGCAAATGAGGAGCGGCAAGACAGCCAATTGTGCACCAATCTGGATTCTCGAGGCAGAGAAAAAATATGGGAGGAGAAGAGAGCCGATCGTGGAGGAGAAACTGATAATTGCGATCTGCGGTTTGTTGAGGAAGTCATCAAACCGACTTTGATCCAGTCTGAAGTAACGCTGGTACCAAGCATCATCAAAGCGGAGCTCCTTAACCAGCCGGTGAAATTCCCCATGGAGATGCCGTGTTTTCAGGACGTTATGAACCCAGAAGGAGCGGTGGCTCCAGGCTGTACATTTATGCAACACGTAAACAGAAGCAACGCAAAGATGAGGCTACCCACAGTGTGATTCATAGTGAAGGGGGAAACCAAGTCATGCATACAGCACCTATATATAGACTACACCTCTTTCCCTCCAAAATAAACACCTGCTTATTTGTTGGAACATACCAAATAGGTAAATACATAATGATTAAATATGATGATCTTATGACTTATAATGATCACATAGTTGTGTTTATGAGTGGCTGTTCATTTATCATAATTACTCCTTTAGTCATGAATTATATAGATAAATTAATACAGTGGGCCTCGTGAAAACACAAGGCCCACTGGACTACTGTCAGATGCGTCCACCTGGGCACATCTGCGCTGCAGCTTGAAGCCCCGCCTCCTTGTCACTCCCATTCGCTCATGTAGAACTGTCACAGGCGACGTGAACTGAGCGACCACAGGTGATTTTGTCACTTTCGTTGTGAATGCACCTTAATTAGGAATTATCATTTTCAACTGTAACTAAATGTTTATATGGTCATCTTAAAGCAGAATTAAACTTTATTTGGATTTAAACAGGAAAAAAATGACTCATGTAAACAGGTTAAGTGTGTACATGGTTTACACATCCTGTTATAGTATCACTTGGGACCTCAGCGGAGTAGGTACCAAAAATCTAGGACCGGGTATCCTTTTTCATGATGGAAGACACCAAAGCGAGTAGACGCGGTCAGAGCCAATACTAGTGTAAACTCGGCATTAGTTACACTCAGTCATATTAGATGTGGGATGTGGAAGTCGTGAGTGTGCTCAGCCAGCCGTAACCAATCGTCATTACAAATGTAAGAGCTGCGGGCAGTTTACGTCTAATAGATCAGATCCTGCTTCGTTTTCAGTCAAACGGCTGTTCATGATTTACAGTGACCCCCACCCACCCACTGCCACTCCTCTGTATCATTAACACTTTGAAACTGACTGTGCAAAGTCCCCACACCACAGGAGCTTTTTAGAAATTCTGTCCAGATGGAGTGTGAACTGCTATTCCCTTGATCTTTGTCTCTTCCCCCCCCCCGTCTTTTCCGCCTTATCCTCCGCCCCCACCGCTGCATGTCATAGCTAATGAGGCGCTCCACTTCAGCATGTTGGTGTCTTAGAGCACATCACAAGAGCCTTGGGGTGCCAATCTGGGTGCTTGTAACACTGTCAGACCCTCAGTGTGCTGTGGATTTCACTTTCAGAATTGCCTGCACACAACAGGCAGAGACATAAACACATAGAGACATCTGTCAGTACACAACATTACACCATTATATTAAGTTGTATTACTCAGTCCCGTCAATTGAGTCTGCTGGTGTTTCATGGTCTTTTAGTCAGAAGACACAGTGATTCATCACAGTAGGAAAAATACAGGTATAAAAAGTAAAATTATTAATTTTTGGGTTCATGCTTCTGGCACCTCAGAGTAGGACAAAGACTTAATTAATGTTGGTCATGGTCCCTATCCTTTTCCTATTATGACAAGGTGGAAAGTTTGCTTTTAAAAATTGGAGATGTGTAATGATAATATGTATAATGATAATAACGTCCACAAATGTAAGACCCCGCAAAATGTAATAAAAAATGTGCAGCTTTTAAAGTAATAATCCCACAAATGTAATAACTTTTCCATACACATAATAGCAGTCGCCTACCATCACTGTAACACTTAATTACCCACAAATTTAATAATTATCATGTTGTGGGAACCGTCCAAAATTGTCAATTTTGCCCCCCCCCAGACACACACACACACACATACAGAGACACACACACACACACACTTTACCTGATTTGCCCTATCTCTTATCATTGTGAAAACATGTGAAATAATTTTCGTGACTGTGACCTTTGACCTACATTTACTAAAATTGAATGGGATCTATTCTGGACCACCTTGCACCTTTCCTGAAAATTCCATGAAAATCAGTCTCTTAGGTTTGGGTAAAGCCGCTTAAAAACAAACACAGACAGACTCAAAAATAATACCCCTCTCCTCTTCAGGGGGTGGGGTAATAAGGTTTTATGTTTGTGGGAAAATTATTACATTTGAAGGATTATTACAGTATGAGCTACACATTTTTATTATGTTTGCAGGGTATTACATTTGTGGGGTCCACACCTGTCTTAGAGTGTTATTGGGATTCAAAGCTCTAAATATTCAGCCTCAAGACTTCCCTTTTACAGTACAGAGCACAACATTCACTTTCAGCCCATTTCGACTGAGCAGTATGGTTTGGGTCGGTGGTACAGTATGCATTTGTGTGGGTCAATCTTAAAAGTGGCCCAAACAACTGATCCATCTGATACCACATCTTGGTACCCTTCTGTTGGAAGTCCATAAGGCAATGCGTGGAATGAATAGGAGCTACTGACACCAATGCTGACACTGATTGTATGACAAAAACATTACTCCTCACTGCCAGACATCCATCACTGTTGTTGTTACTTTTGCCAATTTTGTTTATCATCGCACCAGTATAACATAAGTATTTGGCATGAAGTTGAAACACTTACCTTGTCAGGCAGGCCTTGGCGATATTAGCCAATATTGTACCAACCCAAACCACACTACTTAGTGGAAACTCATTCTTGCTATATAAGTACAATAATAATTACTTATTCCATTCTTCAAAGCAATACACTTTTAATGCTAAAATATATATTTTTATATATATATATATATATATATATATGGTTTCCTCTCACATAAGAGGATGTTTTTTGAGGTACTTTTGAAAAATAATGTGTTAAATCTGTGTTGTCCATTGCTGGGTGTTCCACAAATAAAACAATAGTAGACAATTCAGCTGCCACACAATACTGATTCATAGTACTCATTAGTATTCATTAGCACTCATTAGTATTCATTAGTATCTGTTGCAACAAGTTATAAACATTACTAAGTCACTCAGAGCTAACTACTATAAAAATTTAACGGGGACATATCATGCAAAATGCACCTTTTCATGTTTTTTCCAACACAAATATGTGTTGTCTTTGTGTGACGAGACCCTTAAATTATGAACAAAAACTATCCACTCTCCTTTTCTCCTGATCTATTTCATTTTCTCCTGATTAATTTCTTGAACATTTTCTTGGATGAAAATGTTCCGTTTTGGATTTTCTATACTTTGTACATCACATGCATAGATTAATTTTGAATACCCCACCCCATCCGATACCACCAGCTCAGCTAACCCCACCTACTGGTCACATACACCTCTGCTCAGACTCAGATTTGCCATTATTCTCTGTCGTAGTCCTGGTGTGCGTAAGGTGCATTGGGGTCTGAGCCCTGGTTGCTGTGTGTGTGTGGGTCCGTGGTTGGTCTGACGTGGGTTGATCCAGGGGTGCTCAACCCTGGTCCTTGAGGGCCGCTATCCTGCATGTTTTCGATGTGTACCTTATCTAAAACACCTGATTCAAATGATCAGCCTGTCATTAAGCTCTGCAGAAGACTGATAGCGACAGGTGTGTTAAAAGAGGGAAACATCTAAAACATGCAGGACAGCGACCCTCGAGATCGAGGATTGAGCACCCCTGATTGGCTGGTCCACGCCCTCTGGCTCTGCCTAGTGGCAGACTTTGCTCCTTGTCTTTTTTTTTGTCTGGGAACAGCTGGAGTACATTTCCTAATTGCTGCAACGGGAATGGGTTTGGCCATATCACTACTAATGTCTGCCAGTATATAAGGATGCCTCAGACCACAACTCAACGACAGGCCATAAACCACCTCCGTTTGGGACCCTCTTGCATTCAGAACCTTGACTAAAGCTTCCAAGTCCTGACCAGCTTCACCGCTCAGCTCCCCTCGTCTCTGACTCCCAGTCTGTATACTCCAACCCCTTTTCTGTTAAGCTATGGGGTCTATATTTTAAGTTTAGCTCAGTTTTGTATAGAGTAATTGGTAATAGTTTTAGTTGTTTTGGCATTTTTTGGTTATTCAGATTTTTGTAAAGTAGTAATCCAGCGCTCGGTTAGTTTAGTTGAGTTTTGTACTGGTTGATTCAGCATTGTTGTTTTTGTTATCTTTTGTATCTTAGTATTCCTACTTTGATAATTCTAGTGCCCTTATTCTAGGGTGATTTTTTTTTGTTTTTTTTTGTTCCTTTATTCTAAAAATAAATATTTCTTTCACATTATACTTTTCTGTTCAGCTGGTCATTTGTCTGCACCTCAGCGTTCGTACCAGAACTGTGACAGTCATGGCTTGTCTGGCCGGCCAGGGTCCGGACGAACCCAAACACACATCAGAGCTGTTAACAGACCAGGATCCGACAGCACCGGGACTGTAAAACTCAGCACTCGGTCCACTTGTGGTCTCCAGATGATTTTATTTCATCAGTGTCTTTGTCTCTTTTTCATTTTTTTGAGGTTCCATGTCTTTCTCCTCTTCCTCTCATTAGAATGTGGAAGAGAGGGGCGGAGCCAGCTGTGGCTCATTTGCATGAAATCACGAGACACTAAAGCCAAGTGCCAAGGGCTGTTTCTCCAGGTTGAAGAAGCTGCTGTATCCGCATCAATGTGGTATTTTGAGCAAAGCATGTGACAAAAAGGTCACTGAGACACCAGGGAACTGTGTTCACTGGTGGAAAAATGGGCACGATATGTCACCTTTAAAGACTTTGTCACATCATCTTTAGACATTTATCTTCATGTCATCTCATTTCATTTTAGTAAAATAGTAACATTGAATGTTAATGTCTGCTTAACAATGAGAGGAATTCAGTGAAATACAGTTAATACATTTTACACTTCTCTGTAATGTAGGTACATAAGATGAGGAAGTGTCTGACAGAGGATATTGCAGTAATGAATGTGTTGTGAAACAGAATATAGCATAATATGCAGAGGTGGGAGAGTTCTACACATTCTTTAATGCCATAATTTTGGATGTAAAAAAAGGTTTATATGTAGAACCAAAGGAGTATCAAGAGATCTTTGTAGGATTCAAACAGTACATGAGAAACCCTTTACATGTGTAAAATGTGTTTGGTAGCCTGTATTTGCAGAAGTTACCATGACTTCGCAAACTGTACACACATTAAGGCCCAATCCACATGGAAACAAATTCGTGTGAAACCGAGGTACTTTCTTAACAGATTGGCCTTTCGTCAAAATGGGACCTGTGTCATTGATACCCCATCTTTGGAAAACGGGTCCTAGAGTAGGAAGATCTGGATACAGTGCCATTTCCACACCTATCCTGATGAGTAAAATGTGTGTGTTCACACCCACGTCATGACCACATGACCGGAAAAAACAGCAGCCTTGCACCCGTAGCATACATTCTCGTCAGAAGACGGCAACAATGGCGCACAAGAGTAGCAGTGGTGAAAGCATTACAGCGTTGTTGTTGTTTGTGTCTGGCTTGTGTGTCATGCTGGTAGAAAAAGAATGTGGGCGTATGTGCACAACTTCTTCTATTGTTCTCTTGTATCCGGTGAAACTGGCTTACAGCACGCATAGTGGTGTGGCATGTGAATTGCATCATTTTCAGTAAACATTTCACCCCCATGCTGATGCAGATTTTTGACTGAAACACTTCCATTTTTACGTAATATCTTTTTGACGTGGTTTCAAAACTAAACCCATATCAAAGTCGTCTGGACGAGATAAGATACCAACAATTTATTTTCATGATGAAAGAACTATTTTGTTCCTCTGATCAGAAGCCGTTCTGCAGTGCTTTCTTTCCATATCATGCTCAGGTCCACTGTTAAACCGTCATTGCTCACCAGTGATGAGGATGATGACAGTGGGTCTGGACTGCAGCCAGCACGTTTAACAAAGGCAACTCCATTAAATGGGCTTCTTGTGCTTTTAGGCATTGAATAGTGTCCTACAGGCATTTGTTGTTCAGTTGGATCAAAATAACTCTGAGGACTCAGGCCCTTGTTGTTAATGTGGTGTCCAGTGGATATTTCATCAGTCACCCATGAAAGACTTGTCTTCTGTGTCTGAAATGCAAATGCTGGAAGTGAAATTTCTGACGTACACATGTAAACTTGTATAGGTGGACAGATGGCCTCATATTGTAGCTGCAAATCACAATATTTTACCAAATATTTTCAATGACCTTTTCACCAAGTATGTTCACTGGTATGTTTTCAGAAAGTCTAGTTATTTACCTGCAATGCATGATGAAGAGTGAAGTCTTACCTTTTATAACATGCTGGCAACCTTGCATCTATGTATATCTACATTCTAGAAGTGTCAATGTCTGTTGCTTGAATGATTTTGAAGCTTTCAGAACAGAGTTTTGTGCTTAAATTGACATGAGATGTGGAAATGACCTTTGCCCTATGAGAGTATATAAATGTGTTTCGATCAGGGGACAGCAACCTTTAACACAGAAAGAGCCACTTGACAACACATGTAGGGAGGATGATGTAGTCTTTATTTTATTGTTACTCGGGATGCTACCTGATGACCATTTGACTGATAGTTGACCGCATCAATGTTGTCCGGCCATAATTTTCTGTCGTTGGTTAAATTTAAAAAAGGAGAAAAAAAAAAAGCCATCCTGCATCAGTCATTCCACTGCACAAACTCTTTAGCATTGTAGTGTAGGTTATAAAGAGGAAGCTTTGTGATCTCTTCATAGCATATCTTTAAAAATTATAAATTTGAACATTAGCAATACAAGATGGAATTTATTAATAGCAAATGCAGAGCTCAATCTATGTGGTACGACTATTTCACACCAGTTTAGAAGTTAAAATGACATGACAGGTGGGCTACTGCAAATAGAGTTTGTGCAGAACTGACGCAGTCTGGTGGACATTGGTAAGGGTTTAGCAGCAGAATTTCCTGTCACATCTAATGTTTTTTCTATGTGTGACGCTTTAAAATCAGCTTTTAACATAACATCACTTGACCTCGCAGTGTGAGTCGTGTTTAAAAAGCTAACTGAGCGCACCCACTGTGTGTGTGTATGAGCCGACAAAGCAAATGCTTTCTTTTCTCAGTGACTGACTTCAACCAGTTAATGAGGTTCGATGGTCCGTCAAGATTTTTTTTAGAAATTTCGCCATCTGTAATTGATATCAACATTTTTGAGTATTTGTGTTTATAATAGAGGGTGATTAAGTGCTTGCCATTGTATCAGTAGGTGGAATACACTTAAATTAATATAATTTGCATTTTATGGAGTATAAGATTTGTATATTTCTATTTTATATTCTATGTGTGTAGTTTGAATTCAACTTTTCTTGTTTATCAATTCAGCAGGGTGTGATCACAAAAGACTGAAGACTATCCAGTCATCTCCCTAAAGAGGTCATTTTTGGCTAAACCCACTTTTATTAGTCTTTGGTATATTTATTTGTGTATTTCGAGACCCTAATAATTCCAAAAAATTGACATGAAACCTCCAGTGGTGCAAAGCTAGTTATATTCATTCTGGAAAAACCTGGATTACTACAGTACAACCCATTTTAATTCATTTTACCATTTGACTGATCTTCATTAGTTATTCAACAGCATCAAATTGACCAGTCTGCAATGCATGTTTATTGCCAAAGGATTATGGTGGCGTCCAATAAAGAAATAAAATAGATTAATTTTCTACATTTTAGGTCCATAAGCAAACAATGGATTTTAATCAGGTTTTTTTTATATCTATATACATTTTACCTATGAAAGAGCCTTTATTTGATGTATCAATATCCAAATATTGGTTATAGTTGTTTTATTTTTGACTGGTCATTTCATTATAAATCCCCAAAGAGTGTGTCTTGTTTGACAAATGTGATTTATTTTCATGCAGGTTTACTACCTGTCACCTGCATTACTTCACAATGTCACCTACTGAAATGAGACTCTGTGTCTCCCCCTCTCCCCAGCCGGGACTCCATTTACATCTCATTATGATGAGATTGCTGTTTTACCTCCATGTTCTCTACTTCGGGACCCCATCTGGTGTGTTCACAGTAACATGCATCATTTCCCTCTGCGCCTGAGGGGTTTATAGCAGGCCGACGTCAACACAGGACCACTCCACTGGATCCTGTGTAAAGAGTAGGGGGATCCCAACTGCAGCTCACAAAATGAAATCACATGAGATGGAATTTATTTTCCAATCACTGTGAAAGAGGGGAACACCTCCTGTAGGGGTACACCCATTGACTTAATATTTACAGAACATTGTTCACTGTCTAAAATGACTATTTCCCAGACTGTACAAAAATTATTGTGTTATACGTTAATGACACAACAAATACATAGGACTTTTTTTTTTAACTTAACAAATGTACAAACAATATGACATAACATTCCATAGGAACATGTGCAGTGTAAAGAAATATACAAAATGTCATAGATACATAAATACAATATGCCAACTAATAATGAAAATAAATTAAATTAGCTAGGGCTTATTTTTCAGATACATTTTTTTCAACTAGAGTCAGAAGTTTGACTATATATATATATATATATATTTATACGTATATAGTGTCAAACTCATTATGAGACACATTACATCTATGATTCACTTTCAGATATTTACATTTATGAATAGAAATTGTACCAAGGATGACAATGTTATTTATCAGGAGGTCTTGTTCATAGCTGTCTGTGACAAGACCAGAGATGATGTCCTTGTGTGAGAGAGGTTTTTGCATTTGTGTATAGCTAGTCTACACATACTGTGTGTATAGATATATCCAGAGAGCTTCAAGAAAACATAATATTGAAAAACAAGTGATCCACAGATTCACTCTCATCACAAAAGAAACCATTGGACAAATAATGACTAGTATGTAGCAGCACAGCTCCAATGGAACACATGACACAGAAAACTGTAATAAAACAAAGGCCTCGAGGTATAGAGCTGAATAAATGAATAAATAGAAAGCTTTTCAAAGTCAGTATTTTATATTATGGTGTATTTTTGGTCAAATATTTACATACATGAAAACTGTACAATGAACAAAACGGACATAATACAAAAATATGAGCCCTGTGATGTGTTTAGTGTTAGAATTAGTGCAGGATCAAGAGGGAGGTTCAGACAAAGGGAAAAGGATAGTGTAGGAATGTGGTCCTTTGTTGTCGAGTTGATTAATGAAGTGTCCCTGGAGGTCACAGCTGCAGCTCATGGCCTAATGATATAGGGTGTTTGTTGATGCCAGGGGCTTGAATCGAGAGATCTGTGGTGGAAAATGGAGGGTTATGTGTGTATCTATGCAGTTTATATAATGAGTTTGTGTGTAATGTGAAAATCTATGCCATCCAGATAATAACACAAATGATCAAAATGTTCATTGTAATTAGTAACAGCATATAAAACAAATATGAACGTGCAGTTTGTAGAAATTTAAACTGATGGAATTCTATTAGTTACAAACAAAATAAGCAAAAAAAAAACTATCCATAAATATAATATGAGGTAAAATAAAGGACTAAATTATAAATATATAAATGCAGAAATTACTACATAAAAGGATCAATACTCATGTTTTATGTTTTATTTCCATATTTTAATATTTATTTCCTCAATTATGGAAGCTTTTAAAAATGTATGTATATATTTATTTATATTCTTATTTCTACATTTATTATTGCATTTCCTGATTTATTTGTGTACTTATTTATGCATTTCCACATTTATTCATTTATTTACGTATTTCTGCGTCCATTCTGTCAGTTAAAAAATACCTGAATATCATAGCGTTACTTCCTTGTAGTCTACTCTGTTCCAGATGAACTCACTCATTTCATGTTGTCTCATCTGATTTAAATTATTCCGGTCATTCTGAGCATGCTCCTTTTGTCGTTGGGATGACACATATATTCCGTGCTGCCAGCCCGGCATTAGTTTGATTCCTATGGTTGATTTGGTTGAGCTGCTGTTTCATAATTATAAAAATAAATGCAAAAATTGCATGCAGTATCTGGCCTTCCATGTTCCTAGTTAAAACCAATGCAAAATAGGAAGTGGACATGATCATTTTCTTCCAGTAGACATCCAGACATTAAGCAGCTGTTCTATCCAATCAGAACCCTCTGTGCCTCCAGCTCATAAAGCCCAATTACACCCGTTTCCATGGAAATATTTATTCAGAATTAACGTGTCCATGTAAACACAAATTAAATAGCTTTAATTTAGAATTATTTTCTTAAGCATAAATAATTCAGAATAAAAAAAAAAAAACATCATGTAAACGTAGCCAATCAAGAATGTAACGAGGGTGATCAAGAGGCAGAGGGGAAGCTATGCCCCTCATGCCCCCCACTGACAATGATTAGCATACCAATGGACAATTTCTCACCAACACAGACGGTCCTGAAACCTGTGTCTTGCAGTATTTGCTTTTACGAGGCAAATTTTCTGTTCATATCCAGCTTGTGAAAACTGCAATGAACCTTATACGACCAAACAGACTCAGCAGGACAGCGAAGTATCCCCATGAAAACCTGAACACCAGCTTGGAGTATCCCAACTACCTGAAAACGACCCACCTAACTAAAGCCATGTTTCCACCACATGGTATCAGTTCTACTTGATTCTACTCAGGGACCATGTACTATTCCTTGAGAGCATTTCCAGTACAGATATTATCGTACCTGGATGTTATTGCAACCTATCAAGCTCATGCAAGTTTTTTAGACCCAATCTAACAATACGTTTGTTAGGGCGAAATCCTCCAGCCAGGTGATTCTGACCATTAGCCTGGCTCTACAGCTGGAAACGAGTCCCTGGGTGCCACCCATGGCTGCCCACTGCTCCTTACAGGTGCCCCAATGGCATGAAGAATTGGTTAAATGCAGAGGACAAATTTCATTGTACGATGTATAATGACAAATAAAGTACTTTTATCTTATTCCCCACGGAAATTAATTTGCGTATATCCGACATACTTCCTTAACGGATTAGCCCTACTTCTTCTATTGCTGTATCCGATTGGACTGGCTTACAGTACGCGTAGGGGTGTGGCATGTGAATTGCATCGTTTTCAGCAAATGCTTGGTCCCCATGTTGATGCAGATTTTTTTTACTGAAACCATTCCATTTTCACGTAATATCTTTTTGACATGGTTTCAAAACAAAACTGTATTGAACTCATCTGGATGTAGCCTTAGTCGGCCACCAAAGACAGAAATGTCTCAACCTCCACGCCCGCTCATAGTGTAGTTTTTCAGAATAACGGGTGCTCAATCCTGGTCCTGGAGAGCTACTATCCTGCATGTTTTAGATGTTGCCCTCTTCCAACTTACCTGATTCAAATGTTAAACCTCTCATCAAGCTCTGCAGTAGAATGATAATGACCCTCAGGTGTGTTGGAAGAGGGATATATCTAAAACATGTAGGATGATGGCTCTCCAGGACCAGAATTGAGCACCCCTGCTGTACACCGAGGCCCACCAAGGACCAACACCCATCTGGCTACTTGTCAGTGTTGCAAATGAAAATTCACAAATGCATATCTTCAAACTGAAAACCAAACTGTCACATACCTGCAAGGATTCAACAGCCAAAATGCACTGTGTATTCTCCATATGTCATTACAACAATGATCATGCAATTATTGTTTAACTGTGGATGTAACAAGAACCAAAGGCTCCGGGCGTGCCAAACTCAAACCTTACCTGGAGGAAAGAAAATCATCTGCAGTAAGGCAAATTTCTATCTATACAGGATAAACTCAAATGTTCAGACTCAAACCTCAACAGTCACTAATGACAACCCATCACACAAACAAAAGTCAGATGCACAACTAGATATCAATAGAAATTATTTAACTTTTACCAACTTATACTCTCCTAGAAACAAATCTGCAAATGTTCAAACTACATTGCACAATACAACTGGGAACAGCACAAATCCCCAATGTGACAAAACCGGATTCTAGGCCA
Source organism: Siphamia tubifer (assembly GCA_020466265.1). Taxonomy (NCBI): domain Eukaryota; kingdom Metazoa; phylum Chordata; class Actinopteri; order Kurtiformes; family Apogonidae; genus Siphamia; species Siphamia tubifer. The sequence goes on from CM035790.1 coordinate 12,283,176, forward strand.
TGACAAAATGATGGGAGGAATATATAGTGCTAAACTACAATAATACAAAGACTTATTTAAAACATAAAGCAAGATAACCAAAATGTTCAATTAAATATGAGGTGTGTATGTCAGTTATATCAGTACATGTGGATGTGTGGATAGTAGAGGTGTCAGGTTGTAAGACTGAAATGAGTAAAAGGTTATGTAAACAAAAGGTTCAGTTCAGTTCAATTTATTTCGAGCACACAAAATCATCAATACATCACTAAATATAGTAAAAAAAAATTAAAAATGATATACTGGAAAAGTCGTGGGAAGAAGTAAACTTATAAACTCCCACCCCTCTTTTACAAACCAATACTCCAAATAGATTGTGCTTCCTACTGTATGCCCCAAAAACAAAAGGTTCTGGTGCTGATTGAGGAGAAAGAGCACAACGTTGGATCTGGACTTTTATTCCCCTCCAGAAAACCTGGGCCAGGTGCTGCCAATTAGGATGATCAATCAGCTTATCCATTATGTTGGAAGATACAGTTACACACACAGTTACAGTATGTCACAACCTACTGCATATGGGGTGTCAGCCACCTAAGCTGGGGCCGTCACAGTAACAGACTGATTAGGGTCAAAGGGTCAGAGAGAGAGAGAGAGAGAAAAATGACCGAACAGACAAGAGATGTGACAATGATTGTATGAAATGTTATATGTGGCTGCAGTTCATACTTAATGGGGAACTATGCAGGATTGGACCATTTTGGTTGTTCTTTGCTGGTGTTCTCTGATTTTTCTAAGCGGAGCTCCCGCTATAGTTTTATAGTACATGTTTAAAACTCACTCCTCACTCTCCCATACAATCATGCGCTTTTATTTCCAATAAAACCAGTGATGAGAAAGGAAAATTAGTTATCAAATACGCTACTGGAGTTGAACGGAAAACTAGCTGGACATTGAAGAGTCAAACACTTGTTTTGACTTCACACTGCTCTTTAGCTCTGTCGCTAACATTCATAGCTCACTGCCAGTGGCAACTCACCTTAGAGCACTGGGCCTGGATTCACAAAAGTTTTCTTAAGATAATTGTTATAAAGATTCTTAAGGAAAAAAATAAGATGTTCCTACGATTTATCTTAAGTGAAATTTCTCAATATTTTCGTAAGAACAATGCCATTTCTTATGTTTAATACTTAAGAACTTCTGAGAAGAATGTTATATGCTGGAAAAATCAAAGTCAATGTCTGCAAACATTAATAAATGATTCATACATAGGCCTAGACTCTAATGTAATGACATGACTGATCCAAACATAAAATTACCACGGTCAAATTATTAACTTGGATACACAATGGCTTCATGAACTATTGTCTGCATATGTCATTACTGTAGGGTATATTTAATGTAAGGTATAACCTACACCAATTCAACCAAGCTAAACATGGTGTTAAAGCCCATTGTAACTGTCAGTTGGTGTCAATGTATGTAGCCTGCATAATATAACTAATAATACATACACAAAAACATTGATAGCAAATTTAAATTACAAAAACAAAATTTCTCTCATTACAATTTTGTTTATATAAATAATATTAGATGCTTACTTGTGGTACGATATGGTGAAGGGTTGTCTTAAAATTAAGAAAAAAATACTAATAATCTTATAAACTAAGCTTTCAAGAATATCAAGTGTTCTTAACATTGTTCTTAAGATAAACGATAAGAAGAAAGTTAAGAAAAACTTAAGAATTTTATTGGGGAATATGGAATCTTAAGTTTTCTCCTTAGACAAAAGTTAAGAGAAAAATACCAGTTAAGAAGGTTTTTTTTTTTTTTTCGCTTTGTGAATCCGACCTCTGGTCCCTTTACACACAACTGACATTGGTGACCTGTACATCTGAGTCTGCAATCGCTAGCAACGTGCTGCTAATGTTAGCCACACAGCTAATTGGTACCCTGAGGCTTGGTCATCACCCACTAGCACAATGTTAATCTTAGTTCATGGTGCAATTTTACGATGAGATCATGTTTTCAAAAGCTCTTGGGCTGTTGCACTGATGCTCGGAGTCCATAGTGTTGTTGTTTTTTTTGATTTGTTGTTTGTTTTTATGATTTGTTTTGTTCATGGAACAGGTGTCAAAGGCAAAATTAAAACTACTGGGATCAAATTTCAATATTAGTTCTCTTTCTTTTTTTAGTACATTTTTTTTTTTTGCTAAATCTTCCATGTTATTTATAATTTTGTAAATATTTTAGTTTTTGTTCATTTTGTTGCAATTTTTTTTTTGGTTTATTTTTCTACATTTTGTTTATTTTTTTAAATTTTTTCTTAAATTTTGTTACATTTACGTCTTACCTTTGTTCATGTTACTAATTATTTTGTTAGTTTATTATTAATTTTTGTTCATTTTATTGATGACTTTGGCTGTTTTTGTCATCGCTTAATTTAATTCTTTTTTTTAAACTTTGAAACTGCTAAGGTGTCAGGAATTAAAGGGTTAAACTGAATCGTGTAGAAGAGGGAAACATCTAAAACTCGCAGGACACCACCTCTCAAGGACCGAAATTTGACACCTGTGGTTTAGGTGTTCGGGATGTGACAGAGAAGTTGCGAGTTGCAGAATTGACCCTAGTGGGTGGACAGAGAGCTTCCATTCAACCCATAACAAACCATTTAACCACCAGAATGACTGTGAAACTGTTTAATTAAGGTAAAAATGTAACTAAGTTCTGCTTTAATGCACTTCCTTTTGAGTAGATATTTTCTTAACTTCCGCACAGTGGACAAACGTCTGAATAACTGACCATGTGATGTTTAACAGGAACCTGATTGATCATGTGAATTATTTAAGTGAGAGGTATGCAGTGGGTGTATGCAGGAAAGGTATGGAAATGCAAGCTTTTGCTCTCAATGCCTATATTCATTCATGCATACATGTATAGTATACAGGCACTACTATATAGTGCATGAATGCATAAATGTGTTAATGCACTCACATACTTATTTATTGGATCTGTATTTCAGCGCTTGCTTTCATTTGCAAATATTCCCATGGTAATAACAATGAGCAACCATGGTTTAGAAGATGTTTTTCTGTCAAACCTTTCCTTCTGTCCTCCTCTCTTTACATTTTATGCCTCAGTTGCTCTCATTTCTTTCCCTCCATCAGGCATATACAGAGTTTGGGGGGTTTCCATCGCAGGCTCGAGGGTGGTGCAAGCAGCCAGTGAAGGGGGTGGATGGGGTGATGGCCACGAGGAGAGTGCACCCATGGGACCAACATCCAATGCGCTGTAAACCATAACAGCCTCATAACAGGAACATTTCTCATTTCCACAGTGCATGGGCCATAGCTCATCCACCACCATGACAATCCCGCAGAGACCCCCCACCCCGCATGAGCCAGGACAGCACTGCCGACGGTGCACACTCAGCATTGGAGGAGGGGAGATGGAACCTAGAGAAAAGGTAATCTGAAGAGAATGGTTTGATCCATTCCTACTGGTGTTCTAAATCGTTTTTCAAATATAGGTCAGGTGGCACAAGCAGCACGCACATAAAAAGGCTGGTGGCCATTACGTCTCTGAGGTAATGCTATATTAATGAAGAGTGGAAGTGCCCGGCTCACAGAAGCACCTGGAGCTAACTTGGACATTCCTTCAGTACTGCTGGGGTTTTCTACACTGCAGGACTCCACCTGTCTTCCTGTCAACCTGTGCTTGTGTCTATATATTCAGCGTCAGTAAATGTCAAAGCACCCAGACCCTCCCAGATCAACCTCTCAGAAGTTTGTCAAATACGAGTTCTTCTTATAGTGGACTATTCGTGTACTGTGGGTATTATGGTAAATACCAAACGCCGACATGGGAAGCACACATGAATTCTCTCCCTCATGGTATTTTCCACTGGGAAACTCATACAAAATTTTGATATACAAGTTGCCGAGATGAGATGACCTTGTCAACATTGCAGCATGCGATACAAGACACTTGAACGGTAAGCGGCGCGTGCTACTAAAGTGTTTTTTAATAGTACAAGTGGGTAGTTTTTTGGTGTCTATGCAATGTTGCATCATTAAGAGGTGTAATATAATACGTTAGAAACATATGTCCTTTAAAATTATCTTGTTATGGTTTGTTTTTACTAGATCATAATCGGCTGATATTGCCTAAAAACAGCCTGATCGGCGATCTGAAAAGTATGCCGATCACGTGACGTAAATAAATGTGTAAAATTTTCAAACTTTACAAACATGCTACAGAACAGGCGCATCTTGTCTTGACCATTTCTTTACTTTTTTTATAATATAGTTAATTAATAGTAGAAGTTTGGGACCATTTTACACTGCGTAAGTCAGCAAAAAAGTGTGCCCACAGCAAAATAGCATAGATCATCACCAAAATCTAGTCATTTGTTTCTTGTGACACCCCCAACACATCATGACATTTTCATCGAGATCTGTCTATAACTTTTTGAGTTATCCTGCTAACTATCAGACAGACAGACAGACAGACAAACTGGCAAAAACATAACCTCCTTGGCGGACCTCTCTTCATTCGTAGGTGGGGGGATCTGCCTTAGTGCTTTTCTAGTTTATTATATTTATTGTCTCCTGGGTTTTAGAGCAGTTCTCATGAGGTTCTTACATACGTTTTTATGCCCTTTTGTTCATATAGTTATTTTATGGGTGTGAATAGGTTTTGAGCTGTTTTTATATAGTAGCTGTTTCATATAGTTCTGTTTGTTTTCTGTTCTTTCTTTGTTTGATTTGATTCTGGGAGCGACCGCACAAATCGTGAATAAACATCTATTCTATTCTATTCTATTCTATTCTATTCTATTCTATTCTATTCTATTCTATTCTATTCTATTCTATTCTATTCATGAGGACGACATTTGTAATCTTTGTTTGTGGGGACCACCCTTTGTAGAGGATCTGTTTTGTGTACTCAAATTTACCACCTAATACACTAAGAAACAAAAAAATGTGAAAAAAAACAAAACAAAATCAACTCAAATCTACCAAAATTCACAAAAAAGCAACACAAAAGACTGATGAAAACAAAAAGACATACATTCAACACTCTTCAAAACTACCAAAAATTTGACAAAATAGCCAAGATATATGAATATATATGCATTTAATATGCTTATTCAACAGTTTTAACAAAACCACTATAAACAACTGTTCCAGTTAATTGTGTTAAAATGTTTAATCAGATTGATCATGATGATGGATTTATCTGCGTTAATGCAGTCATTTTGACAGCCCTAGTATATAGCGTTTACATAAATTGGCATACTTCACACAGATTTATATTTTACTAGTGGGGACCTTTATTCATATTTAACCATCATGGGGACTCGAATTTTGGTCCCCATGATGTCAGAGGTCCCCACGGCGTGACTGTGGGAATGTTTGTGAATGTCCCCATTAAGATAGGAATACAAACACACACACACACACACACACACACACAGAGCAGACACTTGGCCCACATGGCTCTACAGTGACTCTGAATGATCTTTTTATCTGTTACCAGTTCTTCAGAAAAGGGCCGGATTATGGGGCATCTGGGTCCCGGGGCAGAAGTTTGCAACCCCCCCCAACACTTCAAACCCACTGATTGCTCTCCCCTGGGCCCAGGGGGTCTGTGATTTCCATTCCTGTCCGCACCACCCATTTCATATGACCCTTCTCTTTGGGTTCTCTTCAGTTATGCCCCATAACATAGTCGTCATAAAATCCCATAGAATAGAAGCCCTCTAACATCGCAATTGGCATCTGCATCACTTTGACCCCTGGCACCCCAGACCCTTGGGCCCTTGGGCCCCTGGGCGCCTGCTCCACTGACCCAGTCTGTAATACGGCCCTGCTGCTGACCTGTGATGCTACGTGTCCTCAAGGATCAATAGCTACATTTTGTTAACCCGTGTGTGTGTGTGTGTGTGTGTGTGGGTGTGTGTGTGTGTGTGTGTGTGTCTTCTTGTTTGGGTCGGGTTCACGTCCTCTGTCTCTCATTCAGAGGATGAGGGAAGAGGAGGAGAGTGGAGATGCAAGAACAGAGAGACAGAGAGCGAGAGAGACAGAGAGAGAGAGAAGGGGAGGAGGGATGGAGGGAGAAAACAAGCCTAGAATACAAATGAGCTGACACACATAATGTGCTCTCTCCATTTCTCTCTCCCCCTCCTCTCTTCTCCCTCTTCATCACTGTCTCTCTCTCTCACACACACACACACACACACACACACACAAAGATACACTCTCACACACATGGTCTCTCACTCTCTCTCCATCTCAGCCTCTGTAGCCGCATTGGAGCGAATGCTGCACAGGAGGTAATTCCAGCCACTTAATTTATAAGTCATTGCTGGTTATTGGAACAAGCTAATTAAAAGGAGGGTGAGTGTGTTGCATGTGTGTGAGCGTGAGTGTGTAGGTGTGCGTGTGTATGCGTGGACAATTTGGAGACACAGAGGCACTGGTGCTGCTGTTACCACCGTCTCCTTGTCTGCACGTCTGAGGAGCTCTCGCTTCACTGTGGACCAGTAGGGAAGAAGAAGAAGAGGAGCAAGTGGAGGAAGGAGAAGAGGAGTAGAGGAGAGACAGATATCAGGGTGGAAGGAGATTTTGTATGAATTTTTTTTTCTCACACCACTGTACAATTATCAGCTCTGACATGGCAAGCGCATAGGAATCTGACGCCACAGCAAGTCAGCGACGAGCTATCCGAGGTAAGGAAGGAAAGGTGGAGGGAGGGAGGTGTGTGGATGGAAGGATGGTGGGGTTTTCCTCTTGTTTCTTATCTTCCTCCTGGAGTCATATGGACAGTCTGGCCACAGCAGACACAGTTTTGGTCGTAGAAGTGGCAGCTGTGTATTTTCTGTGCTTTTAAGTGGTGTTTTTTTTTCCCCCTGTGGTTCTTCCCCACATCTTTGCCTGTGGGTGTGTGTGTTGTGGCGGGGGAGTGTCTCCCTGTGGTATTCTGTGTTTTGCAGTGGTATTCCCCAAACAGAAGCCCTAATTATCTCGCTCTGGGTAAATCCTATTACGATTTTACTCCCCCCCCCCCGTTACTTTGTTCTATTAATAGTAGAGGAGGGATCACTGGTGTTGTCAACAATACTTGCTTGTTGTTGTTGCTACTGAATTGAAGGAAAGGTGCTGTTTATGTTTATTACTTGTGTGTCTTTGTGTGCACAAAGTATCTGCTTCAGCACGAGTTGAAGAAGATTGGCATGACAGTAGGAGATTAAAGATGGCTACACTACACAAACACACAGGTTAAAATAAAAATAAATAAATAAAACACAAAAAACAAAGGGAGCTGGGGGGATCAGATCGACAGTGACAGGACTGGGCTGCAGGTAAATGCTAAAAAGCACCACTCCTGCTCCATGCTGAAAAATGTTCCTGCCGTCCAGATCTTCAATATTCAGCTGTGTAATGTTGCACACAGAAACAGAGGAATAGCTGACTGACAGTTGGCATTTTAACGCTGCATTGCTACTGCGCCTTTTCATATAATGCTGCTGCTGCACCATAACACAAACTGTCTGGTAAGAGAACTGTAGCATGATTCAGATTATAGTGTCTAATGAGTAGACTGTGTGTGTGTGTGTGTGTTACTGTATGTCCCATTGCAGGGTGGTGGACTGCAGAGGCTAGATAGGGGACATGTGGCTGCCCCGGTCTCTACCCTTTGACTGAAGTCTTTAGAACAGCAGAGGATTTGAAATGTCCTGCTCTGTACGATGTGTGTGTGTCTGCTTCATAATTCAACTCAGCAGCTCACTTTGCTCCTCTGTATTCCACCATTTTGATTTTTGTCATGTGGTTTTATTTCCCCTTTTGCCCTTGAGTCGTTTTTATCCCTCCTTTTCTCAAACTACCCTCAGCTGTCCGCCCTCCATCTGTCTCCCGATGACAGATTAGTTTGATTTTCTGGTAGTGATAGTTAAATGATCAGATTAGGCATCTTTTCACTTACCTCCTCTAATCAAATCAGAGGCAGCTGTTCTGCTTCTTCATTGACACACTTAATCAACTATATACACAATAGGTTGCACCTCAGCGATGCTAACTCGTCAGTAGGTTGGTGAAACTGTTGGCTTCACTTGAATTTAGAGAAATTCGACTTATTTGCTTCACTCGGATTAAAATCGAAGTTTTCGAAGTCATGTAAACACCTTAATCGGGGTATAATCGAATCCAACTGGAGTTTGAAAAGTTCGATAATGTATATAAACGCTACCCAACCTTAGCTCGACTAAAGAGCTAAGCATGATCTTGCGGCAAAATGTTGCAATTAGCGTGTCGCAGATATTTGTAATTTATGCCATATTTTACAGCGTGGGGAGTACATGGCGTGCGTTATTCACCGCCAGAAAAAGAGGGGCACTCTCACAAACGTGCTAGGATCCGAACTCCTTTTTCATATCAGGCCTTTTTCGTTGTCACACAAAATTGTCTCGCAGATTCTTCCACTTCCACTCACGCACTCGGCTGAATCCATCTTCACACAAGTCGTCTTCAACATGTACACAAAACAAGATGGAAAAGTAGGGAAGCAGAAGTGCGTGTAGAGCGGATGTAGAATGGACAAATCAGAGGCCTCTGCGATGTAACTGTAACACTGTCTGTGGTAGGTTATGTTTTTTTGGGAGATGTGCGCAAAGTTTCTGGGAAGGGAGGTGAAAATATCTGTGACGTATCTGCGACACTTCACAGACAAGGATAAATTGGCCTTAAAACTGGCCTGGACACACCCCCTTCCGGAATTGACAAGAAACACGCCATGATAATGTGCACGTTACTGTAATAAATCAGAGTTTAACAGTACATACGAAATATACCGAGCTGCTGCATGGTCGTCCATATCTTCTCTGGGTGTTGTCCTTCTTCTACTACATCTGTTTCAAATCTGATGGTTTTATTTTTTAGTTATTGTTCTTCTTCTATGGCACCAACCAGAAGCATGCTAACACGAAAGGGCGTGTAGTGTCACCAAGTAGAGCTGCACAAGATATTGTTTGAGCATCGACATTGCAATGTACATGTGCGGAGTAGGTCCTGGAATTATTTTTATTCTATTTATTATTACAATTTATTATTTTTGTTATTATTATACAAATGAATGTTTGTACCCGCTGTTGTTATTTCATCTGAATGTGTCTTATATCAGCCCGCGCCTCTGTTGTCAAACTACTGTACATTGAGTGTTAGGTATTTAATGTGGAGCTGGCAGGTTCAGGGCCACTGGAAGATTAAAGGGATTTAATACATTTAAAAAAAAAAAAAAAAAAAAAAGATGGTTTTAGATCAGGGGTGTCAAACTCATTTTAATGCAGGGGTCACATTCAGCCTAAAATGGTATAAAGTGAGCCGGACCAGTAAAATAATAGAAATAATTGGATGAAAACATATAAATAATGTTAACTCCAAAGTTTTCTCTATGTTTTTGAGTAAAAATAATAAAATTCCATCATGAAAATGTTTACATCTATGAACTGTACTTGAACATAACATGAAAAAATATTAACAACCTTTTAACAAGAAAAATAAATGTAATATTACCAATATTGTACTTTAGTTTATCATTTATATACATGCGTATCACAACTTAAAGATAACAGTGGATTTACAAATACACACATTCAGTAACATTCACAATATTGGTTAAATTCCACATATATTTCAGGTTATTCACATTTCTTGTATCAGGCTAGTCTTTATTTATTTATTTATTTTATTTCTTTATTCATTCTCTTTTTCTTTACACTAAAACAAAGAAGAAAATTAGCAGGTTTGTTTCATAATTGTTTATTATGATTATGGTCTGATCCATTTTAGATTTAATTGATGTCAAATTATTTTAACTTCCTTACTTAATATCTTTCGTGTAATTTTTGGATTTCACAAATTCATCCTAAGGGCCAGATTTGACCTATAGACGGTCCGATTTTGGCCCCCGGGCTGCATATTTGACACCTCTATTTTAAATGGTTGCTCCTAAAACATACAGTTCCATTTTCAGGAGATCCACTGCCACTGCCACTCAGACATATACTACATCAGCTAGTGGGCCAAGCTGTGGGTGAGAGTTTCTTTATGCTGCCGCCCACTGAGGGAATCAAAGAAAACTAACACTTCCTACGGTGCTCAAGTGGAAGAAGAAATGAGGAAAAAAAACACTCTCTGTTTCTTTTTCTTTCACTGTTAGTTTCCGTTACCTGTGGCTCCTGGTTGTTCACTCTGACAGCTAGATCTTTTTTTGTTTTTGACAAGTCTGACACACAGTTGTGCAGAAGTATGCACACACAGTCCATCCAACCCTCTCTGAAAGTAGTTCTTGGTACAATGCGTTGTTCTGCGGGATGCTAAGAGCTGGGCTTCATGCCTTATTCATCCCTTAGGCCTATTCTTTCCACCAGCATAGAGAGGAATTAGGAGGATGAAAGCACACCAGCTTATAACACACCACAAGAAAGGTCAACTAGATAACTACTGGAAATCAAACAAAATCTTCTCCTCTCCTCTCCTCTCCTCTCCTCTCCTCTCCTCTCCTCTCCTCTCCTCTCCTCTCCTCTCCTCTCCTCTCCTCTCCTCTCCTCTCCTCTCCTCTCCTCTCCTCTCCTCTCTTCTTTTCTCCTCTCCTCTCCTCTCTTCTCTTCTTTTCTCCTCTCTTCTTTTCTCCTCTCTTCTTTTCTCCTCTCTTCTCTTCTTTTCTCCTCTCTTCTTTTCTCCTCTCTTCTTTTCTCCTCTCTTCTTTTCTCCTCTCCTCTCCTCTCCTCTCCTCTCCTCTCCTCTCCTCTCCTCTCCTCTCCTCTCCTCTCCTCTCCTCTCCTCTCCTCTCCTCTCCTCTCCTCTCCTCTCCTCTCCTCTCCTCTCCTCTCCTCTCCTTCATATGTGACAATAGCCTTTTGTTCTTCATGAATTGGAAACTAAATCAGTGTTACACCAGCATTAACAGGAATGAGATCTTTTTCAAAAACCAGTTAAGAGTAGAATTGCACAATATATTGTTTGAGCATCGACATTGCAATGTACGTGTGAGCAATAGTCACATGACAGGTCATGCAATTATTTTAATTTTTATTTTAGATTTATTTTTATTTGTTTATTTATTTTTTTAATTACAATGTTTTTTATCATTTATTTTTATTCATTTTCTATTCATTTAGAATTGTTTTAAATTATTTTATTGATGTATTAATGTATTTTAATTTTGTATTTATTTATTCCTTTATTTATTTTTAAATTATTAGTTTTATTTAATTATTTCAGCTACTAGAAGGATGATACTGAAACATAAATTATGTGTCCAGCACTAATCGGACCATTTGCATCTGCACAACACAGCTTTTTAATTTAATTATTTTTTTAATTTTGTAATTTTTGTTAATTTATTTTTAAGAAAGAAAGTGTTTTATTTATTTATTTTTATTCTTTTATTTGTCACTTATGTATTTTATTTTAAATTTCTTTATTCATGTATTATTTTCATTTAATTAATTATTTTTATTTATTCATATATTTATTTATTTCATCTACAAGAAGGATGATACTGAAGTGTATGTTCTGTTTCGACCATTTGCGTCAGCACCCACACAACTCCTGAATATTTTTTCATATCACAATACGCAAAAAGTTCTGAATGGATTTTGATAAAATTTTCAGGTTGTGTTGGGAGTGTCACAAAGAACAAATGATTACATTTTGGTGATGATCTGGAAGAGACCCTGAATTCTGTATCACTTTGAAATTTTACATTGCGGTAAATGGAGAATAATATTCAAAGTGATCCAGAATCCAGGATCTCTTCCAGATCACCATTTTGAAACAGTAGATGTTGAAAATCATCTTTCAGGAATTATATAGTAATATAATAATATAATATATAAAGCAAAATGATCCTTCATGTTACGTAGATAGTGTTGATCCTCAGTTATCATTAAATGGAACAAATTATTTTGTGTTCGACAATGTACAGGTTTAAACCTCAAATTCTCTTCTTGTTTCCATAGTCACCATGAAGAATGATCAAACATAAATTCATAAAACCCTTCACAGACTACAACAACAAACTACAATATGCACATAGTATAACAGCAATGAGATTTCATGTATTAAGTATTTATTAAAGTTACATAAATAAGTAATAAAATGTTTGACAGAAGCAATGCGCTTATTTAATTTTTATTTTTTTTTGCAATATGTGTACAATTATTATTACTATTATTTAATTCTCTCTGTGTGTATATATATATATATATATATATATATATATATATATATATATATATATATATATATATATATATATATATATATATATATATATATATATATATATATATATATATATATATATATATATATATATGCTGTAACAGTGAACTTTCCCCGCTGTGGGATCAACAAAGTTTATCTTATCTTAAAGCTATGTAGTTATTCAGAAATAAACATGAAATATCGAGAACATCTACCCAAAGCGTATCTGTCTTAATTGGCTTCCACTAAATAGCACTCTGATGTGATTGTGTGGACTTAACCCCATGCTCTTCCCTTTAGGGTTAGGAGACAGACCTCTGGACACAGGGACGCACTAGACAACAGAGAGAGGGATGGCAGTGGACGAGAAGCCGGGCGTTAAGAGCAGCAGCTCCATTGTCCCCTGCTTCCTGTTTGTGGAGGTAAGAAACTTCATGGCTCTCCATTATGTTACTGTGTTAAATACAGAATAAACCATCCACTAAAATGTATTTACAATGTACATTCTGTAAATCAGGGGTGTCAAACTCATTTCAGTTCAGGGGCCATATTAAGCCAAATTTGATCTGCAGAGGTGAAATAATAACAGTAATGTAAAAAAAGTTATGTCAACTCCAAACTTTCCTCTGTGTTTTAGAGCAAAAAACTAAAGTTATGTGATAAAATGTTTACATCCTTTAAAACGATGTGAATAACATGAATAAGTTGAAATTTCTTAAGAAAACTATGTGCAGTTTTAATAATATTATGTCTGTTTATCATTTACACATGTAAATCACAATTTACAGATCACAGTAAATCAACAAAACATTTAATAATAGATGGAATATTAGTAAACTTACCCTTCAGACATTTCAAAAATGTTCATTTGTTCAGGTTACTTGTATTTTTGTGAAATAATCTTTTTAATGTAATTACAATAAAATTACATGAACATTTTTACAAGAGAAACATTTAGAGTTGTATTTATACAATATTAGGAAAGCATTTTACTGACCTGACCCACTTCAGATTAAATTGGTCTATATGTGGAACCTGAACTGAAATAATTATATCTTCAGTGTCATTTTTGCATTTCACAAACTCATCCCAGGGGCCAGACTGGACCCTTTGAGGGGCCGGAATTAGCCCCCAACCCACATGTTTGACACCACTGCTGTCAATTATTTATGTCCAACCACAAGTGCATGGCAGTATGTGATTGCACAATACACACACATGTCCTCTCTCTCTCTCTCTGTCTCTCTCTACCGGAAGTGAGTGGGTCTGCTGAGCTGAGCGAGTGAGTGTGTGTGTCTCTCTGAGGTTTGTTTTCTGTACTTTTGGTGGTTATTTCTACTTTTCTTGGTGGTGGGTGTTTGTTGTTAATATTGTGGTGTGGGGGGGTGTAGTGTAGGGGGGTAGGTGTAGTAGTGGGGGTAGGAGGTGAACCGGTTATCCAGCGGGGCTGGTAACATGGCTAGCCCGGGGTTGGAACAGCTGACGCGGCGTCACGCCGTTAGGCTAACACCGTCGATCAGCTGTTCAGTAGAAGAGGTTAGCTTAGCTATAGGGGAACTAGTTGGTTTTAGCAGTGTCAAGTCGGCTTCACGGATGAACAGCGCGGTGGTGGTTTTTCTAGATAGTGTGGAAAAGGTGAATCGGGTGATTGAACACGGGGTGGTGGTAAGAGATACTTTGATTCCTGCACTGTCACTGGTTAATCCTGCTAAAAGAGTTATCATCTCGAACTGCCCGCCATTTCTAGCTAGTGATTGGCTGGCTCGGGAGCTAGCTCGACATGGGAAGCTACTGTCACCGATCAAACTCATCCCATTAGGATGTAAGTCACAACAGCTGAAGCACGTCGTCTCGTTCCGAAGGCAAGTGTTGATGGCGCTGAACGGTGGCAGTGACAGCTTAAACTTGGTGTTAAAATACAAAATAGATGGTTTTGATTACACTGTGCATGTTTCCACTGACAATATGAAGTGTTTTGGGTGTGGGGCTGAAGGACATCTTATTAGAAGTTGTCCGGGAAGAGGGGAGGGGGGCCGACCGGCCGGCGGTGTCGCCGGATCAGCTGATCCGGCGACACCATCAGCTGATCCGCCGGCTGAGATGGAGGAGACACCTGAGCGGAGGGAGGTTGGAGGTGCAGCAGTGCAGGAAGGAGGAGAAAATAATGTGTCGAAGGAAATGGATAAAAAACAGATGAGGGAGAAAGATGTAGAGGGAGATGGAGATAAAGAACAGGTGGATGGAGGAGAAAAAGGAGAAAGGCGTGAGGAAGGAGGAGAACAGGGTGAGGAGGGAGGAAAGAGTGAGAAAGGAAAAAAGAGAGAAGAAAGAAAGGGTGAGGAGGTAGAAATGAGTGAAGAAGGAGGAGGACAGGGTGAGGAGGGAGAAAAGAGTGAGGAGATCAGAGGAAAGAGTGAGAAAGGAAAAAAGAGAGAAGAAAAAAAGGGTGAGGAGGTAGAAATGAGTGAAGATGAAAGAAGGAAGGAGGGGGGAGAGCAGGAAAAGAAAAGCAGTGAAAAAGATAAAAAAGGTAAAGTTAGGGATCCAATAATGGTTAGTGATAATGATAATAATAATAATGATTATACAGAAAATGAAACTCTCAGTCAGATAGCGTGCAGCATTGCTGAATCAGTTCTAGATGAACAGGAGATGCAGTGTGTGGAAGACATACAAAAAGGTTCCACTAAACGGAAAAATACAGAGGTCAAACCACAAACGAGGGCAAAAAAAGCTCTGAAAGGTAAAATAACAGAAGATTCACAGAAAGAAGAGGAAGAAACAGACAGTTTAGAATCGGAAGACAGCAGTGAGGAGGATGAACCAATTAAAAGGAATGCTAAAAGATTGTACACCATTAGTAAAATAAAAAAATTTCTACATGACACCAAAAATGTAAGATCTGTACCCATAGAGAAAACTTTCCCTGACCTTTTTAAATTCATAGACTCTGTCAAAATCCACATGAGAAACCCAGGAGAAACTGAAAATGAAAGTTTTACTGATCAAGAAATATATAGATTAAAAAAGCTCCTTGTAAAAGTCAAACATCAAATAAAGGATGAAGCTTAGTTCAGTGTTTTAAATTTCTTTTATCTCTTCTTTTTTTACTGTGTTTTCTGTCTTGTATTTTAGCTCCATTTTTATTATGAGTATTTTTAATTTAGGAACTCTTAATTTAAATGGAGCCAGGGACATTTTTAAAAGAGCTTCACTTTTTAAAATAATAGAATGTAAGAAAATAAATGTCATGTTGGTCCAGGAAACTCACAGTACTCCAGAAAATGAAATACAGTGGAAGAAAGAGTTTAAAGGACAGCTCTACCTCAGTCACAAAACTAATCTTAGTGGAGGGGTGGGGGTTTTATTTAGTAATGGTTTTATTCCTGTTTCTGTGAACATTGATGAGGTCATCGCCGGTCACCTTTTAAAAATAACAGCAGAATTTGAAAAGGTGACTGTAGTTTTTATTAATGTTTATGCACCAACCGTAGGCACAGATAGGATGGCTTTTTTAAGTGTTTTAGGGGATGTCATTAGAGGCTGCAGTAGTGAAGAGTATCTGTTTGTGGGGGGGGATTTTAACTGTACTGTTGAGCCTCTTTTAGATAGGAATCATCCTGAACCACATGCTGCCTCCAGAAAGTTTTTAAAAGGTTTGATTGAAACTTATGAACTGGCTGATGTCTGGAGGTTTTTAAATAATAGAAGTAGACAGTATACATGGAGCCACAGCAGAGAGAATGTTTTAACTTTAGCTAGATTAGATAGGTTTTATAGTTTTAAGCATCATTTTAGTGTTTTTAGAAAGTGTTTTATTGCTCCAGTTGGTTTTACAGATCATTGTTTAGTTCAGTGTAATGTTTTTATTAAAGATATTAAATGTAACAGCGCCTATTGGCATTTTAACACAGCTCTTTTAACAGATCATACGTTTCATTCAGCTTTTAAATGTTTCTGGGAGAATTTTAAATCAACTAAATCTGATTTTAATTCTTTGCAGCAGTGGTGGGACATAGGGAAAAGCCAAATCAAGAATCTGTGCCTACAGTACACTCACAACGTCTCCAGGGACTTGGCCAGGTCTATCAGGGACCTGGAGAGAGAGGTGGTGGAGCTGCAGGGTTTAGCAGACGCCACAGGAGAAGGAGGACACATTGAGAGCCTCAAGACAAAAAAGGTTGCATTAGCTGACCTACTGGGCGTGTCCGCTAGGGGCGCTGTGGTACGCAGTAGGTTCCAGGACGTGGCCATGATGGATGCTCCATCACACTTCTTCTTCGGCCTGGAGAGGAGGAATGGTCAGAGGAGGATGATCCACTCCCTGCGCTCAGAGGAGGGGCAGCTGATCCAGGACTCCCCGAGCATTCGCAGGTATGCGGGGAGTTATTACAGGCGGCTGTACAGTTCAGACCCCACAGACACAACGGCTATGGACTCTTTCCTCACCGACCTGCCGAAGGTGCCACCAGACCTGGTGGAAGAGCTGGAGGGAGATCTGTCCCTCCAGGAACTGCAAACCGCACTGCAGTCCATGTGCAGCGGTAAAGCACCAGGTCTGGATGGGCTCCCTGTAGATTTTTATAAGACCTTTTGGCCAGAGGTCGGTGGGGATCTGTTGGAGGTACTGACTGACAGCCTGCAGAAGGGTCAGCTGCCTCTGAGCTGCAGGAGGGCCGTCATCACCCTTCTCCCTAAGAAGGGAGACCTGCAGGACATCAGAAACTGGCGGCCTGTGGCCCTCCTCTGCACCGACTACAAGCTCCTCTCCAAGGTCTTGGCCAACCGAATGAGGAAGGTGATGGAGCACATCATCCACGTGGACCAGACCTACTGTGTACCTGGTAGGTTGATTAATGATAACATTTATTTAATTAGGGATGTTTTGGAACTCTCCAGCTCATTGGGCAGTGACCTGGGTCTTATTTCCATAGACCAGGAGAAGGCGTTTGACCGGGTTGAACACTCGTACCTGTGGCGGACTCTGGCAGAGTTTGGTTTCAGCCCAGGTCTCATCGCCAAGATCCAGGCCTTGTATAGAGACGTTGAGAGTGTATTAAAAGTTAATGGTGGTTTGAGTGCACCCTTCAAAGTAGAGAGGGGTGTGCGACAGGGGTGTCCACTGTCAGGTATGTTGTATTCTCTCGTTTTAGAACCCTTGCTCCTCAGACTCAGACAAGGTTTATCTGGTTTTAAGCTCCCACACTGTGATTCGCTCGTCAAGCTGTCAGCCTACGCAGACGATGTCATTGTTTTAATTAAAACTCAAGATGATATTGATTTTTTAAAACACAGTGTACATTGGTTTGGCCGAGCCTCATCGGCTAAAGTTAATTGGGTCAAGAGCGAGGCTCTGATGGTAGGGGAGGGGGTGCAGAGTTTAGTGTTGCCCGGTGGATTGGAATGGAAGAAGGGAGGGACAAAGTACTTGGGAATATTTTTAGGAAATGATGAATTCATTGGGAAAAACTGGGACAATATTTTAGAAAAAGTGAAAGGCCGGCTAAACCAATGGAAATGGATTTTACCAAAACTGTCTTTTAGAGGTCGGGTTTTAATTATTAACAATTTAATAGCTTCAATGCTATGGCATCGTCTGTCGTGTGTAGATCCTCCAGTCGATCTTCTATCGAAAATCCAGGCCATCATGGTGGACTTCTTTTGGGACAAGCTGCACTGGGTCCCACAGAGCGTCTTGTTCCTACCTCGGGATGAAGGAGGACAAGGACTGATCCACCTGGCCAGTAGAGGAGCAACGTTCAGACTTCAATTTATCCAGAGACTGCTGAGCGGCCCGGTGGATTTGGTATGGAGACCTGTCGCCAACGCCATCCTGACCCGGTGCAGCGGTCTGGGACTAAGAGAGTCCCTGTTCCTGATGGACCTGAGGGGACATCGACTGGGGGATCTACCAAGGTTTTATCAGTCTATTTTTAAGGTTTGGGGAAGTTTTAAAAAAGAACACATCCAGAGAGTGGGCTCACCTCTCTGGATCTTAAAAGAACCCGTTGTTTTTGGGACTCGTTTTAATGTGGGCAGTGTTTTAGGAAACTCAGTTTTATTAAAGTTTTTAAGAGCAAGAATCACGTTAGTGAAGCATGTGGTGGACCTGTGTGGTCCACACATGGACGATGCCTCTGCTCTGTCCTCTGCTCTGGGCATCTCCTCAGTGAGGACCATTGGTCTTCTGCTGAGGAGATGGACAGACCAGATGACGGAGGACGAGCAGAAGGTCATCAGTGAATATTGTGGAGGATCCACACTGCCCCAGGACCAGGTTTTAGATTTTCCTTTTAATGTTTTATCCCCTGATTTTAAAAACAGCCCCGGTACTTTTTTAACAGCTGAGCCAATTACCCTGCAGGATTCCTCGGGTAAACAAATGTACCGGTTTTTAGTAAAGGTTTTAAACAGCAACAAGTTGTGTGGACGAGCGAATACAGTGTGGAGAGAACGTCTGAGTCTGGGTCCTGACAGTGGTCCTGAATGGAGGGCATTGTACAAACCACCGTTAACTAAAAAGGTTGGTGACCTCCAGTGGAGGATACTACATGGGGCGGTGGCCGTCAATGCTTTTATTTCAGTTTTAAATGAAAATGTGACTGAGGAGTGTGTATTCTGTCAGGGTAAGGAGACTGTGTTCCACTGTTTCCTGGACTGTCAAAGACTGGAAACGTTGTTCGTGTTTTTACAGAGGCTCTTTAGTCTGTTTGGAGAGTTTTTCTCCAAACAGATTTTTATTCTAGGTTTTAAATACAGACAGAAGCACAGGATCAAATGTGAGCTGCTGAATTTTATACTTGGGACTGCTAAAATGAGCATCTACATCAGCAGAAAGAAGAAAAGAGAAGAGAGTTTGGACTGTAACATTGTAAAACTGTTTACTACAATGATAAAAGCCAGAATCACTGTTGATTTCAAATACTACAAAATGATGGAGGACTTGGAGGAGTTTAGAAAAATATGGTGTCACAAAAATATCTGTTGTTCCGTTATTGAAAGGCAATTATTGTTTGGTTCAATATTGAATTAGGAAAATCATGTTTGAGTTGTAATTGTATTTTATTTTTTGCATTTTTTTCTTCATTAACTGAATGTTTTAATTTTGAGTTTCTATTGTATTAAGGGATGTTCAAATGAAGGAAAAAACGGCTTTTTTATTTTCCCTTTTGTCCCATTCTGTCAGAGGAAGATTTTTGTTTTGCTATATGCTTTGTTTGGAGTTTGTTAAATGTTAAAGGAAAATGTCTGTTTTCTGTTACTTTGTGTTTAGAATGTAAATAAATAAATCGTTTTTTGAAAAATCAAAAAATCCCTTTCTCTCTCTCTCTCTGTCTCTCTCTCTCTCTTTTGTCTCTCTCTGTCTCTCTCTCTCTCTGTCTCTCTGTCTTTCTTTGTCACTCTCTCTCTCGATCTCTATCTGTCTCTGTCTCTATCTCTCTCTTTGTCTCTCTCTCTCTGTCTCTCTTTCTCTCTCTCTCTCTCTCTCTCTCTCTCTCTCTCTCTCCCTTTCTCTCTCTCTCTCTGTCTCTCTGTCTCTCTTTGTCTCTCTCTGTCTCTCTCTCTCTCTTTGTCTCTCTCAGTCTCTCTCTCTCTCTGTCTCTCTGTCTTTCTTTGTCACTCTCTCTCGATCTCTATCTGTCTCTGTCTCTGTCTCTCTGTCTCTCTTTGTCTCTCTCTCTCTGTCTCTCTCTCTCGGCCTCTGTCTGTCTCGGTCTCTGTCTCTCTCTTTGTCTCTCTCTCTCTCTCTGTCTGTCTCTCTCTCCCTTTCTCTCTCTCTTTCTGTCTCTCTCTCTCTCTGTCTCTCTGTCTTTCTTTGTCACTCTCTCTCTCGATCTCTATCTGTCTCTGTCTCTATCTCTCTCTTTGTCTCTCTCTCTCTGTCTCTCTTTCTCTCTCTCTCTCTCTCTCTCTCTCCCTTTCTCTCTCTCTCTCTGTCTCTCTGTCTCTCTTTGTCTCTCTCTGTCTCTCTCTCTCTCTTTGTCTCTCTCAGTCTCTCTCTCTCTCTCTCTGTCTTTCTGTCTTTCTTTGTCACTCTCTCTCGATCTCTATCTGTCTCTGTCTCTCTCTCTCTCTCTCTCAGAGAGTGTGTATTGTGCATTTACATGCTGCTATGCACTTGTGGTTGGATACTAACTGCTTTTCATTGATTTCATTGCTCTTCATTTGTACATTGGCAGTGATAATAAAATCTAATCTAATCAAAAGACTTTAATTTAGCATAAATAATCCTATGAACAAATAGCATCTATAAGAAGTGTCTGGGTCACAGATTTGTAGTGCTAATATCAGTCATATCAAATAAATGTCATCCTACTGTATATTCCAGTTCTTTTCAGTACATGGACCAAAACAGGTGTTTCTAGAACCACCCACATAGTTTAAGCACATAGTACTAACTGTCTTGTACAGGACATCCCCACTGATCTTAAATATGTGAATATTTTTATTTATACAAAGATAATGTCAAATCCAGGGGTTTACTCAACAGGTAATGTTGCACTGTAAAAACATCCTGTTATAAATTAGACAAATGTTGGTTCCTAGACCTAGAAGTTGTTCAAGTGTACCCTCATAAAGGGACACGATATTTTCTTCTGCTTGGAAACCATATAAAATATTGCTCAAGCTTACTGGTTAAGTTATATTCATCATTAGATGGATTATTTTTATTATGTTTACATTAGAAATATTTAATAAAAATCTGAATAATTCTAATAAATAACACACATGACAAGAAACCATAACCTCTGCTGTCTTTTCCAGTGTGTAGGTTTTAAATAACAGTGCATTTGGAGTTATTTCTGGATTTGTCCTCACAAGTCCTGATCATACCTCTGCTCACTATTACCTGTTTCTGTATCTTCACACCGACTCTTGGATTTATTTCTGCGATTGCTTCGACTGTCAATATGCAGGAACCTTTCTGGCTGACACTCTATCTAACCTTCCATGTTGATGTATTTGCCTCTTCTTCCATTTCTATACAATCAAAGTCTCTGTAGTAAATATTTCAGACTCCACAGTGGAGTGTGGGACAGCTCAGCAAACATACTTTCCACTCCTGACATTTCCACTCTGAATCACACATCTAGCACCAGAGGCAGCTGAGGCTTTTTTAAAGTGGCTCCAGTTGTTCTGGAGCGTGTTGAGCATTTTCCAACGTGATTGTGAACTATATGATTCATACAGTAGAGGTGGTTTTGGATGTCACCACACAGGCAAGAGTGGATTTTCAAGAGTTGTGTGCAGATCATGC
The DNA here is from genome assembly GCA_020466265.1 of Siphamia tubifer. Taxonomy (NCBI): domain Eukaryota; kingdom Metazoa; phylum Chordata; class Actinopteri; order Kurtiformes; family Apogonidae; genus Siphamia; species Siphamia tubifer. The sequence goes on from CM035790.1 coordinate 12,304,683, forward strand.
CAAAGGTCATACTCGGTGGCAGACTGCAACTTTTCAGAGAAACCCACTAATGCACTGTGGACACACACCGCCTCATCCCTGGCGGAAAGTGCGTTCCACACCACTTGGGAGAGCAGTCAGACGGATAAGTCAGAGGGCAGGAGAAGTCCCAGAGCCTGCATGGCATTGTAACTGAGGTGGAGAAAAGCATCAATGGTTGAGGTTAACTAGACTGTCTGTAATCTTATTAGGCAAATGGAGCAGTAAGGCAACCATTAGCTTTCAGAGGTAGCGGAATGTGCGTTCAGATCAGTGTTCTGTTACAGATTCGCATTAAGATATACGGTTTGTGTTGTATCAGTGGTTTTCAGGTGCATTGGGATGTGATGCAAATGCATTTTTTTTTTATCTGCATGTGTAGGTTTTGTACAGATAATGTGTGCAAAGCTGAATGTAGGGTGTAGATTGTCATTATAATTTAATTAAAGCATAAATTCCCACTGGATGATTCTCCACTGAGCAAATGTGAAAAGTGCTGAAATAAAAATGTCAGCAAAGAGCTTAAAGGGAGAATGTTGCAGGGATATTTTTAAGCCACAAGAAAATATAACGAACTGGAAAAGCACTCAAAGCACAAACCTCCACCAAGGCAGACACCCCCACCCCTTCGAATGAAGAGAGGTCCGCCAAGGAGGTTATGTTTTTGCCGGAATTTGTTTGTCTTTGTCTGTCTGTTAGTTAGCAAGATAACTCGCAAAGTTATTGATGGATCTTGATGAATATTTCCTGACATGTTGGGGGTGTCACGAGGAACAGGTGATTCGATTTTGGTGATGATCCGGAAGAGATCCTGGATTCTGGATTACTGTGAAATGTATTTACTGCAATGTAAAATTTGAAAGTGATCCAGAATCCAGGATCTCTTCCCGGATCATCACCCAAATCCAATCAATTGCGGGATAATGGGGGGGGGGGGGCTGATGTAAAGCACTTTGTGCAACATGCACCATGTATGAAAAGTGCTATATAAATAAAGTTTGATTGATGAATTGATTTGTTCCTTGTGACACCCCCAACACATCATGGCAGAGGTTTGTGCTCTTAGAGTGCTTTTCTAGTTAGAGTAAGTGGTATGTTGAGTCATTTAGGGTTTATGGTTCAGTGAAATTAACAATTTTGAACGGATTAATATTGATGACTTTCATAACAATTGCTATGTTTACATGGTGTTTTTTTTTAATTCTAAATTAGAATAAATTATTTTAGAATAAAATAATTTGGAATTAAAAGTATTTCTTTCATTTTTACATGGACATGTTAATTCTGAATAAAGGTTTCCATGGATACGGGCGTATTCTGCTCTAATTAATTGGGGTTTAAGAGCTGGAGGTACAGAAGGTTCTGATTGGACAGAACGGCCGCTTAACATCTGGATGTCTACTGGAACAACATGATTACATCCACTTCCTGTTTTGCATTCATTTCAATTATCAACATGGAAGAACAGATACTACATGTGATTTATACATTTATTTTTGTGATAATTATGAAACCGCAGCTTGACTGAATCAACCATAAGAATCAACAAAAGCGGAATATGTGCATCATCGTGATGAGACCAGGAGCATGTGCAGAACAGAAATTATGTTAAAGATGGATCTACTGTTTATATTCAGACCAGAATAAACCAGTGACTTTAATGGGAATTAAGTTTAATTCAAAATTCAAATTTTCAACTGGAGTTATGTGTTTACATGGTCATCTTAAAGCAGAATTAACTTTTATTCAGCATTATACAGCATTAAAATCTCCCATTTAAACAGGGCTAATTGAAAGTCCTGCGGTGGGGGCTTGTTCTTTTGAACTGTTTCTCATATCATACTAGCTAATGTTGCACACTGTTTGGGATTTTTAGAGAAGCAGAAGAAAAGGACAATCCTTTAAATCCAAACCAGTTTGCAAGGTGTTACCATGGATGTAGGTGACTATGGCATTAGTTAGCGTTGAGATGGAGCTAGCTCCATCAATTATTGACTAGCCAATAGCACAAAACAGACTCCAATAGAAGTACTTAGGGAATGCCTAATCTGGCCCCTATTTTGTGCCAATTCCAAGTTACTATGACAACCCGTTCTTGAATTAGAGCCAATAATGTGATTTTGACCTTTCTGCTAAATGCGACCTTGACCTTTGACCTTTTGCAACATTGATAATTTCTTTATATGTATATATGCGTCAGTGTGTGTAATATTATAATATATCCAGTATTGATTAAGTTATAGTGTGACATATCGATGCTTCACACACACACACACACACACACACACACACACACACACACACACACACACACACACACACACACACACAGTGTTACAGAAGTTAACAAATTTTGTGACATGTTAACTTTGACCTCCAGACATCTCAAGAGCTATTAGTTATAGGTGATGACAATTATGAGAATTGTTGTTGATCTTTATTTGGTACCAATCTGAAACTTCTGTGACCTTCCGTGCTGGAGTTATAACTCATAATGTGATTTTGAACTTTTAGTTAATCGTGACCTTGACCTTTGACCTTTAACCAAATGGATCATTGCATCTGATGCGCATTAGCTATATGTACTGTATATGGCCATGTAATTTCATTGTGATATCTCAAGTATTCATTAAGTTATAACACACACACATAAACACACACACACACACACACACACACACACACACACACACACACACACACACACACACACACACACACACAGTGATTATAATAATCTCCCCCAACTAATGGTGGGTGAGATTAATTAATCCAATTAAACCAATATATAAATGTTTCACATACAATTCACATTAAATGTCAAAAACATGTTTTTTTCCCCCTGTATAGTTTTATAGCTAGTTGCCAGTCAATGTGTGCAAGAGCAAACATTGCTCAAAGTTGCTTTTACAACTCTGACCACAAACTGTTCCGTACCTCTGTTTCTGCCCAGTATCAAATAAGGAGCATCTGAGATTCAATAGGTCCTCTAACTCACCACGCTCATGTGAGCCTGTATGTGAAAACACTGGTTTCCTTGGATATAATTCATTGTAAAAAGCTCTGTATTATAGGACACTCTGCCATATGTCTCCCTCACATCAGTTCACTGCCCTCAGGTCTCAGTCAACTCTACATCTGTGTGAGAGACAGATGGAAAGACAGTGTACTTATGTGTTTGCAGTGGGATGGAGAACCTTAGCATTAACAAAGTAGGCCAGCATTGTAACCGGTAATAGAAAGCAGTGGAAAAGGTTTCCCTGTGGTTGTTGAGATGACGGTATTATGAGAGTAGACAAAGGAACCAGATAAAGATTAGGCTTCATTGGAAATGTAGGTCCCTTGCATAATAATTAAGGTATATATCGACTAAAACAATTGATTACATGTAAATGATTTTCAAACCAGTAGGGAAATTTGTAGTGTGGTATAACAGCTGGTCCTGGTGATGATTTAATGTGAGATGAAGTATCCAAAAACCATTGATAATAGGAGTAGCCATTTTTTTCCTCCATAGAACACAGGTGTCAAACATAAGGCCCGGGGGCCAAATCTGGCCAAAGGGTTAAATCTGTAACAATCACTTCCATATACAGAAAAATTTGATCTGTGTTGGATCAGACCAGTAAATTATGATCATAATAACCTATGAATAATGAAAATTGTAGCTTTTAACTTTGTTTTAGTGTAAAAAGGGAAAATGTGTATATTGACAAAGTATGAATAACCTGTAATGTCTTAAGAGAAGTAAATGTATTTTATTTTTTTTTTACCAATATTCTGTCTGGTGCTAAATGTTTTATGTATTTGTAATTGTAATATTAATTGAAATTGAGATATACTGAGGCAAAAATATTGTTAAAATTGTAATTTTCTTTCCTAAGTTCATGTTGTTCAGATTTTTAAGGAAACATTGCAGATGTCAACATAATTATTATATAATTTGACTTTTTTTCACTGATCCGGCTCATTTGAGATCATATTGGACTGAATTTGGCCCCTGAACTGAAATGAGTTTGAAAGTAGATGATATTGTGGACAGGAATGTGTTAAGCATTTACATTCTGTGGTTATATATATTCTGACAACCTGATTCATATGGCTGTAGTTGAGAATCACAGAGTTAATTTGATGCTATAGCTTAACAAAGTTTAGTCGAATATCTATTCAGGAATCTATTCTATAAAGGGCTGTGTGATATTACAAAAAAACTGACATTGCATTTTTTTAACCCTGCGTTATATACTCAGGAGTATATAACAGCTGTGTGGTGCTGACGTAAACGGTCAAACAGATTAGCGGTCGACACAGAACATACTGTAGATTTTAGTGTCATCCTTCTTGCAGCCGAAATAATTAAATACAAGTAATAGTTAAAATAAATGAATAAAATTTTTTAAGGTAAAATATATTTTAAAATAAAATATAAATAAATAAAAAGACAAATACATAATAAATCAACCAAAAAATACATAAAAAATAAAAATAAATGAATAGAAAATATATACAAATCAATAATAAACAAAAAAATACAATAACATTTTTAAAAATAATAACAGGACTTGTGATTTGACTGTTGCGCACATGTACAATGCAATGTCGATGCTCAAACAGTATATTGTGCAGCTCTACTCTGAACTGATTTTAGAAAAATTATCTCACACCTGCTGGTGTCATACTGATTGAGTTTCCAATTCATGAAGAACAAAAGGCTATTGTCACATATGAAATGTGACGATAGCCTTGAATAAAAGGAGAGGAGCGTGATCATGAGATAAGAAAAAAAAAAAAGTATAAATATGAGGTAAAAAAAGTGATAAATGTTAAGATAAAATGTTAGAATTTTGAGATAAAAAGTCAAAATTGTGAAATAATAGTCATATAACTATAATATATAAAGTCACAGTGACTTATTTTTCATACTGTCACATTTGTTTAGTTTGTAAAAGTAATGAGTCTATTCTGAGAATGTAAAGAGTATAAAGTACAGATATTTATACAAAAATGTAGGGAGTAAAAGTAAAAAGTTGCTAGAAAAATAAATACTCAAGTACAGATACCTAAAAAATCTACTTAAGTACAGTAATGAAGTACTTTTACTGAATTACTTTCCACCTCTGCTGGAAACAAAACAATCTGGATGTTTTTGTTTTTTTTTAAATAGAACCAACGCACAATGCATTCAATAACAATGGAAAACACAGTAATATTAATGAAATAACCATGGAATGACTCCTTTAATTATGAAAGTATTAGTGGAATATTATTTTTCATCCTTCTTTGAACTCAGACTGTAGTTTTATACATAAATGTAATCATTCTGTTGTGTTATAAAAGAATCAATCAAACCTATAGAAGTGAAAATGGCAGCTGTTGGTATCAGGGCTCAGTAGATGGTGTGAAATTACCAAGAGAAAACTGGACAGTGAGTGATTCACTTAGCACAGTTAATCCTTATTAAGCTACTTAGCAGTATTTTCCAGTTATTCTTCCATGCATCCACATGGAACCTCTCAGCAGAATGTTACCTGCATGTGTCCGACACTCAAAGCCTCGAATCCTCTTGCTGTGATTTGACAGTGCTAACCACTAAGCCACTCTGCTGCCTCAAACAAGATTACATTATTGACTCTGAGGGGCTTTAGTGGGGAGGGCTGTCAACAATATAGTGACAAAGATCCAGGTTTGATTCCTGAGCCAGGTTTTTATGCCAGTTTTTGAACACTGCAAACTGTCCATTTATTCTGGGTGGGAGTTAAAATAGACTTACAATACATATAAGTTTAACCTTTTAAACTTCCAATGGTCCACATTATAGGCTGGAGGTAGTCGCTCAAAAATGTTGCAATGTTAAACCTGTCCCAAATGTCACATGACCTAATGTAGTTTGACAACGGAGGTTATAAACCACTATCAGATAAAATATCCACAGCAGGTACGATCACTCATTTGTTGAAAATACAAATAGCAAACAGTTGATCTGAACCTTTATGTCACATAATTATCCACAGCAACAAACACAGTCATAGTCCAACAAAAACATCCAAAACAAACAAACAAAAAAAAAAGATTCAAACGGTCAAACAGATTAGTGGTCAGTCCAGAATATACGTTTCAGTATCATCATTCTTGTAGTTGAAATAAATCGAATAAAATGAATAATTAAAAATGAATAAATAAAATAAGAATAAGTGAGTAAATTAAACAAGACAAATACATTAAATAATAAATACATAAAAATAAATGAGTGTAACTAAATAATGAATTGATTTTAAAAAAATTAATAAAAAAAAATACAAATAAATATAAAAATAATTGTATAACCTGTGATAAGACTATTGTCACATGTATATTGTGATGTTGATGCTCAAGCAATATATTGTACAGATTTTGTTTTTTTAGTTGTCAGACTAATGGAAAAACATTTTTCTACCTTGACATTTCCTGTTGTTGTTTCTGTGACGTGTCAATGAGTACATTTACATGCACTTAGAAAAATTCAAATTATTGCCTTACTCTGATTAAAATGGAACTTTTAAAAACCATTTAAACATCTTAATTAGAGTGGAATCAATCTGGAGTTTGAGAAGTCAGCGTAACCGTGTCAGATAATGCATTTTTAATTTCTTCATACATGTAAATGCCACCCAACCTTAGCTCGATTAAGGCTGGTCTGGACACGCCCCCTTTCCAGAAGTGATCTGTCACCATGACAACATGTACTTTACGTGTAATAAATAATAGTGAGCAGTACGTATGAAATGTTCTGAGCTGCTGCATGTGAGATGAACTATTTTCATATTATATGTTGATTACACTCATTAAGGCTAGTAGAAGAAGTTTCGTACTGGAAAAATACTTTTACCGTATTTTCCGGACTATAAATCGCTCCAGAGTATAAGTGGCACCAACCACAAAATGCTAAATAAAGAAGGAAAAGATAGACTTGTGGTCAACAGTTTACATACACTTGTAAAGAACATGTCATGGCCGTGATTGAAACACACACTTTTTTGTCATAACAAACATTCAAGTAGTTTGGTTCTTTTATTAAGTGATTGTACATCTACTAAAATGTGACCAAATCTATTGCATCAAAAATATACATACAGCAATAACAATTATTTCTTTTGCTGAACTGCACGTTTCTGACAAAAGAGACATTTAACCATATATGAGCTTCGCTGTATGCATATTTTTGACCCAACAGATTTGGTCAAATTTTCAATCCATCCATCATAAATTCATAATAAAAAAAAAAAAAAATCATGATTGTTTTTTTTTTTTGTGACAAAGAATAGTGTGTTTCAATCAGTCAGAGAAAAATAAGAGTTGTAGGGATTATTGGACTTTACAAGTGTATGTAAACTTTTGACCTCACATCTTTGGGAGGAGGGGGGGGTTATTTGATAAAATGTAACACTAAGAAGAGACATTTCATATTGTAAAAGCCATTTAAAATAAAAATAGAATAGAGAACAACAGACTGAATAGGTGTACTATATGCTAACATATGCTAATGTATGCTAACGTGACACATTCAGCTAAAGCTACCTGATGCATAAACAATGAACTGACAATGTGCCTGGTATGTTAATGTAACATATTAACAGTTATTCAGATAACTATAGCATAAACAACCTGGTCATGCTAAAGAGTGTCCTCTTGTGGATGTTAGTGTGAAAATAATATGTGAAATTATGTAATAATATGTTAATAATTTGACATATAAGTCACTCCAGAGTCTAAGTCAGACCCCTGGCCAAACTATGAAAAAAACCCAAAACAAAACAATTTTTTGTAGATGTTCAAACTTCAAAACAATTTGATCCATAATATAATTATTAACATTAGTAAAGGGGATAGGGCACCTGAAAGGAGAAAGTCATTTACACAAAATAACACCAAATATGTGATCTAATACAAGTAAACGGGTTTAGCATGTGATCTAATATGGAAATGTTATATATAATATAGGGATGGGAGAAAAAATCGATTCACATATGTATCAGGATTTTTAAGTCGATTTTTTTTTTCCAAAAATCACTTTTTTTTCCCATATGAATGATCCATTTTAAGGTGGGTGGAAAAAAATTACTGCTTGTAAAGACCGTAGACGACTGTATGAGTCACCTCACAGAAGGCACACAGATGACAGCTAGCTTATTATCATATTAGCTTCAATAACACACCAGCATTAAGCAAGGGATAATGTATTTCCCACGAGTTACTATCAGAAAAATATTCCCCGACGGTGTTGAACAGCACCCCGAAGGCAGAGGGGTGTTGTTCTGCCCTGTCGGGGAATATTTGAAGTGAAGAAGAGCAGAGCTGGACACATACACTTTAAAGTTCACTTTATTATGAAGTATGTTAATTTAAAGGCTCCTATTTGTGTTATGTGCAGATAAACGTAGGAGTTTACTTCCCAAAGTCTGGTTCAAATCTATTACTGTTGAATAAATATGAACTGACTCACATATGATGTGCATTTTGGGGAATTATGGCTTCTGATATGATCTGTAGGCATCATTTTTCAGCTTTTTGACATGGTCTGATGTTAAAAAGGCAAAACGAAAAATCGGGAATATCAAAGAATCACAATTTAAATCGAACCGGCACCCAAAAAAACCTAAAAGAATCGAATCAGCATAAAAGCATATCATCCCAACCCTAATATCATAGTTTTAATATTTGAGGAGTGAGCAACCTTTGAAAAGAAGAAGAAAGGATAGTGCTTTTTTTTGTTTTTTGTTTTTGTTTTTTTTTAAAGGACAATCATACATGGAGTAATGCTGATTCATCCTCAGTCAGTGATGAGGGAGAGTGTAACCATCCACACCCTCTGCTTTTATTTCTATGTGATGTTAGAGAGACATCCATACAGAGGACCTGCCCCAAACCTCATCAGCAGTTGCCATGGAAACCAATCAGGCTGATTCATTCTCCGTCTGTGCTCTCTCTTTCTTTCTTCTGATTCCTTTCATCCTCGCTGCACTAGTCACAAGTCACAACCTTTTCTATCAGTGTTGCTACCCACTCAGCCATCTTGTTCAGTTCTGTCTCTTCGATCCCCTCCATTTTACTGTCATTTCCCATTTTACCCCTTTGTGACCCCCCCCCCCCCCCCCCCCCCAGCGCATATTTCCTTTGTCTCTGATCTCACAGGACCATTCATTGACGTACAGATATCAAACATTATATCTTACTAATCACAAGTCATCTCCCCTACTCATTTAAAGTGTGTTATTAACAGTTATTTATTTATTTTTATTACATTATTACTGTTTCCACTGTATATATTGCGTATGACCGTATGACAGTTATATCATGTGAAGATAAAGAATGAGAGAATAACTGTCTCCCCAAAAATATAGCTCTTGGTTATTTCGGTGCGTGCAAAATAATTCAAGCTTACAGTTTAAAAGTATTTTGTGTTTAAAGCTAATCTGCTGTGGGCTTCAGTGAAGAGTTGTAATGGAGAAGGCAGCTTTTTGTGCATGAGTATCTGATTAGGTACTTATCCAGAGCCGTGGAAGGCAAACAAAAAGTCCTGTCCTACCAGGGCTACACAATGTTAGATAAGAACTGACATTGTGATTTCATCTTTAACCTTGCGATATATATTGCGATGTGAAAACATGCTCAGGAGTATATAATAGCTGTGGTGCTGACACAAACGGTCAAACAGATTAGTGGTCGACACAGAACATACATGAATAATTACAAATAAATAAATAAGGGCTGTGACGATTAATCAAGTTAATCACAATTAACTCGTGATTTTATTTTTTATTTTTTTTAAATCGAGATTAATTGTGATTGGAGTTCCCAAGCATTTTGTCATTTTACAAATGCATATTTTACACCAGTGTCGCTTTATGTTAAAGAAGCAAAACAATTTTTTGTATCAGCCTATTTTCAGGGGCTGCTTTTGAGCCTTCATTATTTTTTATTTTTTTATGTTCAACCCCCCCCCCATTTGTCATATATTATTATAGCAGATGTTAGTATCTGTAACACTACTAGTTTGTTAATTAAAAAAAAATTCCAAACCAATCTTATTCGTTTTTCTACATTGATAAGAGTATTACAGTAGGTTTCGCACGACACAAAAGTTTTTGTTTATCAGTTTGTAGGGTGAAACTGCTTAAGGGATTTATTTTGGATTTAAAATGGTGCACAAATATGTGATGATTTAAGATGAGGATGAGGCAAGAGGGGTCATTCACTCGGGTGTGGGGACAATTTTGCTAACATTTGGGTTGTTATTTATTTTGGTTATTATATTTATTGTTTTTCTTTCCTTTCTTTGGTTAGTTTAGTCATGGGAAGAAACATACGTTAATGGATAAACGGTTTAGGTTATGGGTGAATTTTTTGTGGAATAATTCAATTATGGGTAGTTGATTTGTTGCTTAAGGACAAAAGGTGGGAGTGAATAAGTTTAACTTCTTCTCACTCCTTTTCGAATATTCATTTTATGTTCTATTTGTTAATTATTGATGTATTTGTTTGTTTGTTTCTATTTTTTCATTATTTTTGTTGTTAAATATTCAAAATAAACTTTTGAATTAATCAATTTCAATGACACAAAAATGTGTGATTAAACTGAGATTAATCACAAGTTAACTATTGCCTTTATGTGATTAAATATTTTAATAGATTGGCAGCACTAAAATAAATACAATTAAAATATTCTTTTAAATTTTAAATTAATAAATAAATAAAGTGAAAAAGACAAATAAATCATAAACAAATAATAAATTCACTTAAAAATACATACAAACACATTAATAAAAATTCACAAACAAATTAATGATAAAAAAATACAATTAAATAAATGCAAATAAAAATCAAAATATATACAATAAAATACATATAATTGCAGAACCTTTTACAACCCATTTATATGGTGACGATGAAAACAGAAGATGCAAAAATGTTGTCTCGTCTTCAATTTTTATTTGCGTTTAGACGAGTGTTTTCAGCAGGAAATCTTTGTTTATATGAAGACACAACAGTGGGAGAAAAGTGATTGCATATACATACCAGACTGACGACGGTAATTGTACACCGGTCTCTGTTCAGCGATGGTATGAATATAAATTCTGTAGACGGTGTTGTGTGTGTGACATAAAAGTGTATGTGACATGAACATGCTGCGGTCGCCGTATGAACGAAAGGCACATCCAATAAAATAGCCTCATGTAAACTGTCACATGACTGGCTGAGAGCCCTTTCATTTGACCTTTGACCTGTGCTCAGATTCTGCACCATTAACACTTAATCTGGAACATTTCAAGATTTTATCACGATAGTTTTGCAATTTGTGCTTTTTATGATATCATTAGATTCGATTGATTTTAGGACGTGATCTTAAAAGCTTTCATTTTTAGATTAGGGCTGCATGATATTAGAAAAAAAATTACTGTGATTTTTTTTTTTTTTTTTACAGATGTATTTTGTGATATGAAAAAAAATCCTCGCGAGTATATATAATAGATGTGCGGTCAAACAGATTAGTGGTCGACACAGAACATACCATCCATCTTGTAGCTTAAATAATTAATGAAAATTCATAATTAAATAAAAATAAATAAATAAAAATTAAAAAATAAAATGCATACATAAATAAATAAGCCAAATAAATAAATTATACATTTTCAAAAAAAAAGTTGTCATCAAAAAGAAAAAATACACACATACATACATAAAAAATAAAATATAAAGGAATACAAATAAATCAAATAAATAAATGTATATAAATAAAAAATGATAATTGCAGGGCCTGTGATGTGACTATGACGCAGACGTACATTGCATTGTCGATGTTCACACGATATATTGTGCAGTTTTATTTTAGATTGAATAACCATTGGGGGTTTCAACACACATCTTTCCAGAGCTCCTAAAACACTTCATCTGTCACGTTGCTGATGTGTTATCACAGTATCAGGATACTGTCAGATGGAGTAGTGTGGGGGTGATCATTTCTATTTTCGTCACATAAATTAAACCAGATATGAGCAGCCAGTCTTTTAATTCTCCACTTTATTTCCTGAGGTTTTTAACATGGAACATAAATTGTGTGAACAGATGCCTGACACTGACGACAGGAACAGATGATTTTCTAGTGCTCTTTCAAAAAAGCTGTGTAAATGTGCTTCCCTCTGTGCTCTGCTAACATTTATATGGGAACAGATGTGGAGATGTGCAAGAGTTGATGCAACATTTAGGAAACAGAATACGATCATGAAGAAAAATGTGCTGTGATTTGTCCAGCAGGGGGCAGTGATGTAACACAGCTGAAGCTCAGTGTCCACACACACACACACACACACACACACACACACACACACACACACACACACAGGAGGAGCTTTTACTGTGGACAGGATGTTGGCTTTGAATGCATTAGCTCAGTGGTTCTCAAATCCAGTCCTTGTGGTCTAGTGTCCTGCATGTTTTAGCCTTTTCCCTCATCAATCACACAGAGTTCAATTATTGATCAGCTCTTCAGAAGTCTGTCTATCTATCTATCTATCTATCTATCTATCTATCTATCTATCTATCTATCTATCTATCTGTCTGTCTGTCTGTCTGTCTGTCTGTCTGTCTGTCTGTCTGTCTGTCTGTCTGTCTGTCTGTCTGTCTGTCTGTCTGTCTGTCTGTCTGTCTGTCTGTCTGTCTGTCTGTCTGTCTGTGTTAAATGGATGGAGTGAGAAGGTCAACACTACTGTGTTAATAAATTTACTTGAACTGAGAGTATTTCTCATTGTAGCAATAAATAAACAAAACATGTTTTTGCATAAAGAAAGTATTTGTTTATTCTCATGTTGAAAAAAGTATGACAATGTTGGATTAATTTGTGATTAATCATGATTAACTATGATCATCATGCGATTAATCCCAATTAAATGTTTTAATCGATTGACAGCCCTAATTTTTATTTTTTTATTTACTTTTTTTTTTTAAAGAAAGACTGAGATATCTAAACTCCGCCAGATTTGAGAACCACTGCATTAGCTGAACCTGATCAGTAAGAGACATAACTGTCACTTTTCACTTTTTTGCCAGGATTTCGCGATGTTGCAATTTGCTACTTCAACGCAAATTCAGCCAATCCCTGTGAATTCATCATGATGTTGCAATTTTAACCAATCATTGTGACTTTCCCACAAAATTTGACCAATCATTTGTGATGTCTTGAGCTGGTCCAATCTCAAAAAAGGCCAGAGAAAGACTGGGGAGACTGGCATTTCACCTTTAATTTATATTGAGTAATGAAAAGTAGATTTCCCCTAATGATTTGTATTTACAAAATAATCTCAGCAATATTGCAGTCAGAACCTTCATCAGACAGAATGAGTTTAATGGTGGCTGAAGCTCTGGCAGCGTCACACCTGAGGTAGGAAGGATGGACAGGCTGACCTTATAAAAGACCAAAATATATTAACGCTCAGCTGGTCAATGCACTTTATATTAGAGCTGCACAATATAGTGTTTGAGCATCGACATCACAATGTATGTGTGTGTAGTAGTCACATGACACGTCCTGCAATAGGAGACAAATGAGAAACAAAGGCGACATCAGTTATGTTTATTCATTCATTTATTTATGTATTTTTTCATTTTTATCTATTTTATTTGCATTTTTTATTCTATTTATTTTGTATTAATTAATTAATTTTAATGTAATATTTAAAATGTTAATTTTATTTAATTTTTTATTTAATTTCGGCCAAAATAAGGATGAGATTAAAACGTACCGTACGTTCTGTGTCGACCACTAATCTATTTGACCATGTGCGTCAGTGAAAATGGTGCAGCCCTAGTTTATATCATATGTAAGAAGAAGATACTTCTAATGTATTGTTACTTAGCTGTTCATTATGAGGCCATAATTATTAGATCTGCATATGAAAATACAAATGTGTGAATTAGTCTTGAAGTACAAAGTATTTCTGGATGAAAATTAAGTCCAGTGGTTTGATTTAAGTTATTTACTTTGATCATTTACAGAATATATACAAGTCAAAAGAAAAAAATTCCAAATTACACTCATTTACACTCACAAACGAGTGGGGAAGAAGAAAAACTTATTTAATCCCACCCCCATTCTCATCATCAATGACTTAACATATTAAAGTTTTAAATATTCCCCACTGTCCTTCAACTTAAAACCAAATAAACAAAACTGTCCTAAACCATTTAGAACAAACTCATTCAACAGTCAAGCCAAAATGTGTGTGAAAAATAAAAAAAAAACCCCAGACATTTTTGGTGGTGTTACCATGGCAACACTCACCAGCTAACTTGCATTAAAGTAAGTGCATGCCAACAATGGTAAGAATAAAAGTACAATAGCACTATTGTTAATGAACAGACCAGTGATGGTTAGAATAAACCAGAAGTGAAAAGACAAACACGGACAAATTAAAGGAGGAAACAACAAGAACAAATTAACATTAAAAGACAGAATATTAATGTAACATCAGCATTAAGACCCTCTATGTTTATGACCAGATTATGTTTCTAGAAGAGTTTAAAGCTGTGGATTTTTTGGCAAAGTTCAGTGGTTGCAATGCATTAATTAAAATAGGCCTGTTTACATGCAGGGTTTTATTCCTTTTTTTTTGTGCTATTTTCCTGAGAATTTTGTTCATGCAACTGATTTAGCCAAAAAAAAACAAAAAAAAAAAATAAAACTGGTTGTTGTTTTTCTGTCTGGTTCTTGTATTTTATCTGTTATTTTTTGAATATTTATTATTTTCTGTTTATATGTTGTTTATTTTTGTTTATTTTTTTTATGTTAAGTTTTTTATTTTATTATTTTTCTTCAATTGTGTCCTGTTAGTGTCTTACTTTGTTCATGTTACATTTTATTTTGTTAAATTAATATTCATTTTTGTTCATTTTACTTATCACTTTGCCAGTTTTTGTTAATTTTGTTTAATTTTTTAAATTTGTTTTACTGTGGAATAGCTGAAGTCTCAGGAGTTAAAGGGTTAAGATGACCATGTAAACGCCTAATTTCAGTTGAAAATGTTAATCCTGAATTAAAGTTAAGTCCAAATAAATTCACTGGTTTAGTCTGATGTTAATTCTGAATAAAATAATTCCTGTCACATGTAAAGAGTTAATTCTGCTTTAACAATATTCCTGTCATTCTATACATGTTCCTGCCATGACGTAGGATACATATTTAACATTGATGACTCACAACCAAACAGGAAGTAGATGCGATTATTTTCTTCCAGTAGACGTCAGGACGTCACATGGGCGTTGTGTCCAATCAGAACCCTCTGTACCTCCAGCTCTTAAAGCCCAATTAACTAGAACAGAATACACCTGTTTCCATGTTAACATGTCCATGTAAATACGAAGGAAATAGCTTTAATTCTGAATTACTTTATTCTGAACAAATAAGTCGGAATTAAAAAAACACCATGTAAACGTATAGAATGTTTTCACTTTAACAAAAAATAACATTTCTAAAGCTTTGCTACCCATGTTTGCTGACTGTTTTGTTTTTATTAAGAAAGGTCTTGCTGTAATAATAAAATAATACAGTCACTTAAAAATCTTAATATCTTGGAATGGAAATCAGTTGTTCCTCTAAAGGTTTCAGTGTGGCTTTCAGACCTCATATTTTTAAAACTGCAAAAGATAAAGTATTTCCTTAAGGGACACTCTAGCAAAAGCTTTTTTTTTTTTTTTTTATAAAACTTGGACCCTCTGTTGACCTATTTTGATCGACTAACAACACTTCCTTCTGAATAATATACAGCATAACTGGAACAGCATGGTCATGTGGATGAAAATCCTGATCATTTAATGTATCTATTTATTTGATCTTTTAATTATTATTTTAATTCTTTTTATGTTGTACTAGGGTTTTTAATCAGTATTTATTAAGTTAATAATATTAATGTTATTATTATCTTATGGACTACAGTACAATTTAATTTCATTGTCATTAATTTTGCTACCTTTATAATTGAAAATGCTGGCATGATTGGTTGTGTGGGTGGGACGGGATTTATTGAGGGAACTTTTATAATATTCTTTAATCACTGTTAAACTTTTTCAAAAAGAATAAAAAATACTTGACAAAAAAAAGAAAATCTTAATATCACCAAATGTTTTGATGGAATTTCACATTCTCAAATATATTTTTCTTACCTTTCTACTGTATTAAACTGAACACAAGATGTACAGCTATAAAATAATTACGGTTGTTAATAGAGGATAAAGCTATGATCAATAATGTTTTAGGAGGCCAAGGGTTGATAAATGTATTTGGTACAAAGTGATGATTGTGGTACCAACATTTAATAATATAATAATGGATTGAATTCATATAGCGCGTTTTTGCCCACTCAAAGTGCTTCACATTTGTGACCCATTATTCATTCACTCTCACATGCACCCTCTGGTGGTGGTAAACTACATATGTATCCACAGTTGCCACAGAAGCGTGACCTCTGACCACCACCAAACATTAACACACCAGTGTGGGTGACACTGGAGGCAAGGAGGGTGAAGTGTCTTGCCCAAGGACACAACGGACCAACTAGGACAGAGTGGGATTCGAACCACCAACCCTTCAGTTACTACCAGCTCAGCCATGGCCGCCCCAATATGTCAAATATCCATAAAAATCTTTGTCAAAGTGCCTTTAAAGAGCTGGTATCATGTAGACCATCTCTACAAGACTGTGTATTTGTTGGTCTTCAGTGTGTTTAAAATACAATGTCTCTGGAAAGGAAATACAGAATATCTTAAAAATGAACATTTGTGCCACATTTTGAGGTTTTGATAGTTAATACCAACATTTTTGGATTCCGATTATTGTGCAAAGATGGTAGAGGGAACAGATTAATGTTACAGTTATTAATGAATTTACATATCGTGCTATGTTAAAACATATAGGGCAATGAACTTTCTATACAGTTAACTGAAAATGGAAATAAATAAATCAAATAATAATAATTAATTTTTATAAAATGCTAGTCAGTCCAACAATCAATCAACCCTCAGAAGATCAAGCTAACCTTTGGAAAACATTACAAAAGATAGAATTTGTGTAATGATGCAAGGGCTTGGATAGTTTGGAAAAATCTATTCAGATTGTCATCAATGGAAAAACTGAACCACATCCTTTTCTTTAAACTCTTGTGTTTTGTGTGTGTGTGTGTGTTTTTTGTGCCATTACTTATTCATGAGGGTGAGTTATACACAGATTGCACACTGTATGACTTGGCAGATGAAGCAGTTTGGAGCTTGAGGCAGGTAGTGGACCAGTAATAGCTGTTTTGCTGCAGTGTAATCTGCGTAAGGTGCGTGTACAGGGTTTCCCTATGGTGCTGTGTGCACTGCAGGGGTGTGCATGTGGCCGTACTGAAGACACGCAGAGAGGTGGAAACCAAACATTGAGTACGGTTGTATTATTAGTGTGTGTTATCTGTTACATGAATGCTGGCAGAAAATGAAATGAGAGTTTTAAATGAGGGAAAAGAGGACTGGACTGGAGGATGATTAAAGCTCCTCATCTTTTTTTTTCTGCTGTTCCCACCGGACTCTCCTTCCCCTCAACCCTCTTCATATAAACTCACTACAAAAGCTCCCACTCTGCTCTCTCCACGTCTGTTCTTGCCTCACCTGCCCATACTCTGCTAAAAGGATGCAGGCCAAACCGCTGTGAGCAGCCCTCTCTGCTGCCAGCTCGCTTTTTTCTCTCCTTTTTATTCACTAACCCCCAACTCTCCCTCTTCCCATCATCCTCCCACCCTCTCTTGCTCCCAGGACACCTCTTCTACTCTTATTTCTCTGCTACTGGGACTCAAACCACTCTCTAAATGCACTACTTGGTCTGCTGTTGTCTTATTCCAACTACCTCTACATTTTATATATATAGTGGTACCTCTGCTTACCAATTTAATTTGCTCCAGAAGTGGTTTCGTACCGTGATTTTTTTTTTTTTCCGCAAATAGTCGTATTTTACGTGTTACTGATTTGTTCTAAGGCCCCGAATACTACCCGTCAAACCCTTTAAAAATGATAAAAAATGTATGAATATGAAAATGTTGATTTAGATGTAATTTATTGGTCTCAGTTGGTAAATGTGCATTAAACTTTAAACCATTAAAATGAATGGTGTTTGTTGACGGATGTTTGGTGGGGTGTCAATCCAGGGATGACTGCCTTTGACAACTTTTCGTGTTCTTCCTGGGGTGTGCAGGGCATATACGTCATCGTGGCAATGGCACGGCTCATGGACATTCTTACGGGGTATTTTTTTTCCAGGAATTCAGAGGGTTCGTGGGGTTTCAACCCACTGTACCAACTGAGCCACAGCTCTGTGTGTGTGTGTGTGTGTGTGTGTGTGTGTGCAGTATAATTTCTAAGAACTTAACATAGAACCCTATCTCCTGTGTTGGTTTCAAATGGTAGAGACCTGATGTCTCTACCATTCCAAACTGACACGACTGCAAGAACCTTGTAGGACTTGGGTAAATACAACATAACATATAGAATACAATGACACATTCACAAACTTGACAAAAATTTGATGTAAAGACCATGTTAGAGAAAATGGACAGAAGTGTCTACACAGGTATCATTAGTTCTCCAGTGAAATGTCGAACCACTTGCACTTCTGCTTTTTCTACACTGCTGTATTTGTATAGCACATGTTATGTACAAGACAATTCAAGGTGCTTTACATAAAATATATAAAAGTTAAAATGAAAAAAAACATTATTAAAATGAATTTAAAGACAATTAAGAGACATAAAAACAGCTAAAAGACAATTAATAATCTGAGTAAAATCTCCAGTGAACAGTAATGTTTTCAGTCTGATTTAAATGAACTGACAGTTTTTCTCAGACCTCAGGTATTCAGGTAGAACAACTGAATGATGCTTCACTTTGTTTGGTTCTGATTTTGAAAACACACAGTAAACCTGTTGCTGATGACTTATGACCTCAGACCTCTCGAAGCTTCATAGGGATCCAGCAGGTCTAGGATGCATTCAGGTCCAAGACCATTTAGATCTTTATAGACCAGGAGTAAGATTTTAAATTCTATCCTTTGATTTGAGGACCAGTGTGATGTGGGCCCATTTCCTGGTATTGGTCAAACACCTGTGAAACATTGTTTTTCATGATATAATTACAATTTTACCCTATTTTTAATGTATATCTACATCTAAATGACAAACATCAAAATGAGAAGCAGTGGTAGGCCACATGCATTAGAATTGAGTCATGAACGGAGGGAAAAATACATTGGATTAATGCACAATTTTACATTACATGGGCAGCTGTGGCTCAGTTGGTAGAGCGGTTTGTCCAATGATTGAAGGGTTGGTGGTTCGTGTCCTGTCTCTGGCTGTCCAGTCCAGTAGGGTAAGGCAGCAGTCGTTTACTGGTGTATGAGTGTGTGTGAATGGGTGAATGTGAGGAATTGTAAAGCGCTTTGGGTACCAAGTAGTGTATAAGATGCGCTATATAAGTACAGTCCATTTACTATAATTGTTTTAAAAGTGACAGGTTTACAACATTTAAGCCTCTTGGAACAAAAATAGAACAAAATTCAGATCAGAACTGCAAATACTGCATCATGGTAAAATGTTGGCAAACCGTTGCTTGTTCACATCCGCAGGTGTAATGCATTCAGTCTGTGTCCACCTGCTGTGTGTACTGTATGTCCAATCTTCACTCTCTTGTATCTCATTTATGGTTTCCAATAACTCCTGAGGGAAATATTTGGCTCTTTCGCTTCTAGCTGCTTTGTTATGTACACCTGCTCTTTGTTTGTCTGCCATTTAATGCTGGGCATGTAGCCTGAAGTCCATGTGTTGCATTTATAGAGAGTGAGAGGAAAACGCCACAATGGGTGTAACCTCTTTTGAGTTGAAACCAGGGTTAATTTCCACTGTGATATGTCCCTGTTGTTGCGTTTTCCCTAAAAATGAATTTTTATTTTGGTCTCTATCTCCCAATTCCTCAGTCCCTGTCTCAGTGGGGAGCCTCTTTTGTATTTAGAATGACAGATTAGAGATCAGCACAGTGCACTGAGCTATTCCAGCTCCTGCTGTGAAGCTGTAATTAGCACTGACCGCCTGTCAATTTCCAGTTCACACAAAATAACCCACATTGTGATGACATAAATCTTCTTGTTTGTTCAGTAGTGTCATGGACATTCTTTTTTGTAATTAAAGATAAGAAGAAGTCCAATGGAACAGCAGTATGAAAAAATGAGAGTGGGAGTACAGTGTGTGGGTGGAGTGACTGGCAAAGGGTGGGTGGAAAGTAGATTTTCTTTTTTTAGCTTGTTACCTAGTTTAGGTAACCCACTGCCACGACCACTCTGTAGAAGGGTCCAATAAAAGGTCAAAGTCAACAAAGGTCAAATCGGAAACTCGGAGCAGTATTCGATCAGATGTCTATGAATAAACTATTTACATTTCTACAAACAGCTGGTAGTTGTTTGTGTGCTGTGAACAGTTTACTCATAAACATCTGATCAAATGCTCCTCCATTTAAGCCTCAGTCACAGAGCTTCTCATGAAGGATGGGTTCTTATGAATCTCCCAGTTTGTATGAGTTCTGGAGTTCGTAGACATCCATGGACAGAACGGGGCTGCATGGTATTAGATAAAACTGACATTGCGATTTTTTTTTAACCCTGTGATATTATTGCAATGACCGTTTGAGTCCAGTCATTGCTTGAGAGCTTATTATAATCAGTGTGTGTGTGTGTGTGTGTGTGTGTGTGTCGCTGAATACTTGAGATATCACCATGAAATTACATGAGCATATACATATAGCTAATGAGCATCTGATGCAATGATCCATTTGAGTAAAAGTCAAAGGTCAAGGTTGCATTTAGCAGAAAGATCAAATTCTGATACTGTTTAGAGAACATGTATAATAATTTTTAGACTATATATTTGGAACTGACAAGAAGGAGGTAGTTTGTCTGTCATCACCCTAAGCTTTGCACCTCTTCCCCAGCCCACCCTGACGCTCTGTCACCTAATAAACACCTTTTCACTTCCCTTTGTTACATCTCAAGACCCCATTCTTCCTCTCTCTCCGATCATTTCTTTCCCTTTTGGGGCTCCTTTTCCTGCCTTTATTCATTACCTCCTAGCATCCATGTTGTCTTTTGAAGCCCTTTTCCTCCATCTGCTCCCTTCAGCCCCCCTACTGCCTCCATCCTCTGGGCTTCCTCCTTGTCCTCCAGAACTCCCATCATGCCAGCCAGGTGCAGTGTAGCGTGTGTGATGGTGGACCTCTTAATGGACAGCATGTGTCTGACAGTGGACCCCTGTGCCTCACCATTCTTCTGCTCTAAATCCTCCCTCTGTAAAACACAAAACTGCTCTTTCAGGCAACACAGCTTTAACAGCATCCAGGGACGTGAGTGGACCTCGAGAGAAAGAAAAGGAACAGAACAGCACGGGCAAATCCATCACTGTGACCCTTGTTAAAGCTTTGTGGCTGGTTATGTATCCTGGTGAAGTCTAACATGTGCTAAAGGTGCAAAACTGTTGTCACTAGAACTTGTTGCTCTCAAAGACGGCATTTCAAAACTAAACCAGTTCATGGTACTGGTTTAGTTTTGATGGATTAATTTATAACACTTAACATTTGGTTCCTTCCTCAAAACTGAGCTAAATCCCCAAATAACAGGAGTAATGACTTATGGCAGAGATACTTAAACGCTGGTTGCAAAATCCTCTTTGAAAATGTTTGTTTATCTGCAAAGTAAAGCAGAAGGCACAGATCAATGCCATTGTGAGGAACAGAATCCTCTTAGCAAAGAGAAACAGATGCCTTCGAGTGTTGTGGGCTTTAGCTGAATATTTTGACATTTTAGGAAATACCCTTATTTTTTTTTTTTTTTTTTGCTGAGAGTAAAAGATCAATGTCGTCCTTGTGGGTGTTTTTTACTGTCATGTAACGTTGCCAGGCAACCGCCAAAGACTTAATTTTCAATATACAAGATCCTGTAGTTTTCATAGACACATTATCTACATTTAATAAGAAGAATGGAGTATATTTATATTGTGCTTTAGAAAATACCAGTGTTTTACATTATTCATTCACTCTCACATTCACACTCTGGTGGTGATAAACTATATCTAGCTGCCCTGGGGCAGACTGATGGAAGCCTGCCGACCACACATTTTGTTTGTATAGAACTTTGCTCATGCATTACTTTCATTGACAAATTATAATTACTTTATTGCAGACGTGGTTAATCCCAGTCAAAGCCTTGGTTCAAGGCTGCTCAGTGAACCCGCCCATTTTGATGAGCACAATGCCTCATCCAGGTAAAAGCATGACTCAAAATTCCAAAATAAACCAAAATTTAATAACAAAGTACAACATAAAACGCTCATACAGAGGATTTCTAACAAATGAAAAAAAAATCACTCTTAAAGAGGAAATAACATATGACAAAGTGTTGAATTATATTCACTCTCTTGGAGGGAAAACTGTTAAAGGAGTCATTCCATGGTTATTTCATTAATATTACTGTCTTCTCCATTTTTATTGAATACATTGTGTGAGAAATTACTGTTAAAGTGTCTGTGTTACCGGGAGCCACAACAGCCGCAGCCAAACAGGGCGCCGCCATCGCCCTGTAACACTATTTGTTTTCCTTTAGATTGGTATTTATTTTAGGAGAGTTGCGTCAAGTCCCGACTGTATCACTTTTCTCATTTGGGTTCAGGTCTGGCCAGTCCAACATATGACAGAATGATATCTCATGCTCCTACACCACTTTCTCATAATTTAAGCCAGATGAATGTTGGTATTGTTATGGACACATAATGTAGCTGAACCCAGACCTGAATAACTGAAGCAACCACAGATCATACCCACTGCCCCCACAGTCTTGTACTATACCGTAGGCACTAGGCATGATGGGTAATTACTTCTCTTCTGCCACTCTTCATACCCTGACTTGGAACAGGGTCAATCTGGACTCATGAGACCACATTACACTTTTCCATTCTTTATGCACTCCTTTAAATAGAAACTACTCACTGCATCAGTTAAGGTTAAAGAAGTTGTTGCAAATGAAACATAATAATAATAACAATAATAATAATAAATAGTAATAGTAATAATAATAATAATAATAATAATAATATTAATAATCTACAGTAAATATCTACTGGATGGATCTGAAACATGTTCTCAGTCGAGGCAGAGCCTGTTTTTTCCTGGGTAGTGAATATATGTATATATGAAACTGCACTGACCTTCATAGACTTGAGCAGATGCTCCTTTCTGACCTTTTGGTCTTCAGTCTGCTGTATATGCATTACAGGCAGGACTTGTGTAACAGTAAATGCATGATGCATAATCCAGAAAATACTGCAGAGCTTTCACCGCCAAAACCTCTGAGGATATTATATGGTTAAATTTACATTATGTTTTTAATTCCAAATTATTTATTCTGATTAAAATAATTTGGAATTAATGCATTTCCTTCATGTTTACATAGAAATGTTAGTTCTGAATCAAGTTTTACATGAGAAGTGAGTGTAATACGCTCTAGTTAATTGGGCTTAAAGAGCTGAAGGTACAGAGGGTTCCGATTGGACAGAACGGCCACTTAACATCTGGATGGAAATGATTGTGTCCACTTCCTGTTTTGCTTTCATTTCAGGGAATGACATGGAATATCAGATACAACATAGATGTGATTTTTGCATTTATTTTCGTAATAATTATGAAGCAGCAGCTCAACTGAATCAACAAACTAATGCCGGCAGCGTGAAATATGTGCATCATCAATGTGAAATACAAATGCATCATCGTGACGAGAGCAGGAGCATGTGCAGAACGACAGGAATAATGTTAAAGCGGAATTAACTGTTTAAATGGCAGAAGAATTATTGAATTTGGATTTAAGATTGGAATAAACATTTTATTTGGAATTAGGTTTAATTTAGAATTATAATTTTAAATTAGAACTCAGTGTTTACATGGTCATCTTACAGCAGAATTAGCCTTTATTTAGTATTAAACAAGAATAAAAACTCATGTAAACAGAACCTATGTCTGTTTAAAAGTTAAAATAAACCAACTGATATTACTAGTGGACTAAATGTAAAAATAGATATTACTGAACTACCTCGATATTAATAAGATTAATGTCATTCATGAAGTATGGCTGACCTTCTAAAGCTGTGTGCATGGTGCATGTTTGTTATTCAGGTTAACAGGAAGAGGAAGAGCAATCATATTTTAAGAGCCGCTCATTGTGGTAGGTCCTTTACATGCCGTCGGGTGTTTCTGTTCCCTGGATTCATTCCCGAAAATGTTCCCATCTACATTATTATCTTCCCCAGGTTTTTATTCAGTCATCTTCATGTCAACTGCTGTTGTAAAGGCTTGCTGCCTTCTGGCGCCGCAGTCACTACATGGAGCCTGGTCTGTCAGTTCTGCAGCAGATTTTGAATTTTAGAGGTATATGGATATGAAATATTCAACAAAGCTCCAAAAGCTGTGTGTGCTGGAGGACAGGACGATAGAATTGTGACGAAGTGTTAGAGGGACAAGTGAGAAATCAGCAGTGACAGCCTCCACAGAGACTGAGGAGGGAGTTTTTAGAAGGCAAAAACTACTATGAATGTTTAGGAGTGAGAGTAGAGGCCAGGAGTTGAACAGGAGACATTTCTATTACATCATGTATGTACATATAGTAGAGAAAGGCCAATGGGAATGGAACTGCAGCATGTGATGTACGCCACCAGGCTTTGGTTCTCTTTTCTTATTTGTGTTTATTTGTGAGGATTTTTAAACCATATAAACCTATGGTAGCACCGGCGCTCCCACAGTATCTTTTGAACTTTACGTGCTATCAAAAAATTCAGAACCTGAGCCACTGTACTTTATAGGTGTATTGGGTCATTATGGTAATTTCCTCATGTCTGGACTAGAAGCTGTGTAATAAAAGAAGGGAATTTTATAAAATGCAGTAAATTGTAAATGATGGCTATCTGGGGAAAAAAAAAAAGAGTTTGAGGAAATGGACAAATGGACTGACTCCCTGCATATTTTCTAACTCTTTGGTTCACCAAAATAAGAAGAACGGTCCAGGCAGACCATTGTAGGCTTAGGGTTTAAATTAGAAAACACCTTATATGTGCTGAGAAAAAGTCAAAAGTGGGAAAAGACTAAAAGTGCTCTAGAAAAAAGGGCAAACAGATACAGTCATGATCAATTTCATACACTTTAAATGTCTTTGACTGAAAAGATTTTGTTCAGATTAATGCTTGACCCATTCACATTTTGTACAATCTCAAAGTAACCCCATATTTATATCAGAGGTGTCCAGATCCAGTCCTCGAGGGCCAGTGTCCTACATATTTTAGCTATTTCCCTCTTCCACATGATTCAGTTTAACGCTTTAACTCCTGAAACCTTGGCAGTTCCACAGTAAAAATAATTAAAATAAGCAACAATATTAACAAAAACCGCTATAGTCATCAATAAAACAAACAAAAATGAATAATAAATTGATAAAATAATTAGTAACATGAAGAAAGTAAGACACAAATGGAGCAAAATGAAAGAAAAAATAATAAAATAAAAAGTAAAATGTAGAAAAATAAACAATGAGCAACAAAATGTTCATGGTACTAATTATTTTGTCAGTTTATTATTCTTTTTTTTCATTTTATTGATGACTTCGGCCATTTTTGTTCATAAATATATTCAATATTTATTCTGACATAGTGAACATTTACCTCATGTGACTGATCAGCTGACTGTTGTTTGCTTCATCTTTTTTTGGAACAACAGGTCATGTGCACCGTTTTTCTTTGATGAATTTTGTTTTGTGAAATTCCTTTGACGTTTTGTGGAAACACAGCTACATGTATTGACACAGTCACACTACAGATTGGGTTCAATTTAGAAAGCAGTATATTTTAGAACGGGTTAATATGCAGAGATTTTAATAAGTAATTATCAAAGAATAGTAAATTATATTTCTATTGGCGGTACAATAAACTGAAAATGAATGGTCCCAAATTAAAATATACAGATATAATGTCCTCAGTCCTAAGTGCATACATGTAGTTAATGTCTATTTTAATGTATCAGTCATGAGAGCTGATAAGTGTTCTTCTTATATCCCATGAGCACTTCTTAACTGCGTCACAGAAACCAATTTAAAACCTAGTTTTCTATACGATTTGTTCCATTTATTCATGTTACTCATGCAAAAGGAACTGGAGCTCATTTGAAACAGTTACCTGAAATAATTGTGTCAGTTTAATGATGTTAGGTAACATGGCAAAAAAAAAAAAAAATGGTCATGTCAGATAATTTGACAGGTTTTTTTTTTTTTCCCCCGACGGCTTGACAGGCTATGATGACGTTCTCAGAAAGTTGAGAAAAGAAGAACACCCTCCAGCCTCATGCCTCATTCTCCCTCTGACAGCTCCCATCTTGAATGTCTTAGTGTGACCTTTCATCCTGACAAGTCGTAGCTCTTTTATGCTATTGATCTGCCATTCCATCACGAGGCAACATCATGTCAAAGTAGAAGTGGGGCTTGTTCACTGGAGACTGTCCCTCTTTCTATTAGCAGCAGCGCTCTTTTGATGTTTTTTTTTGTCACAATAAGAGGTCAGGAGACGGGGAAAAAAAACACTTAAGGAAGAATGAAGAAATAGGAGGGGTGTGAAGAGTGCTAAAGGGAGGACAAGGAGGGAATGTAAGGAAGTGGCAGAGTGATGATAAACTGTCACCAGCTGCACATGTTCAGGGTTGAATAAGCCACCATCAAAACACCGATCAGCAGGGGTTAGCTGTGAATTTTGTCTGAAGTGTTTGACATATATTGAGTATATACAGCTGGGGTCATAAGTTTACATACCCTAGCAGAATGTGTGATTTGGTTTGTGAAGCCCTGTGAGACAATCTTGTTGTGATATAGGGCTCATCTTATCTGAACCTGCTTTATCCTCACTAGGGTCACAGGGTTCGCATGGAGCCTATCCCAACCAGCAAAGGGTGAAGGCTGAGTGTAGGTGCCATCGAAGGAAGAATAAATAAAGAAATAATGGATTAATAAATATTAGGTTGTAAATATAGAGTTAATGAATACATACACTTCTCGTAACAATAGTTTAAAGGGGACACTTCATGCCCACAGTTCCCTGGTGTCTCAGTGACCTGTCTGTCACATGCTTTGGTCAAAATACCACATTGATGCAGAGATACAGCAGCCTCTTCAACCTGGACAAAGAGACCTGTTAAAAACACTTGGTTTTAGTACTTCATGCTTTCATGCAAATGAGCCACAGCTGACTCCGCCCCTCTCTTCTGCAGTCTACTGAGAGGAAGAGGAGAAAGAAATGGAACCTAAAAAAGTTGAGGCAGAGAAAAAGAGACAAAGATAAAATCAGCTGGAGAGAATCAAAGTGGACTGAATGTTGAGTTTTACAGCCCTGGTGCCTTCAGGTCCTGGTTCATTAACAGGCGTGGTTTGCGTTGGGGTCCGGTTAATCTGGAACCGGCCAGGCCAGATGAGCCACAACACCACAGTCGCAGTGCCACCCATGTACCAGCCCGTCTGGGAGTATGTTAGAGAATAATGGTGGATCTGCGAGTCTGAGCAGAGGTGTCTGTGACCAGTAGGTGGATATTCAAATGAATCTATGCATGTGATGTACAAACCATAGAAAGTCCAAAATGGAGTGTTTCCTTCCCCCTCTAACAAGAAATGGATTCATAATTTAAGGGTCTCCTCACACACAAAAAACATTAAAAAAGTGCATTTTGCATCATATGTCCCCTTTAATATTGAAAGCAAGATTTAATTTGTTTCATGTATGTTTTTTGTTTTGTTTTGTTTTCAGTCTTAATTGGAGTGGGAACCAATGTTTGGGTTACGCATTTCCACTACATGGTATCGGCTGTACTTGAGTTGGCTCTGGGATCATGTCCTATTCCTTAAGAAGGTTTTCATCATAGATACTATCATAGGTGGATGTCATTGCGAGGCACCATCAATTTTTTTTTGTCAGCCACCACAGACAGAAATGTCTCAACCTCTACGACCAACCATGGAACCTGAATTTAACTCACCGCTCTGTTTACTGTAACTCTGAATCTTTTTTTTTTTTTTTAAATGGCGGGTTGCACACTGATAACGCAATGACGTAAAGACAACTCCAGCAATCAGTGTCTACGCTGTTTACACATCACGTTATAGTATTGCTTGGGACCTCAGTAGAATAGATAACAAAAATCTAGGACCGGATACCATGGGACCGGGTCCTTTTTCATACTGGAAACCCCCTAAAGTGGCATTAGATCCCACAAACCCCCCCCCCCCAACTTGGTATACATTTAAAAAGGCATCAAATGTCTGTGGAATAGAAATGCTGTCATTTAAAGGGTT
Organism: Siphamia tubifer; assembly: GCA_020466265.1. Lineage (NCBI taxonomy): Eukaryota > Metazoa > Chordata > Actinopteri > Kurtiformes > Apogonidae > Siphamia > Siphamia tubifer. The sequence continues at coordinate 12,333,154 of CM035790.1, forward strand.
TGATTTGAAAGGTGAATGGGTGAAAATAAAGATGCATGTTAGTAGTTTGACCATAAGTATGCTGTGGTTTTAATGTGGTATGAATTCTTTGTGTTGTTACAGTTTAGCAGATGCAAATGTGAGGCAGTGTGCTGGGTAAATATAGTGAAGTAGTGCTTGTATCAAACAGGAAAACACAGGAAGGCTTTACTGTATGATTCACACATACCGAACAACCCACTTCCCCCCCAAGGAAACTCATCCAAAAAGCTTCCATAAGGTGTGTGTGCATCCCCCAAACTCCAACACATACATATATGCAAATAATGCAAAATGATATGAAACCAGAGACAAAGCTTGACCTTACAAAAACAAGACAGAGACAAAAACTGACCTTAGACCTTAGAAACCTACTGGTGTATGAGTGTGTGTGTGTGTGTGTGTGTGTGAATGGGTGAATGTGACGCTAATGTAAAGCACTTTGAGCACCATGAAGGTAGAAAAGCGCTATATAAGTGCAAACCATTTTGCATTTTAAAAACAGGACCCACATGCAAGACTCACAGACCATAATAATGTTCGAACAGTTTTATTATGATAGTACGGGTGCTGCACTGGAGAAGCTGCTTCAACCGGTGTCACCAGGAAAGGGTTAAATGAGGCAACAACTATGGAACAGGGCAGAGACGAGGTCAAAAAACAGATGAGGGTCAGAACCAGTAAGCCAGCCAAGACAGACAGGGACAAACTCAGACGTTACCAGTGTACATGCGAGGGTCATAACAGGAGGGCAGGATCCAATACAAGGCCGACAGGGAGGAGGAAAACTTGGTGTCAGAGGACGATTCCAGGTCCGGTAACGTGAGGGAGATTCCAGCAGACAAGGGGAAGACAACAGACCAGAGCCAAAGTACAAAAACAGATCAAGAACCAGAGAGACCGAGATGTGAAACAAACCGCTCATTTGAAGTGCAAAGACAAAACAAATTTGCGATTTGACAGAGAAACAGGATGGACTTAACTAGGGAGTTAAACAGGTGAGACACATCAGGCGGATTTTAAAGGGGATGTGACAAACACATGTTCCAGGAAGTGAAATGAGACAGTGAGACATGAACCCACATAACAAAATAAAAGCCCAGACACTCACAATGACAGAAAACCACAAAACAAGACAATAAAAGTTTGTTACATAAAGACTATATGCACATTCACAAAGAATAACTGTTCACAAGGATTTGGCTTCAACAAACCAACTTTTGTTTTGATACTATGTTTACAAAACCTTGGTCCACTTAGACACATTTTAATGCAGAAAATGTTCAAAATTAAATGTGTTTTAAACCTCACTCTCTGTCTTTTCTTCACCAACAGCAGATGGCAAAAATACATCTGCCTCAAGGGATACATAGATGAAGAATGATCTGATCCAAAAACAAAACAAACAAAAAACTAATTGTTTGGATAATTGTCACTGGGAATGTATGTGTACATGTAGCAGAAAGTAAAATAAAATGTTAAAAAAAAAGTGTGTGAAGTGTAGATGTCCAGTATCAGTCTAGTATCAGTCCAGTATCAGTCCAGTATCAGTCTAGTATCAGTCCAGTATCAGTCTAGTATCAGTCCAGTATCAGTCCAGTATCAGTCTAGTATCAGTCTAGTATCAGTCCAGTATCAGTCCAGTATCAGTCTAGTATCAGTCCAGTATCAGTCTAGTATCAGTCCAGTATCAGTCCAGTATCAGTCCAGTATCAGTCCAGTATCAGTCCAGTATCAGTCCTACATACAGGACATGTTTGAGAACATTCTCTTTAGAAGGGATGGTAGCATAGACGTGCCTCATCAATTTGATGTGACTTTGAGTAGAATTGACCATTTTCAGAGACTATGAACAATAATAACTTTTATTTCACTAATGGTGATTGTGTGAATCCATTTATTATCAAACAAAATGATTATACTTTTACTTATTGTTTTGTATACAATCCATCGCACTTAAGTTTTTGCTCCATTTCAGTACATACAGTAAAGGCAACTAATCATCATATTTTCCTTTTTCATAAAACATGTTGATGCTCGGTAGTAAGTATATGTAATAAAATGTGTTAATTTCCATTGAGTATGTATGGAGCTGAAACAGGTAACCTAGTACATCCCAATTTTTTCAACATTAACATTTTTGGGTAAAATATAAATGCATTTACTTTTATACTTTGAAACCGATGCTTTTACATTTTTAGTTGAGTTGATGCATCAACTTCTACAGAAGTCTTTTCTACCTGAGTAATTAATGGTATGACTTGTGACAACGTGCCTCACAGCAAGAAGGACCCTGGTTTGATTCCAGCAGCAGATCTTTCTGTGTGGAGTTTGCATGTTCTCCTCGTGTCTGTGTGGGTTTTCTCCAGGTACTCCAGTTTCCTCCCACCATCCAAACACATGCACTGATAGGTTAATTGGTTAATCTAAATTGTCCATAGGTGTGAATGTGAGAGTGATTGTTTGTCTATATATGTTCAGCCAAGGGTGTAATAATGATGTTGATATTGGTGGGGACATAATTGGACAACTTTCTCACAAGAGACAGCAAAAATAAATAAATAAGAAGGTGCCTAAAAGAGATGAAATAATGTCTCATTTTCTTTTGGTCAACAAAAACTAAGAGGCATTTTTGGAATGTTTTTATTTCTTAAGCCAAATTTCATCTCTTTTTTTATTGCATTATATATTTCATTACAGTTATCGTCACAAGACCAATTTTACATCTAGTCTTGTTTCATTTTTGTCACATGATAAAGGTTTGTTGTCAACAATATTTAGTCAAAATGTTCATTGAGGAAAGCAATACTATGCAAGGCTGTCCCCACCAGTGACAGGCAGAACTGAGGAGGGGGAAAAATTACCTTTTGTTTTCCTAATGTTATGTAATTTCCCAGTCAAAATTGGTATGGACATTTTAGGAACATCCAAATATTGGTGTGGACACGTCCATAGCGTCCTTACACAATTTTACGCCCATGTGTTCAGCCCTGAGATGAACTGGTGACCCATATAGGGTGTACCCCGCTTTCACCCATTGTAGCTGGATTAGGCTGCCAGTGACCCCTGTGACCCTAGTGCGGATAAAGTGACTTGTAACACCTCTGGTCACATTATGGAATTCTGACAAAACACAACAGTTGAGAGTATAGATAATAACAGATTGGTTCCTAAGTGAAAATTCATACAAACCTTTAGCAGCACCTTTCCACGTTAAAATAACATGTCATAATTGTTTTTTAATAATAAAAATCAATTAAATTACAGGTTAAAATGTGGGGTGGCCATGGCTCAAGAGGTAGAGCAGGTCATCCATTAACTGAAGGATTGATGGTTCGAATCCCAATCTGACCTAGTCAGTCTCTTGTGTCCTTGGGCAAGACACTTCACCCTCCTTACCTCGAGTTCCGCTCACACTGGTGTGTGAATGTTTGGTGGTGGTCAGAGGGACTGTTGGTGCCAATTGTCAGTCTGCCCCAGGGCAACTGTGGCTACAAATGAAGAGTTAATTTGTAAAAACAGATAACTCCATTTTTGTTTTGTTTTATTCTACATTCCAGGTAATACTCAGTTATTTGATATATTGTTTATTTCACTTGTTAAGGTCCACTAAATTGAATAAATAATATATCACATCAATGAGTATTACCTGGAATGTAGAGTAAAAAATGCCATTTTATGAAAAAAAAAAAGAAAAATTGACTTTTTTTGCAAATGAACTCATCAAATATAGTTTACCACCACCAGAGGGAGAATGTAAGAGTGAATGAATAATCGATCAATAATGGAAAGTGTTATGGGTGCCTTGAAAAATGCTGTAGAAATCGAATCCGTTATTTTTGTTTCAATATTATATTTATTTAGATTTTTTACAAATTGTACATAAAGAACGAAACAAACCAAAAGGTACTTTCTGAAACAATGGTTTAGTCCACGAGACTCCTTCCAGATATTGCTTAACCTTGTCAGAATACAGCATGTGATTGTGGACCTGTACAGGAAGTAATTACAAAGTCCCAAAAACCTGCAACAAAGCAGACAAATGCTTGTTGTTACTATAGCTAATGAAGCAGCATTACACCTTTTCAAAAATGACTTGTTTGTCTTTGAAAGTGTATGTAATCTTTTCCAATAAGACAGTTCTTTGAGCCATTTTGTAATGCTCGGTTTGTCCATTTCTCTCCATGACAGAGCAATCAATGTCTTTGCTACATGCACATTTCATATTATATATAATATATTATATTATATTTTATATTATATCAATATTCCCAGGTTTATAAGAATTTTCTCATAGCGATTTATGTGAATTCCTTCAGAATATATCTAATCTATTATTATTATATTATTGCACATTACATTAAAAGACACTCTTCATATTTAATGTTGAACCTTAATGACCTTTATTTTGAGTCTAGTTCTACTTGTGAACTTTATCCTCATCCTCAGAATCTGTCAAATGTTCAGGTGTCACACTTTCAACTTGATGCTCTTGGTGGTGTGGAGTATTTTAGGATATCAGCTGATGGTGTCGACCACGTGTCTACACTTCATTCTCTTGTGCACATACAGTACTTGAACTACACACGTTCATGTACAATACAGCCACACACACACACACACACACACACACACACACACACACACACACACAGCATCCAAAAAACACCCACAGCTCAACTGTAGTAGATGCATGAGTGCCAGCAATATAAAGACAGCACCCCCTTTTCCTCCCTCCCTCCCTTTCTGTCCCTCTCTCTCTCTCTCTCTCTCGCTCGCTCCATCTCTCTGCCTTTCTCTTGCTTGTGCTCAGTATTTTATTTTTTTTGTTTTGTTTTTGGAGCTCGTGTTGTGGTGGAACCCTCTTTTATTCTCTATTTTGTTCTGTTCCCATTTTCATCTCTTGAATAGGGAAACCACCACTCACAGATTTCCTTTGCTTTCATGTTTCGTCTTCCTCTCTTCTCTCCTCCTCCTCCTCCTTCTCCCCCTCTCGCTCGTCCTCTCTCTTACATCCCAGTACTGAACCTCTCTCTCTCTCTCTCTCTCTCTCTCTCTCTCTCTCTCTGCCTCATCTCTACTCCGTATTTTCCTATGCATTGCCTTGTGGCTGAGAGGAACAGGGACTTGACTCTGTTCTCTTCCTCTCCTCCTTTTTCTAATCTGTCACCTTTACCTCCTCTTCTTCCTCTTCTTCTTCATCTTCTTTGCCCCTCGTTTTCACGCTTTCTAACGGAGGGATAATGTTCTATTTCCAGCTGGTGATCATGGCTGGGACGGTTCTTCTGGCTTACTACTTTGAGTACACAGACACCTTCCCCGTGCACATCCAGGGCTTCTTCTGCTACGACAAGACCTTCTCTAAACCCTACCCAGGTCCGGACGACACCAGCAAGATCCCCCCTGTCCTCATCTACTCGCTTGTCACAGCTATCCCCACCCTCACGGTAAGAATCACTGTCATATTTATGAACATGTCAGTAAAGGTGTGTATGATGTGCATAAGAGAAACATGATTTTTGGGACAAAATGAAGCGTATTCACAGGAAAGTAATTGTGCATATTTGGGATATGCATATGTCTTTGGTTGTAGTTGAGCATAAAATAAATATTTGCAAACACTAAAATGAGTACATTTCTACTTATAATGTGTGTTTGATATTTGTTAGAATAAGAATCAAAGAATTACAACTATACTGTCTTCAGGACAAATACAAATTTCTCAGGCGGTAGAAAGTGGTCAAAAATACGTTGTCGGTTACGTCATCACGTCACAGGCATCATCCATTGAACGCAGAAAACAGATCGAATTCAAACCATCACAGCTCAGCAGCATTTTCACTCCTAGAAGTTCGATAACTTGTAGCACAGTGCGGCTTTTTCCATTTCATTTATGATTGAAGCTTTTCATTTCATAAATGTAATTTTTCACATCGTAACTTTTTGATTCATATTCTGACAAATATCAAACACACAACACATTATACAGTAAGTACAAATGGACTCATTTTACAGTTTGCAAATATTTATTTTAATGCTCAACTACAAAGGCCAGAGTTGGATAATTACAGCTCCAAAAAGTAACAGTCCTGCCATGTATTTGTTCCAACCATTCATTCAATCAGCCCATTTTAACCCTTCAAACTTCCACTCAATTTCACCTAATTTTCTTAATAAACTAAATTGAATGCTGTTCTTGAACCATTTTAATAACATGCAGTTGGTGTTTGATTATATTATAAATTAAAATATTCTGATGAAAACTGATGATATTGGAGGCAGGTCCTATTAAATGATGCAATAGATAAAACATTTGTGGATATTTATTGATGTTTTGATATGTTTTGGACTACATTTCGACAATTTTTTGAATGTTTTTGAATCTTTTTGTTGGACTATGATTGCGTTTGTTGGAATACGGTTCCTCTGTGGATAATTATGAGACATAAAGGTTCAAATCAGCTGTTTGATATTTGTATTTTGAACAAATGAGTGATCGTACCTGCTGTTGATATTTTATCTGAAAGTGGTTTATATCTTCCAATGTGTGAGAATGTCCATTGTCAAACTACATTAGGTCATGTGACATTTGGGACAGGTTTGGGTGGTTTGATTAACATTTTTGAGCGATTACTTCCGGCCTATATGTGGACTCTTGGAAGTTTAAAGGGTTAATGAGCACAACTCCTCATCCAGGTAGATGGATATTTAGTGGAATCACCTGTATGAAGTGAACAGGAAGAACCAATACATGGCCAATATATGCATATCTCAAATATGCACAGATTACTTCCCTGTGAATACACTTAGTTTTGTCCCAAAAATCGCTCCATTCTATGTGGATATGTAGTCTGAAAACAAGAGAGGGGAAAAAATGTTTGTGTCCATTGCAATGCGTTTAAATAGTTTTTAGTGTCTACTTGTGGAACTTCACACATACTGTGGAAGTGTTTGCTTCCTGCCGTCTATGATTTGTGAGTTGTTGCAGTGTTGTGGTGAATCATCTTTGCTGCATCAGTAGAAGTTGTGTGGAGGTAACCTCTTCCAACCTCAGCAGGCATATGTATGTGCTATGTTGTGTTTGTGTGCGTCATGGAACATGCACATTTAACCCTTTGATCCATACTGGTCACTCCAGTGGACAGTTTTTCTTTCAGCTGTATGAATTTTTGGTGGTGGTCAGAGGGGCTGTAGGCGCGAAATGGCAGCCACGCTTCTGTCAGTCTGCCCCAGGGCAACTGTTACTATATATGTAGTTTACCACCACCAGAGGGAACATGTGAGAGTGAATGAATAATGGATCAATAATGTAAAGCGCTTTGGGTGCCTTGAAAAGCGCTATAGAAATCTAATCTATTATTATTATTATTATTATTATTACTACTATTATTATTGTAATTATTATTATTATAATTATTATTAACAGCATAATGTAAACAGTGTAGTGAAAAGTTCAGGTTCCACATACAGAAGAATTAGATCTCAATTGGGTCAGACCAGTAAAATATGATCATAATAATCTATGAATAAATGAAAACTGCAGATTTTAACTTGATTTTAGTGTAAAAAAGCTAAATTATATGAACATCTCTATATTAACAGCTATCTTTTCCCCCAAAAAATATGAGTAACCTTAAATATGAACAACATGAACTGCTATAAGAGAAGTCAGTGTAATTTTACCAATATTCTGCCTGTTACTGAATGTATTGTGTATTTGTAATTGAAATGTACGTTATTATTTTTAAAGACATTTCAAGTTGTTCTTGTTATTCATATTTGTAAGTAAATGTTGTAGATGTAAACATTGTCAAAATATAATTTTACTGTTTTCACTGTTATTATTTCAATGATCCAGCTCATTTGAGATCATATTGGGTTGAACGTGGCCCCTGAACTAAAACCAGTTTGATTCCTCTGTATTAGACTGTAATTAACAGCATTAAAAATGTTTTATTTCATAGTGTTCTGTTATTGCATTTTAAATACATGTCTTTGGTTCAAAGCTTAAACAGCTGAATCCATGTGTCATTCGTTTTTCAAACTAAAACCAAAAATAAGACAACGAAAAAACAACTTGTTTCTTCATTATTTGTTTCCAAAACCAAAATGAAAAAAGGATAACTATTTTTTTTCACTTTTTCTATTTGTGTTTAAAGGAATAATGGAAAAATGGATAATTTCGTTTGATCAAATTTTGACATGAAGCAAATTGAATAAACTGGAAATGACCTTTGACCTGCAATGACAAAGATGTAAACCTATGTCCTATTTGGGGAAACTAAGAGGGTCACCCTAAGAGCTGACGATATGACCACAGAGAACATATTCCAGGTTTGTTCTTTTTTGTTTAAAACAAAGTGATAGACTGGATGTAAACAGAATATTTTTTAAGCTGAATTTGCTTCAGGTAAAAATTGGATAAAACTGGAAACGGCCGTTATACATTTTTTCTGTTATTAATTTAAATACAAAAAGGAAAACTGAAAAAACAAATCGCTATCGAGTTGTTGTTTCATTGTCTTGTTTTTGGTTTTATTTTGAAAAACGAATGAATGAATGACACACAAATTCAGCTGAGTGGACATTTTTATAACTCCATAAAAAATAGGTTCATTAAAAATATTTACATAACATTGCTTTTTTTTCAAAGAGGAATAAAAACTCTTGACTAAGGTTCTCATACTTCATGCCTCAAAGGGTTAAAAGGGAAAGAAAGACACAGCAACTGGGAGAGGGGAGCAGTCAAAGACATAAACAATATAGCAAGAAATAAAGAAGCAAAAGTTACATAATAATGGCAGACAGTAGACGCCATCTGAGAAGAAAAACTTGGATGATAGGTGAGAAAGACAGATGAAAGGAGAACCAAAGAAAAATGAATTTAGAGGATGGCAGTGAACATGCACTGGGTTCTGGATGGGTGTTAGAGAGGGTAGCTATTGAGCCCCAAGTCAGACAGGGAGTCAGCAGATGTGAAATGTGTAACACCTGACACTTACTCTAAGGACAGACACACACCTGAATGGTTAACATCCCCAACAGACCACAAAAAAACAGGACAGAACCAGCCTACAACCACACTATAAAGCAGGGGTGTCAAAGTCATTTTAATTCAAGGGCCACGTTCAGCCCAATATGACCTGAACAGAGCCAGACCAGTAAAAGAATTAGTACAGTGGTGCCTCTACTTACGAAATTAATTCATTCCAGAAGTGTTTTTTTACCATGAAATTTTCTTAATTTTTTTTTCGTAAAATTCGTACCAAGGCCACCAATACTACCCCTCAAACCCTTTAAAATGTATAGAAAATTACAGGTTTTATATGAAATATGTATTAAAAGAAAATGTAGATTTAGATTTCAGCCCGTCCAGGCTAACACCAGGTGTTCTTAGTGTAGATACAAACACCACCACACCGAGTTTTACCTGTGAGAGCATGGATTCTGTCAGATCTGAATATTATTAGCGCATCCAGGCCAATGTCGGTGAAGAGTTGATCCAGAATGAGGATGCAGCAGTCTGGTGGATCACGTTTGGCGTTTAAATCCAGCTTCGGGTAGTCCAGTTTGTTTTCCAGTGAACCCACGTTGGCGATGGAAGCGGCAGAAGAAATGGGTTAGCTCTTAGTTTAGCTGCAAATCCACCGCGACAGCCGCCTTGTACTTCCTCCCACAAAGGAGGTGGTCTCTGTGGGAGGAGACTCTGGTGTAGAACTGTCCAATTTTCCTTAAGCTGATGATAGTCTGTCAATCATATACTCTTCTTGCACCGTTCAGCTGAACTTTTGATACTAAAAGCGCTGGTCTAGGTGGAGAAATGACCGTTAAAGTGTACTGGGAGACACAGCAGCAGCTCCGTGATGAATGAGGGTCAAAAGGTAACAAAAAGTGTCATGGGTAACTCCCTCATAGCCAATGGGGTGCTACGTACATGACGTATTTACGTAAATTACATAGTTGCGTCTAAGAATGTACTGTATTTTTGTTTTGGTTTCCTCTCGTAAATAGAATTTTTGTTCATTTTTGAGAGACGAAAAATTGAGGTGAAGGTTTTTCGTAACTTGGATTTTTCGTTAGCTGGGGTTTTCGTAAGTAGAGGTACCACTGTATTTATTATTTATTTATTCATTATTTGCATTTTAGTGTACTCTTTTAGTGTATTTTACTATATGGTTTTTTTTTTGTAATTTTGTGTATATTAGTGTATTATTAGAATATTTTTGCATACTTTACTGCACGGGTATCAAAGTAATTTTAGTTCAGTTCCACATTCAGCCCAATATGATCTGAAAAGGGCCAGACCAGGAAAATAATAACAGTGAAATGAGTAAAAGTACATTATAGATAATAGTTAGATCTATAATGTTTCCCTCAAAATGTGAATAACATCAATAACTTCACATGTGTTAAGAAAAACAGGTGCAATTTGAACCATTTTCTATCAGGATGTCATTTGCACATGTGCAGACCAACTTATATTTCAATTACAAATACACTAAACATTTAGTAACAGGTAGAACATTTGTAAAATTACACTTATTTCTCTTCAGATATTTCTGGTGGTTCATAATTTTTCAGGTATGTATTCAGGTTTTTGTAAAAGGATGGACTGTTAATGTAAAGATTGTTATGTAATGTGACTTTTTAACATTAAAATCTGCAGTTTTCATTATTTATAGGTCATTATGATCATATTTTACTGGTCTGACCCAATTGAGATCTAATTGTTCTGTATCTAGAACCTGAATTCAAATCATTTTTGCACTGTTAATATCTTCATGATTATTCATCCTACAGTACAGGCCAAATTTGGACCTTTTTGTTGGCCCGGATTTGGCCCCTGAGCCTTATGTTTGACACCTGTGGTATAAAGCAAACACATAATCTTCACAAACTACATTCACAACAATCATAAAATATCTTGTCATAATTTTGTTTAAAATAAAAGGTTACGTTTGCAGCCAAATGCATCTTAAAACACTACATAGTTATAGGAGGGATACATATCAGTTACTCCAAATATTAAAACTTTATTGTTGTTCTCCATGAACCCACGCCACATTCAATAATCCACACCCAGTAGACCTTTAAAGCCACCCTGACTGAGGTTAAATTACTCTTCCAGTTGTTCTGGGTCAGAGCACGTGGCTTTCACAGGCTCATCTGCTCTAACCTGTGGTGACAGTGTGTGTGTAAGTAAGGACCAAGGTAAATCACAGTGGTGACTCCCACAGATAGATCTGTTGTGGTGCAAATGTTCTTCGCCATTTATTTTGGGAAGACCTTGTTCTCTTTTTGTCCCGTGCAGCAACAAATCAGTACGACCCAACGATGAAGGGGATGTGAACGAATAAAAGCTCAGATATCTTTAAAACACAAACTCTGTCTGTCTGTCTGTCTCTGTCTGTCTATCTATCTATCTATCTATCTATCTATCTATCTATCTATCTATCTATCTATCTATCTATCTATCTATCTATCTATCTATCTATCTATCTATCTATCTATCTGTCTGTCTGTCTGTCTGTCTGTCTTTCTCTATCTGTCTGTCTTTCTCTATCTGTCTGTCTTCATCTGTCTCTCTATCTATCTATCTGTCAGTCTGTCTGTCGGTCTCTATCTGTCTGTCTTTCTGTATGTCTCTATCTATCTGTCTGTTGATCTGTCTGTCTCTGTCTGTCTGTCTGTCTCTATATGTCTGTCTTTCTGTATATCTGTCTGTCTGTCGCTATCTGTCTGTCTGTCTGCCACATCTAGGCACCATTCTGCATAAAACAGTTGAACTATCTTTTCATTTTAAACATAACAGTTATGCCTGTGTAACAGTGAACTGAAGAGAAGCAGCATAGGTACACCACATTCTTTGCATGTTCGCTAAGTACTGATTGGAATTTGAATATGACTATTACAACAAACATTATAAATAGGAAGACCTTTCCTTGCTGAGTCATTGACAGTAATAACCCACTGGTGTATTAGGTTCTATGGCAGTCCTCCAAGCCCAGCAGAGGGCACCGTAGCCAGTCAGCTCCCAGTAGGGTTTCAACATCTAATTAAAATCATCAATCATTACTTGAAATTTCAAGTCAAGGAGTTACTTCACCACCTGAAGACAGAAACAGGTTTAAAAGGATCTTCAGCTCCTCCTTAGTTTGTTGGTCATATTAATTTACAGTTGGTTACAGTTGGACAGTTGGTACCTGTTTGTCCATTTTTTTTTACCCCGGGGACATTCTAAGGTGAGAAATATCTCACTGGTTTAGTACCTAAAGGAGAAGAATTCCATCCCTTAAAGGTGTCATTCCGCTGAAAACCAGTTTTCCACATTCCTTTTGGAATCTGATGGGTCCCCCTGACTTACCAACACATGCTGCCTTTGTCACCTCCACTGGCTGCATACCGCATTCACAGAAAACAACAAGAGGAACGAGGGACCCAGAAAAAGCTGGTCCGTCTGACGTCAGATGGACTTAAGCGTCACCCACGTGGGGTTAAACCCCATCCCCCATTGCAGTGAATCTGAAGTAGCATTAGCATTAGCATCTACAAGAGAAGACGGCACCACAGTAGCTGCTGCAAAAATTGGAAAAAATGGCAGATCAAAGTGGTTCATGTGCTCTCTGTGGAAATAAAGCCTGGTTTTTTTACCCTGCACACGTTTTCAGAACAGCTGGGTGGATGTTACTCTGGTAAAGGTAAACACACACAGAGAGCTACAGGGGAGGGGGGAGTGTTCCTTCACACATTCTTGATGTATTTTACCCTCAAATCAACCACCATGTCTAGAACAACACTGGATAGTCTTGATCTGAAGACTTGTTTATTTTAAGGCCATCTTGGAAGTTTGACTAATACAGCTGGGATGAATGAATTTGACAAAGACAACTGAGTTTGGGGCAGCACAGTGGTGCAGTGGTTATCACTCGTGCCTCACAGCAAGAAGGACCCTGGTTCGAATCCTACACCAGACCTTTCTGTGTGGAGTTTGCGTGTTCTCCCCGTGTCTCTGTGTGTTTTCTCCAGTTTCCTCCCACCATCCAAACACATGCACTGATAGGTTAACTGGTTAATCTAAATTGTCCATAGGTGTGAATGTGAGAGTGATTGTTTATATGTTCAGTCCTGAGATGAACTGGAGACTCATACAGGGTTTACCCCGCCTTCACCCATTGTAGCTGGATTAGGCCCCCAGTGACCCCAGTGACCCTAGTGAGGATAAAGGGGGTTCGATGATGAGACTACTAAGTTTGTCTGTGTGTTCACATGTGCATGAGCAGTGTTGGGAGTAATTCATTAGAAAATTAATGAATTACTGCCTGTGAACTGTGCTTGTCTGCTATATTTTATGAAGTGTGTTTAGAGCTGCATTGAATAAACTCCCAGAAGACACCAATAATCTCTTTTTTCCCCACAGGTGATTCATGTGACAGATGTCATACTGCAATAAAAAGCAGTTACAATGGAATTCTTAACTTTTTGTAGTTGTGACTCATGGTGGAATATCAGGTGAATCCATGCTTTGTTTGAAAGCAGCTCTCATACATTTATAGCAGTGATAAGAGTGTGAAATGACAACACTTGTGTTCTCACCCTATGTAAAATATTGTCATTTAAGTTTGGAAACTGCTTTAATTACATCTTTCCACACTTTTTCTTTGAGTGAGGGGTGACATTTCTAAGGAGTTTTGCTACAGAGGCCCTTTTTTATCTTTAATATCCTCAATAATGGTTGCTTTGCAGAGTTTTCATGCATTTTTATTACAGAAAATGTATCGGATATATCTGTTTGGCTTCTTCTCTAAATGTATTATTAGTTATACAATATTAATTGTTCAAGGAAATGGTATTCCTACAATGATTTATCCCCCGTCCCTCCCCTGGTCCCACCAGGGCATCCTCACCCCCACACAAAAAAAAACATATTTTAAAAAACACTGTCTGAATTAGCAAGTGTCACAGTTGGCTACGGTACCAATAATTATCATAGAGAACATAATTGCATTCATTTCTAACCTACCTTTTTCATTTGATCATTTTTCCTCCTCTTCTTTTCTTTGGGAATTGGGCACTTAATGGGGGGAGGGGGGGTGGGGGGTGGTAGTGGACTGATATTTGATGGACATATCAGCAGTCAATCATTGTAAAGATGATCAGTCCACTGATTGGTGGGAGCTTTCCTCTGCTTCCACCCTCTAGACTGGACTAGAACATTCTGTTTTTTTATTGCAAACATTTTATTTCAATGCGTGCGATGGGATCGTGAAGAGGATTTCAAACAACATGGTAAAACATGTTCCAAAAAAAGATCTCCCAACCCTTCCTTGAACAGTTATTCAGATAATTATAGCATAAAGATCATGCTCAAGGGCGCCTTATTGAGATTGTCAGTGTGAAACTAACATGCAAAATTATATAATAATGTGTTAATAATTTCACATATAAATATATAAGTCAAATATATATATATATAAGCCCCTGTCCAAACTATGAAAGAAACTGTGACTTATAGTCTGAAAAAAATATCCTTAATTTTCCATCCCCACTGTGTTTATGTGAGAACAACAGTGAGATCTGTATGTGCGCATGTTTGTGATTGTCTTAAAGAATCCTGTTCAGCAACAGCATCAGCGGTGTGATGTTAAAATGCACTCTTCCTCACCCGGAGGAACATCACATTGGCACATAAAAGAAAACTCTCACCTTCATGCACAATTGCACAAACATGGATGAATGCGTCTGCTCGTCTGTGTTGAGTTTTTCCTGTTCTGTCTTTTTCATTTTCCTCATATCTCCCATTTTGTTGTCAAACAGACCTCCACACACATGCACAGTCGAGGCCAGTTTGCTGCTAACCCAGGTTAATGAGACAGATGGCAGGGTGGGCTCCATGGTGGGAGAAGGGGAAGGCATCACATGTTGTGACACTGGTGATGAGAGCATATGTGTCTGGTGAAGACGTTCAGCCCCTTCTACTTCTGTTCTTTTGATTGCCATGACAATGACTGCAGAGTGTGGAGAAAGAAAGGGAATTGTGTGATAAGAGGAGCCGTATGTTAATTTGGTGTAAAAGTGGTGTTATGGGATGAATAAAAAAGTACAAGCCAGGCTTTTAGAAGAAAGAAGAAAGATGAAATTAGAGTCACAGCTTAGAAAGAAAAGCCCAAGAGAAATGTGTAGGGGATCTATTCATGGTGTTTTCATCACTGCACATAAAAGGTTAATGTTTTATCTACTCTGCCTATCTGTGTGGATAATATCCATACAGAAGCACAATTTAACAGAGTCTGCAAAGTGTCCACTCTGCATTGACCCAATCACAGCTCTCATTTGACTGATCTCTTTCACAATCAGCCAAACTTATAGACAAGTTTACGCAACAAACCATGGGCAGCGCCATTATCGTCAAAATATGCATTTAATTTCCACCGGAAGCAAGTTGCGCAGTGTTTGCTAATGTAAGCAGACTTCGGCTGCTACCTTTTCATGAGCTGTAATGTCCTGGGAACATAGTTTAAGTACTTTGTCTGGAAGTGGAGTTATTATTACCCACCCAAAATTAGTGGAGACCTGGGACGACGACGACGTGGCCCAACATAGCGTACAGCAAGATTTGTGACTCCATCACAATAGATGGGAAAGCTACGGACAATTTGAAAGTCTCTGAGGCGTATCAGTATCTACATAGCGACAAAGTCGGTTGTGTTACGTCATACAAACACGATCTATCCAATGTACACATACAAGCAATGGTGTAACGTTACCTCTACTTTCTAGAACATTAGCCGATGGTGAACATTGTTTCTTCCACAAAGTGATGGGAACACACAAAACATTTCGGGGGAACATTTTGTAAATTCAATGCCTTCAGCCATGCCCGTGATTCAGAGTAACCATCAGGCTTGCGAAAAAATACAAATGGAGGGCATGAACATTGCCTCTTTGTGGCAGGTTTGTGGTCTAACCATTCATTCAGGTGTTTTCTCACATTTTTACAACCAACAAGTTCACGAACCCCTTTTCCTGTTCACGTTGTCCATAATTTTTCTCACTGAATCACTGCATTTATATCGGAGTTAGCTAGCAAAATAAACCAGACGCCACCAGAAAGGAAGTGAAAAGCATATGCAGGAGGTGTTCAGGAAGTAAAGCGGAAACAGGTCAAAAACTTGTGTTTAGGGTTAGGTATAGAAAGGGTTTCATTTGATACCAAATCGGTACTTTCAAAATGGTACCGGTTGCTAAATAGTATTCAACTCATACTTTTAAAAGGAAAACAAATCACATCCATTTTAAATTACAACCAGAGACATACTCGTTTAAACCGTAAGCGTAATTTTAACCGACTACTTACCTAACCAGTCTGCCTGACAAATGCACCAACTGTGAGGCTCCAAAAGGGAGTCAATGCCCATAGACTCCCATGTGAAAAAGGTCAATTTCACGGAAGAAATAAACCTGTTTACAGCCTGGTTTAAAAAAAAAAAACATTTTAGATTCAAGGTTTTCATGACAGTTGCATTCAAAGTTAATGCAGTCAAAACCTGGCATGTTTGAGGATGTCAAAATAAATGTGTGAAATAACACAAACAAATATAGATTAAAAATGCCACAAGGATAAATGAATGTTTCCTCATTAACTCTAAACATGTTCACACTAGGGTAAAAATGCATTCTCTGCTTCTTGTTTCATCATTTCAATGATCAATTATGTGCACAAAGCGTTTGTACCTCCCTTTGAGACATGTTAAATATAGACAAAGTTTCTGAGGAAAATTGCTTTTGCGTTTGAGAAATGATTTTCCATATGTGAATGAATGAATATACTTACATTTACATTGAAACACACGTTATGCATACTGTTAGTGCATCAGTTTATTTTATTTTTTTGTGCGTATGTAATTGTGCACACATTTTTATACATACAAATCTCTAGTCAATCTGGCCCTATGTGTGGGATTTGTGTGGAAAACATGTAAAATATTACACAAAAAATGTGAAAGGATATATATTTGAAAATGGCACGATGGAAATATACACTGACTGTTGGACGCAAAACAGCCACCAGTCCCATTGATACTGATTTACAAGGATTTTTAACACAGTAGATTTCGAAAAAGAGGGCATGAAATTGGACTGGATAAAAATGGAAGGGGAAAGACAAAAGAGCATACAACCTACTTTTCTACTCAGTCAGACTAAAACAATGTAAGGTGAAAAGCAAAAAGAGAGATCAGAGAGAGAAGGAGAAGGATTAGTGACGCTGGAACACAAAGCTTTGTTTTTACATGTGTTAAGCACTGACACATTTGTTTAATACTATAATACTTTAAACAGACCCTTGGCAGATTTTCAGCGGACTAACAATGGTCACAGTGTGTGCACATATGTATTTATGTCCCATGCTTTTGCACACATATTTTGAACTTCTGTAGGGTTTGTATGATGTGCCCCCTGTCCTGTGTTAATGCATTTGTTTGTATTATGGCATTATGTGCCCATCCATCTCTCATGTGATCTTTTTTCCCCCATTGTTCAGTCAGTGGATTAAAATGTGTGAGGATGATGTCTGTATTTTTAGTCAGTCCCTCATACTAAAAGTCTTCAGTTAGCACCCATCCACATGACTAAAGGTGGTGCTGATGCTAATGTGCTCAGACAAGTGCAGTGTCATTCACATCATCCGTTAGATGTGGATCTTACATACATTCTGCATTGCAAAGATTGAGGTCGCCGTACATGATGACAGCTAATGGAACACTACAGACTGCAACTCTTTGTACTTTACACATGAATAATCTGCACAGTCTTGTCAGAAGCATTTGGTCTTATGGCTGCAATGCTTCACAGAAATGGGGTTGCAGATGTTCTGTATGAAACAAGAACTCCAGTATTCTATCCATAGATTAGATACCAGAGGTGATCATTTGTACAAAGCAACTGTGGGTCAGACTGAACCTAGAAAACCAAACACTTTGCATGCTTTTATTCGTATTTTAAAGTATTTTTATAGTAGTTATATTTATATATATATACATGCATACAGATGGAGGTCTAAAAGTCCCAAAATTAAAGAAATACATCATTAAGTAATTTATTAAATATGTCATTAATTAATGAAAATTGGAATTAAATACAT
The DNA here is from genome assembly GCA_020466265.1 of Siphamia tubifer. Lineage (NCBI taxonomy): Eukaryota > Metazoa > Chordata > Actinopteri > Kurtiformes > Apogonidae > Siphamia > Siphamia tubifer. The sequence continues at coordinate 12,351,311 of CM035790.1, forward strand.
AAATGTGTTATTCATTCATTAAAATACCAATTAATTTTAAGTTAAAAAAAAATAACAAAAAAACATTAAAAAAACAATTAATTAGGCCTTCGCCTCGAACATTACAACAGCTCACAGTGGATCTACAAGGATGCAAAACATTTAGTAAGAGGTAGGATTATGTCAAAATGTACACTTAGGATAGTTTGTAAAGGAAACGGTTTTATGTCATTTTACTTTTTTTTTTTACACTATAACAAGATTGTCATGTATCTTTATTGTCATATTATTTTATTCTTCCAACCCACTTGAGATTTGATTGGTCTGTATGTGATATTAAAATGACTTTGACATCCTTGATTTTTAATATTTACTGTGTGATTTTTGCATTTCACATATTCATCCCTTGGGCCGGATGGGATCCTTTCTCCACATGGCTGCATGATTTAAAACACAAAATCCTTATATTAGACTTGACTAGATGTGGATTTTCCCGAGCTAGTGAAATGTAGAAGTGCTCATAGACACTGCGTGTGACCTCTTGGTCCTGTAACACTGACAGATGGGGTTTCAGTAGGAGCTAAAACAGTCTGTTGGAAAAAGGGTCTGAACTGAGAACCTACTTCACTGACCAGCATGATGAATACATTTTAACCGTGTAATTCCATGTACTTGCAATAAAATGCACAGGGGACTATTGTTCATCATATTTATTAGGGGCTCAGACAGTGTAAGTGGCCGAGCATCTATTACTCTTCTGCGTGTTTATTTTTTATTGTTTGCCAAAACGTTGACAGTTAATGTGATGCAAGACCCAAAAAGCTCACAGTACACAAAAATTTGGTTGAAAAATTTGGTGAATCTGACACAGGAATGGTGTGGTATGTAGCACAGACATAAAAAGTACATCACCTTGTCTCTGAGACGAACCATCAACTTACTTTTCACCAATTAAATTCCCCCAAAAAATTTTCAGAGGTATGATTTAGCATTCAAACAGACTTTACTGTGTGTGTGTGTGTGTGTGTGTGTGTGTGTGCATGAGTGCATGCTGATTTCCCTGGCAATGGGAAAATTCCCCTAACTGTCAGACTGTGGGAGGGGCTTTAATATGATGATACGGACTGTGGGAGGGGCTTTAACATGACTGACGTGGACTGTGGGAGGGGCTTTAACATGACTGATACAGACTGTGTGAGGGGCTTTAATATGACGATACGGACTGTGGGAGGGGCTTTAATATGACTGACACAGACTGTGGGAGGGGCTTTAACATGACTGACACAGGCTGTGGGAGGGGCTTTAACATGACTGACACAGACTGTGGGAGGGGCTTTAACATGACTGATACAGACTGTGGGAGGGGCTTTAATATGATGATACGGACTGTGGGAGGGGCTTTAATATGACTGACACAGACTGTGGGAGGGGCTTTAACATGACTGACACAGACTGTGGGAGGGGCTTTAACATGGCTGATACAGACTGTGGGAGGGGCTTTAACGTGACTGATACAGACTGTGGGAGGGGCTTTAACGTGACTGATACAGACTGTGGGAGGGGCTTTAACATGACTGACACAGACTGTGGGAGGGGCTTTAACGTGACTGACACAGACTGTGGGAGGGGCTTTAACATGACTGATACAGACTGTGGGAGGGGCTTTAATATGATGATACAGACTGTGGGAGGGGCTTTAACATGGCTGACGTGGACTGTGGGAGGGGCTTTAACATGGCTGACAGTGACTGTGGGAGGGGCTTCTCCATACTTATCTACTCAACGTCTAGGAACTACTTCTTCCTTTTACGTCACACCATCTACAACTCCACTGATCCAGCAAGAGACAAACACAGGGTTACATTTGCTTCAGGAAATGTATGGCAGTCTAGTTTATCCAATGATAGACTTATTCCTAAATTTCCAGTGATGAAGACCTTGAAATGATATGAATAGGCCAGCTTTAATTTAACATAGGAACACTAAGAGCAGAAAAATATCAAATACCTGCAGGAGATCTAATCACTGCCAATTGCAGTGCTTCCTACAGGACTGGCTCATTTTTATTTAAATGTGTTCTTTTTGTTACCACCTCATTTAATCACTGGCATACGCTGAAGAGTTTTTGCTATTTGCACAGAACAATACTAACAGATGCAGTGCACATCACGCTGCTCTGCTGCAGCTCCATCATTCACCCTGATTCACAGCTGCTTGATTTGTCCCTGGCTGTTTCATTGACATGATTACCACATGATGATGACACCACAGTCTGTTTGTCTCCTACTTTCTCTCATTATTTCTGTTGAAATCCCTCAATCCTCCATAAGCAGAAAACACACCAGTGTAGCAGCTTTCTCACAGTCATTAATTGATATAGATTTCCTAATAATTTTCAGGGCTTGTGGAGATCATAATGTTACTGTGGATAGTGAGAAAACATCATTGCAACTTTTTTTTTTTATTCTTCTAAATGCTTTTGTATTCAGTCTTTTTTTCTTCTCTTCTCTAATCATTTATACCCTCATGTTGCTCCCTTCTCTCTTCTATTTACATCTGTGGAATAATATGGATGAAAATCTAAAAATAGTCTCCTTCAATTTGTGCATTTAAAAGGATGAATAAATCTAGTATAATAACAAAATACAGACCATTATCTGAATAAGTTAAAATGTAGTTATAATGTAGAAGAATGCATGTAAGATTTTCACTCGCTTGTCATCTGAACCCGCTTTATCCTCACTAGGGTCACTGGGGTCCTAATCCAGCTACAATGGGTGAAGGCGGGGTACACCCTGTATGAGTCTCCAGTTCATCTCAGGGCTGAACATATATAGACAAACAATCACTCTCACATTCACACCTATGGACAGTTTAGATTAACTAATTAACCTATCAGTGCATGTGTTTGGATGGTGGGAGGAAACTGGAGAAAACCCACGCAGACACGAGGAGAACATGCAAACTCCACACAGAAAGGTCTGGTGTGGGAATCGAACCAGGGTCCTTCTTGCTGTGAGGCATGAGTACGAACCACTGCACCACTGTGCCGCCATGAAATATCTTAACTTATAATTTAATAAGATTTTATTGTGATAAATTAATATAGACTGTCATGATTAGGAGATATCGTATTTGTAGTTAATTTAAAGTGAATATAAATGTACGGTAACACTTTACTTAACGGGTGAGTTCATAACACATTCATAGCAGATGTCATAAACTCCACATGAAGCAGTCATGACTGTTTCATAAGACATGACTTAACATTCATACCAAACCTTTCATGAATGTGCAAAACAGAACAATGACAACTTTTCAAAATAAAAGCAGCACTGCCATTTTTTTCTCCCCAAACCTCTGAGTCAATGGTCTAGTCCAGTGACAAGTTCTCTAATTATGTAACCTGATGATTTGTCTTTTGCTAATGGGAATGTTCCAGGTAGACGCCTGCAACAGGATGGGACGGGGATGCGGCGCAAAAGCATGTGGCACAGGTCGTTATTTGACAACCTCTTGCAGGAAAGGTGTGGTTGCGGGAGCAGGACATAGGCATGTTCTCTGGAGTCCCGCAAAGTATTAAATACATTTCACAAAACTGTTAAAATGTGTATTTGAAAAGTGCCAAAAACAGCAGTGCTGCTTTGCGATTGTTGGACTTTTATTTTGAAAAGTTGTCATCATTCTGTCTTCCACATTCATGAAAGGTTTGGTGTAAATGTTGAGTCATGTCATGTTATTATGAATAAATGTAATATATAAATGGAATGGAATGTTTTGTGCTCAAAAGTCACAGACCCCTGAGCAATTTACATACAGAGATGGAATACACAGGGGGTGGGGTTTACAGACTGACACAGTCCTTAGGAGGAACGGAAAATTATGGACACCCTTTAGGACAGGGGTCTCAAACTTATTCACATTCAGCCTGATGTGATTTCAAATGGGCCGGACCAGTAAAATGATAGAATAATAACTTATAAATACTGAGAACTCCAAATTTTTGCTTTTGTTTTACTGCAAAAAGAAAAAAACAAACAAAAAAATGTGAATGTGAGCTATGAAAATACTTATTTTTATAAACCATTCAAGCAAAAAAAAAAAAAAAAGATTTGCGTAATCTAAAAAAAAAAAATCTGATATTTCTAAAGAAACAATAATGTTGTCAGGATCAGGGTGAGGTGAAGGAGGACTCGATTGCACAGTACTGAAGGGAAAAATAATTTAATAACAAAACTAAGAAACAAAGACAATACAGACAAAACCTGGGAACAGATGACCAGAGTCCGTGGTGATGATGAATGTCCGGGTTATGAGATTGAGGAGATGGTGAAACAGTCCAGGTTATGGAGGCGACAATACTGAATGGTCCCGCACTGGCAACTGCAAGCCTTACTGCTTTTATAGCCACAGATGAGGAACGGCTTCTTGCAGCTGCGCAGTGCGGGACCAGGTGAGTGTGGATGAGCACTGGGGGAAAGGTCACCGGAGCGGAGGTCATGACAAATGTGGTTCAACTCATCATTTTTAAATGTGTATTATGGATCAGATGTACAAAGACAGTAAAAACTACAAAATGGCTTAAATTGTGCTTTATTTTCTTTAGACATTTCAGGTTATTCATATTGGTTTGTCATATTTTATAGTCACAGGATAGTATGCAAATGTGCATATTTTCACAGTTATGTTCACAGTTTTGCACTAAAACAAAGGCGCAAATTTGAAGTTGTCATTATTTATTGGCATAATGTAATATAGTATTATTTTCACACCAAACAAGAATAAAATGTAGAGTCATTATTGTGTTTGTATTATTTTTTATGGAGGTTATTCTGTTATTATTTGACTCTAGATGTGGAACCTGTTTACAAATTCATCCCAGGGGCAGCATTGGATCCTTTGGTGGGCCGCATTTGTCCCCCGGGCCGCATGTTTGTGACCCCTGCTTTAGGACAAAGGACCCCTAAAGCCAAGAAGAGGGGTGTACTTAATGCCCGTTTGGAGGAGCAGCCTTCAGTGTCATGTTTGCTCTTAAAAGCACATGCACTCAAGACTGGACTCTCCTGACTCTCAGATTTTTGACTTAAAATTATTTGTAATTTTGTAACTTTGAAATAATCTTTACTGATTGAACTAATTGTAAACCAGAGGTGATCAAAGTACTCACAGTCTGTATTTAAGTAGAAGTACAGGTACTTGTTTGGAAAAATACTCTGGTAAAAGTAAAATTACTGATTCAAAAAAGTACTAAAAGTAAAAATGTACAATTTCTCAATTGTAATAAAGTATAAAAGTAAAAAGTAAAAGTGCATTTTTTTCCATGAATGCAATAATAATTAACTAGGAAAAATCTGAAAAGTTTCAGAAGTATCTAAAATACAGCCTTTAAAATTGAGTTACTGTGTAGACAATGTTTTGATCAAGTCACAGTTACTCAGTTGTATGGGTATGGGCAGGAAATTTAGAAAAAAAAGAAGTCACAATTGAGATCAAAAGTCATAATGACTTATAAATATGAGATAAAAAAAATACTTAATTTTAAGAGAAAAAGTCAAAATTGTGCGATAAAATGTTAAAATGGTGAGATAAAAAGTACAAAATTATGGTATAAAAAGTCAAAATTGTGACTGATTTTCCCTCTGAAGTGATGTATTTTTCATACTGTCACATCTGTTTAGTTTGAAAAAGTAACTAGTCTATTCAGAGAATGTAAAGAGTATAAAGTACACTATTTTCACAAAAATGTAGGGAGTAAAAGTAAAAAGTTGCCAGGAAAGTAAATACTCAAGTAAAGTACAGATACCTAAAAAATCTACTTAAATACAGTAATGAAATACTTTTACTGAGTTACTTTACACCTCTGTTGTAAACTATATTTATGATATTATAATGAATGAAAAGACTCAAAGAAAAGTTATTTCTTATCACTCGTAAGCCATAAATATATATTTTAATTATGATTTATATATTTTACCAAATATAGTTGATTATACAAATGAGATTATGTGAGGTGATTTACAAAACAATATGTCTATAAATGGTTATGGATGCTTCGTGTTGATGGTAAATGGACAGAAAAAAGCATGTTAAAGAATAAGAAGCAGAATCTATAGGATTATTAGTTTATAAAAAGGGAGTGAGAGTTTATTAGTTTATTTCTTTTCGAGTGCAAAAAAGCGTTTTTTTTTTTGTTGACCATTTTGATGATTTTTTTTGTGCTCGAAATAAAACTGAACTGAACTATTTCTGCCATTACTCCATCTCCACAATCCTCATTTATCTCGTTGGTCTGAGTAAAACAGAGCAATGAGATCCTAACAGGCATCAAATGTGAGTCTGAAGACACGCTCACATTTGCCTAAAACCCACTGACACACATTGAGATCTGATTATTTACACATACAGAGCAGAATCCTCCAGCTTCCTTCTGCAGATTAAATTCTATTCTTGTGACATCGTTTCTATTAGTGTCTCTATTAATGTTTCACTCCTTCACTTCACTTCTCTTTTGTGTTGCTTGTAAATCATGCATATATGTGTGAAAGTAATGCACGTCATTATGTACACTCACTTCAAAGCTCAATTTACCATGACCCAGCATCAACCATTTCTCTAAATTATTTCTGTGTCTGTGTGTGTTTTCTTGTATTCCTATCTTTATGGGGACATTGATATGTTAATACAGTCACAACATGGGGACCTCTGACACCATGGGGAGCAAAATTCAGGTCCCACAAGAGTTAAATATGAATGTAGGTGAAATCTGTGTGAAGTCTGCACATTTATAATAATATAATAATAATAATATATAAACACATTAACTTGTCCCCATAAAGAAACATGTGCAACATATTTTTTAAAGGGTTCAAGAAGTGCTTACTTTTTTCAATTTATTTTACTTTATTATTATTATTTATTTATTTATATATATATATATATATATATATATATATATATATATATATATATATATATATATATATATATATATATATATATATATATATATATATATATATATATATATATATATATATATATATATATATATATATATATATATATATATATATATATATATATATATATATATATATATATATATATATATATATATATATATATATATATATATATATATATATATATATATATGAATTTGGTCCTCATGAGGCATAGAAACTTGTGTGTGTGTGAGTGCATGTCCTGAAATGGTACAGTTTGGGACAAATCCTTCTGTATTGTCAGAGGATGAGCTGTTTAATTTCCAGGAATTATGGTCTTGCGATCCTTAAACTGCAGTGACAGCATCATCATATTTAAAACAGTGAATCCTGGAAGGAGTGTAGGGTAGAGGCAGGAAGCAGCGGTGCCTTTTACTGCTGCCCTGGGACATGGTTTAAAAATGTTGCTTGTAATAATAATGTGCTACATGATTCACATAGATCCCGTCCTACATTAATAATGTATGCTTGCTATATTACCCTATAAGCTCTATCTGCTTTGTTACTCTGCACATAGTCTTCTTCTTTTTCTTTCTTGTTCTACTGTTCCTTGAATTACTTTACTGTGTCACAGAAGACAGAGGTTTTGTCCAGTAGAGTCACATACAGTATGTGGCCAACTGTAACTAAGGAGGAGGCTGTTTTATCTAAACAAAGCATAAACAATGGTGTCCACTAGATTTTCTTTTTAAGAGTCATTTATACTTCTGAACCAAAATTCTAAAAATTCTGAAACCAAAATGAAGCCAAAATGAAAAGAAGAAACACTTTGATGTTAAGTCCAATGCTTTGCAGAGATGTCAGTTATAGTTAATGTGGTTACTCGGCTAGTCTGGGCCTGTGCCATCAACACCAAAAAGGAAGGGAAGGGGAAGTGAGGGGAAGTACAGTTGAAGTTAATTTATTAAGCCTTTATCAAGACTTTATTAAGAGAGCCATGCTGGTACGGTACGGTACGGTACGGTACGGTACGGTACGGTACGGTACGGTACGGTACGGTACGGTACGGTAAGGTATGGTATGGTATGGTATGGTATGGTATGGTATGGTATGGTATGGTATAGTATAGTATGGTATGGTATGGTATGGTATGGTATGGTATGGTATGGTATGGTATAGTATAGTATGGTATGGTATGGTATGGTATGGTATGGTATGGTATGGTATGGTATGGTATGGTATCGTATGGTATGGTATAGTATAGTATGGTATGGTATGGTATGGTATGGTATGGTATGGTATGGTACAGTAAGGTATGGTATGGTATGGTATGGTATGGTATGGTATGGTATGGTATGGTATGGTATGGTATGGTATGGTATGGTATGGTATAGTATGGTATGGTATAGTATAGTATAGTATGGTATGGTATAGTATGGTATGGTATGGTATGGTATGGTATGGTATAGTATGGTATGGTATGGTATGGTATGGTATGGTTACTTGGTTGAGACTTTATTAAGAGAGCTGTGCTGGTGTAACAGAGTTGATTCCACTTTACGCCGTATAGCCAAACAGATTTGCCATTACATGCAGCAAGCTATGTTTTGTTGACACCCATTGGTTGGTGTGGCTCTCCTTTGGCTTTGAATACAGGCTGCAATGTTGCTGCGTTGCCAGTAGGAGAAGATTAAGCCCATGGTAGGTTGCTCAGCACACAGCACTAAAAATAATATAATGTAATGTAGTAACACAAGTGAGGTGATGTTATACTCGGGTGGGTGCTGGGTACATAGCACGAGGTTGAATGAATTTAAGTAGTTGTGTTTTATTGTTACACGATGGTTAGCAGCATAGCTCAAATGCTACGCTAACATGTGCAAACTCATTTTCCATGAAGCTGTGCAGAATGACTGAATGTGACCGTAACCGACCAGTGTGTGTTTCTTCACTGTTTTACAGAGACAATAAAATATTGTAACATATTAGTGTTGGCCTTCATCATCCAAATCACAACACAACATAGACACTGGTATGGTATGGTACGGTATGGTTTTATTTTATTTTATTTATTTATTTTTATACTTCATTTGTACTGTGTTTATATTTTTAAACTTTGTCTATAATTATTTATGCCTCGATCCCAGACCCAAGTATACATTTTGTACCTAGAACTGGTGTGATAATAAAGATCCTTGAATCCTTTTACAGTACCAATAGGTAGATCTGTTTTGCAGTTGAGGCGAAAAATAAAAAAAAATCTATTTCAGGCACAAACATGACAACAGGCAAACCAACATGAGCTGCCTATACATAATTAAAATAAAATAAAATACCCTTGGTTCCACAAACGAGGACATGGAAGAAAATATTAAAAAGGATTAAATAAAGTAAAAACAATAATCCTATGAACCTCTGAGCTCAATAAAAACAGAAAGTTTATATATATATATATATTTTTTTTTTTTTTACAGGGCTATAAGGCATTATAAAAGGATTAAGGAGACCCTTGAGGTAGGAGTTTCAAAACCAGGACAAAAACAGTTTAAATGCCCAACACATACATGAACACAAGATAGATAAATAAATAAATGAATAAATAAATAACAATAGGTGGATAGTTTGTGTCATCCATCCTGCTTAACTTTGTTCAGTGCTGTGACAACAGCAGGAATAAAAGTATTTTTATATCTGTTATGGCCAATGGGGCCTTAAATCTGTGACCAGAGGGGAGATGTTGGAAGTGTGTGTGGTGGCAGTGGGTGCAGTGATCATTTAAAATGGAGGTAGCGAGCATCTGTACCTGCATATTGTACTGGGCTGATGAACTCCTCTATCGCATCTAATAAGCAACTGGACAATTTAATTATTTGGTCTAAGGACTTCTGTTGCTTAAGGGCTGTATGACCGAACCATGGCACTAAAGAAAATGATTAAATTGATTCAATAAAAGCATAATAAAATATAATGATTCGGTCAATATGAAAGTGTGACAGCTTCCTTAGACAGTGTAGACACTGCTGAGCCTTTTTTCCCATCACTTTACAGTTGTCAGAGCAATAACTTGGACCCATTTCACCTTAAAAGTGAGTGGAAAAAATATTAAGAGGTGAAAATCACAACAGGTTAGATCATTTTGAAGTTTCAGAAACATCAACAGTGGCTCCAAGCCAAAGGTTCTGGGTATGTATGTATGTCTCTTTTTTTTTTTTTTTTTTTTTACTTTCACCGCAGATTTCCAAATATGGACAAAAAATGTCCCATGGTGGTCTACTGGGAATGTGTGTACCGTATTTTCCAGACTATAAGTTGCTCCGGAGTATAAGTCATACCAACCAAAACATTTTCTAATAAAGAAGGAAAAACACAATTACAAATCACACTGGAGTATAAGTCACATTTTGGCGGGAGCATAAAATCCTACACCAAGAACAGACATTTCATCTTGAAAGTCAATTAAAAAAAAACCCAGCAAAAATCAAATTGAGAACAACAGGCTGAATAGGTGTACAGTATGCTAACGCACCACATTTAGCTAATGCTACATGACACGTAAACAGTGAACTGAGTACGTCCTTGGTATGTTAAGGTAACATATTAACAGTTATTCAGATAACTATAGCATAAAAACATGCGCCTTTTGCGATTGTCAGTGTTAAAATAACATGAAATTATATAATAATGTGTCGCTCCGGAGTATAACTCGCACCCCAAAGTAAATTATGAAAAAAACTGAGATTTATAGTCCAAAAAAAAGCGTTATGTGTTTGAGTACTTGAGTCTGTTTGATATCGAGTCTCTTTGTGTGTGTGGTTGTAACAGAGGGAGAAGTGGGAGGGGGAAAGCAAGGGTGGGGTGGGGGAAGGGATATTCATGTAAAATTTTTGTTAAAAACTGTGCCCCAGCATTTACTTCCCACTTTGGTGCATACCCCACAGTTCGTCCATTTTCCTCACAGTCCCCAAAAGTGCATCCATAGTCTGTCCTGCGATAAAATCCAACTTCATTTGAGTCCACAGCTCGAACACTGTATTCATGTGAGTCCGTGGTTCACTTCCAACTGTGTCCCGTCTGCTGTAAAAACCTTCCCATTGTCACTAACCACTCCAAAGTGTTCCTTAATTTTGATCAGATAACAACAGGAGACCTATTGTGCTACTGTCCCTCCAACTTCCAAATGGATGCTAGTTGTGTTCTTTCACCAAATATTAGCAGCTGTTTTATTTAGTTTGACAAAAAAAATAAATGCTTAATGTTGACTTTATTTTGTCATGTCTGTATTTGAAAGAGTCCAAATTAAAACTGCAAAACTAGAGGGTGAATGTAAAAGATAGTAACTAACTATGGATTCACATACTGAACATTTCCTATGAGCTACAGTACTAACCACAATACTAACGTAGCGGTGCTGTTATAAGTCTCCAAACAACCCTCCCACCCAGGGGCCGTTTAAAATGTGGGGGTGTTCTAGGTTGTGGCACATGAGCTAAATTTTCTGAATCTATAATCTGGGAAATTATCCAACAATTGTCCATTAACGGTTACGTTTTTATATAAAAAATAATTAAATAAATAATATATGGCCAAAAATAATAACAAAAATGTGTTTTTCCTCAATGAAATATTTTTTTTTTCCCAAGAACAAAACTTTTGACAGAAATACATCAAGAATGAAAACCTGCTCTTCTCTACCCCTACTCAAAACATCCAAAAGTTCTCCTGCTACTAATTAGCTTCGGATATATGTCACAAAGCAAGACATAGTTTAGTTAAATTTAACAACAGCAACATTCCTATTATTGATGACTGCTAACACCGCAAAGAAGAGCTTTTTTTTTGGCCTGGGAACTGAGGTGTGCTTCAACAGGGAAGGTAAACGGTTTAAACCAGATAAACCCGTAATGTTATTACTGTTGGTTTGGTGTGATTGCGACCAACAATAACCCTTTATCCTCCGGTCCGTTCCCTGGATCCAGTGAGATGCTGCAATATATAACCTCAGACCTGCTGGTTCCATATAACGCATCCAGAGTCCTGAGGTCAGAGGTCATCAGGAACAGGTTTACTGTGTGTTCTCAAAGTCATAACCAAACAAAGTGAAGCATCATTCAGTTGTTCTGTAACTCGCCTGTGGAACAAAGCACCTGAATGCCTGAGGTCTGAGAAAAACTGTCAGTTTTCATTTAAATTTAATTTAAATCAGGCCTGAAAACATTACTGTTCACTGGAGCTTTTACTTAGATTCTCAAGTGTTTTTAAATGTTTTTATGACTCTTATTTTAATTGTCTTTTAATGCATCTTAATCATTTTAATTTTCTTACATAATTATTGTAAAGCACCTTGAATTGTCCTGTTCACAAAATGTGCTATACAAATAAATTTACCTTGCCTTGAAAAAGTGGGCGTATGAAATCATCTGGTTGTAGAAGTGGGGGTGTCGCAACACCCCCATCCCCCACGGGTGCTACACCCATGCTACCACCCATTATGTTGGATCTCTTTACCTGTCTCAAGGCAAAATATTCAAGAGCAATCGTCCATGAATTATTATTACACAATTTGTGGTTTACTGTACACATGCTCTGTCCCTGCATTTGCTGTCGTCCCCATGGAAACACCACTAAGCCTTCTTTAATTGCCTTGTAAATGTTTGTCCAGGGTATGACAGTACCCTTTACATCTCTGATTCAAAGCCACTGATTAAAGGCCTTCAGCTTTGATTTCAGGCTGGTGTTCAGATGGTTGCTGTGGACCACCCCACCCCACCCCACCCAGTAATGGCTGTTTCACTACTGGAAGAAAACACTTCACAGCACCACTGCTCAGAACAAGCCTCTGCATGTTATTAAGTCACTTAACTCGACTGGACCTGCTCAGAAAAGCCCAGAAGCACTACTCCCCTTCATCTCTTTATTGTCTGCCGCACTGTCATACGTATCTAGGCTCTGTTTCCGTGGTTTTCATACTTCCTCCTGCAGACAGCGGTACTTCACGTACTGTCACTGTGGGAGATAAATGGAGGATTGGGTAAAATATGAAACGTGGAAGAAAGAGGTTGATGGGTTTGTGGAATGCGGGTCAGCATTAAAGCAAGTCTCACTACTGTCACAGCAGAGTATGGAAGTTGTCAGGATGATTTAAGACGAAGGCTGTCTCTGTCACAGATCGTTATTCATCCAGGGAGCTCAGTTTGAGTCTATGCCAGCATCTCTGGGTGCTGTAGGCTCTCACACAGATGAGACTCACAGTTGCAGTCGATTAAGGAGTCATCAGCCTGGAGACACATCGACTTTAGACTCACGGGGAGTTTGAATTGAACATGTTTAGTCACTTGACTAAAACCTCTGTTCCTTATTAAATGAACGATAAAGCTGCCAGCATCCAGCAATAATGGCTGCTCTTTTAGATCACAGACGTTTGTAGACTGCACTGACTTTACATGTGTCTCTCGGCACACCAGGGAGTCCATGCTTAATAAAACTGATGATGATTATACTGTCTAATTAAATTTATTTGCATTGTGAGCTCTGGAGTCGTTAGTGTTAAATCATTCTTTTATGTAGCACCGTCTGCTGGTGGAGCTCATTTGACATTAACATATTCCTTTTATCACGGCAGCTACCTGTAGATCTTTTTCAACTAAATCCAAGGAATTTTAGTCCTGCCTCTTCTGTTACTCTTCGTTTTAAAGTTAAGGAAGTACCTGTTTTTTTTTAAATCCATGTGTATACGGACCATTCTACGTGATATGCCAATAAAGTTTTACAGATTCTGGGTTGTGTTACTGTAGGCCTGTTTACATGGGAGTTTTTATTCCTGTTTAATTCTGTATAAAAGTTAGTTTTAACATTTTAAGATGACCACATGAACACCAAATTCCAGTTGAAAATGTTAATTCCAAATTCTGAATAGAGTCACTGGTTTATTCTGAATAAGATGTGTAAACAGTTAATTCCACTTTTATTATTACCTATAGTATTGTTAAATTTTATTCCTGTCATTCTGCACATAGTCCTAGTCTTGTTGCAACCACATATATTCCATTCAAAAGACTTTTTTTTATCCCAAAGGGCAATTTAAAAACAGTATAAGAGTCATCAATGTAAGTGCAAGTATAAAAGTGTAAAGATCAGTCAGTAAAATGACAACTTAAATTAAAAAAAAAAAAAAACTGTCCCATGGAGCAACAAGACTAAATAAGCGAAAGACAGTCATGATGTAACATAAATCACAAAACTGCTTTGTGGGAGGTGGCGGAATTGTAGGTGTTATGAAGTTAAGTATAATTAATGGAGGGGGGGCTGGCCATGTGTGTATGTGTATGTACTTTGTACAATACATATTGTATGTTAGGAACATTTGTAGTGTAGGAACATTTTCCAAGATGGCTGTACAAAGCAAGTGTTTGATTCACAGCTAAGTTAATAATTTGACTTGAGAATTGGAAGAATTAAATATAATAGAAAGAGTGCTCAACAAAACAGGAAGACGTCACATGGGTGTTCTGTCCAATCAGATCCCTCTATACCCCCACCTCTTAAAAGCAGAATTAGCTCTAGAGCAGAATACACCCGTTTCCCATGTAAACACTTATTCAGAAATTACATGTCCATGTAAACATAAAGACAATTGCTCTAATTTCAAATTACTGTATAATATAAATAGTAAATAATTTGGAATTAAAAAACACCATATAAACATACGGTGGCTCTGACTCTGCCATATGTATAATAATGTGTTTGCTCTAATCCAACCACAACTTTGGAATTGTGGTGGGACTAGAGCCAAATGATAAAGACTTTTGAATATGTTACTTGCTTTCTAATTTTTTATTTATTCTATATTGTTTTTGTCTTGGTATTTTTTTCAATTCTTGGCTTTTGAAAGATCAAATATTTTTGTGCTTGACATGTTTGAAATAAAATGACTCGATTAAAACTAAAACTAAACTAAACTAAAGTCCAAGCCAGTGTCCTGGGAGTGTCTGCATTAAAAACAACACATACAGCGCACCTGCTAATTCACCAGAAGCTTCATCAGTCATGTCATTTCTTTACCGTGTGTAGATTCTCATTGGAGAGCTGTGTGCCTTCCTCACCAAGGCAGAAGGAACCCAGGAGAAGACCATTGTCACAGCAGACTGCTGCTACTTCAACCCCCTGCTGAGGCGTATAATACGCTTCCTAGGTGAATACACTTTTTTTGTGGTACGCAGCTGCTCTGCTCTGCAAAGGGCTGCTTTGTGTCTATTTTTTTTTTTTTTTTTTTTTTTTAAAGGGAGGGTGAGGGGTGGGGGTTGGGTTGACGGTCGATGTGGGAGACGAGATGAAAAGAAAGAGGTGAAGTATGAGAGTGTGACCTGCTGCACTGAAGAGCATGAGCATGTAGTTGTTAATTGGATGTTAAACTGCAATATAATCTTGGAGCTAAAATATCCAGGATGAAAACACTTGTGAATATTAAGTAGTTTGCTAATTTGCATATGGAGCTGAACCAGCTGCGGTTAAGGCATCTGTTGCAATTTCACACCTCAGCTAATAATAATATATTCTGGTTATTTTAAGGAAAATTGTGTTCTGCTTTTCTATTTTTTTTCCTAACCGTTATGGTGTGATTTTTGACACTTTTCAACCTTATGTATATTTAAACATTTCTTTCCTGTCTCTCACCACTTTCACAAACACTTACACCTTTCCTTTATGTTTTCTCCTTCTGTCTTTTGTATCCCGCCCAGGTGTCTATGCCTTCGGCCTGTTCACTACCACCATTTTTGCCAATGCAGGCCAAGTGGTAACAGGAAACCAGACGCCTCACTTCCTGTCCGCCTGCCGACCAAATTACACAGCATTAGGCTGCCAGTCTACCATGCAGTACATCACAGAACGCCGCGCCTGCACAGGAAACCCACTGATCGTCATGTCTGCCCGTAAATCCTTTCCCTCTAAGGACGCAGCGCTCAGTGTCTACTCTGCGGTGTACACAGTGGTAAGCTGACCGTGCTGCTTGCATCTTTGTAAATGTAAGCTGCTAAGAGGCACTGAAATCCTGCTGACTCTATTCTTCCTGACATGAGGTACAGTCCGTTTACCTGCAATTAGAGAAATTTGAATTATTGCCTTACTTCGATTAAAGTCGGAGTTTTCAAAGCCATGTAAACACCTTAATCAGAGAAGTCAGAATAACTAAGTCAGATAATACGATTGTAATGCAATTTCTCTGTGCATGTGAACGCCACCCAACCTTTGCTCGACTAAGTCTGGCCTGGACACGCCCCCTTCCGGAAGTGACCAGAGACACAGCATGACAATACACATGTAATAAAGTGTAACAAATATACTGAGCTGTTGCATCATCTGAGCTGGTGTTCTCTTTCTACTATGTCTGATTCAAATCTGCTACTTTTGTTTAGTTATTGTTCTTTCTCTCTGGCACTAACGTAAAAGGGCATATACTGCCTCCTATTGTCTGGGAGTGGAACAATAATTTGAATTTCTCTTGCCGTTATGACTCCAGTTAAGTCCTTAATCACAGTAAGGCAATAATTCAAATTTCTGTAAGTGCATGTAAATATACTCATGTTTAGTTAAACATTTTCTCAATGTGTATTTTTATAATTATGCACTTAGAGAAATAAAAATTATTGCCTTGCTCTGATTAAAATCAAAGTTTTGAAAGCCATGTAAACACCTTAGTTGGAGTATAATCAAATCAAACTAAAGTTTGAGAAGTTGAAGTAACCAAGTCAGATAATGGGACTGTAATTATATTTCTCCATGTATGTAAACAACACCTAACTTTAGCTCAAGTAAGACTGGCCTGGACACGC
Organism: Siphamia tubifer; assembly: GCA_020466265.1. NCBI lineage: Eukaryota > Metazoa > Chordata > Actinopteri > Kurtiformes > Apogonidae > Siphamia > Siphamia tubifer. Next base: position 12,368,061 of record CM035790.1, read on the forward strand.
CCCCTTCAGGAAGTAACCAGAGTCACCATGACAACACGTACAAAATATTCTGAACTGCTTGTTTGTTTCCATATCTTCTCTGGGTGTTGTTGCGTTCTTACTACAACTGCTTCTAATTTGCCACTTTTATTTTTTTACTTATTGTTCTTCTTCTATGGCACTAACCAGAAGTATGCTAACATGAAAGAGCGTGTAGCACCACCTAGTGTCTGGGATTCTAACCGACCTCACTCAATAATTCAAGTTTCTCCAGTGCATGTAAACACAGAGTTCTGAGAAACTCCAGTTAAGTCTTTAATTGAAGTAAGACTATAAATTGAATTTCTAAGTCATACCTACATGCATGGCCTTGCCTGTGTGTACTCTACTGTGTGTCCCGCTGCAGATGTACGTAACGCTGGTGTTCAAGACCAAAGGCACAAGGCTGACCAAGCCCACCATCAGCCTCACACTGCTCTGTCTGGCCATGTTGGTGGGTGTGATCAGGGTAGCCGAGTACCGCAACCACTGGGCAGACGTCCTGGCAGGATTCTTCACCGGAGGAGCCATCGCTGTATTTTTGGTGAGGAAAAACAGATATTAGATTAGATTACATTAGATTTAGGGTTGGGTATGAACATAGTTTCATTCGGTACCGAAACAAAATTGGTACTTTCAAAGCCGTATGGGTTCCTAAACTATATTTAAATCAGTACTTTAAAGAGGAAAAAAATCACACCCATTTTAAGTTACAGCCTGAGACATACATGGTTGAACTGTAACATCTTACATAGCAGGTCTGTCTGACAAACACACAAACTGTGAGACTACATCTGCTACAACTTATTAACCTATTATTACTATTATTATTAACCTAACTCTGCCACAGATATGTTTTCCACAGGGTTTCTCTGTCTGTCTGTCTGTTAACAAGATAACTCAAAAGGTTATGGACAGATTTGGCTAAAATGTTCTGAAAATATTGATACTGGCACAAGGAATAAGTGAATACATTTTGTGATCGGTAGAAGTGTGTGTGTGTGTGTGTGTGGGGGGGGGGGGGGGCATAGTCTGTGCTTTTCTAGTTGGAACCTAAGATCTTACATTTATCCATTATGGTTCATTTTTGAGACCACGTGTTTTTTAATGTGTGTTATTTCTGGACGTCACACATTTTTCACACATTGATCAAACTGTGACTGTGTTTCAAAGCAGAGAAGAGAAAACAGCACAGGAGTAAATAAATCTCATCTTGTCTTCTGCCAGGTGACCTGTGTAATAAACAACTTCCAGCAGCTGCAGCCCAGTCCCCCTCCGTCCAGACCCCAGCGCCCCGAGTCCATGCTCGGCATGCCCATGGTGACACTGCCCTGTGTGGAGAGTCCACTCGAAAAGTTAAGTGGCCCTCAGGTAAGGGGCGGGGTGGGTGTGTTGAGGCAGGGCTGCACTCACAAGACAAGATACTGTACACACCCCTTGTCTCTTACCTGAATCTGTTGTTCCCACTGTCCCACCGCTGGATAACAACAAATCCCCAAACATGCATGTCCTGAGTCCCTCCTGCACCCCAAGTCCAGACAAAACCTGCAAAGTTAATCCTATTTAATCCTCTCTTATAGTCTGATAAGTTTTATTCCTGCTGTTGTAGTGTTTCAGCCAGAGGACTAAACATATGTGTGTGTGTGTGTGTGTGTGTGTGTGTGTGTGTGTGTGTGTGTGTGTGTGTGTGTGTGTGTGTGTGTGTGTGTGTGTGTGTGTGTGTGTGTGTGTGTGTGTGTGTGTGTGTGTGTGTGTGTGTGTGTGTGTTTTACACATGTCCTTGTTATCAGGGATTTAGGGACTCATTTACCTATTCGTGGTGTGTCAGCAGTTTGGCTGACAGACTTTACCAGCCTAATACAATGTTAGCAGGAGAAAAACCAAGAATTCAACTGATGCTACAAGAAAAAAAAAACAGTAAAAAGTCTGTATTGCAAGTATAGATTTTTTTGAGAGAGATTATAATGAACGCTACTCAAAATGCAGTTTAGTCACACAATATTAATATAAATATGAATTATGAGTGCATAAAAACACTGAATATTTTGTTCTAAACTTCATTGTTCTCCATAGAGGCTTTAAAATCCTACACCAATGTTTTAGTCACTTTCAGTTCAAATGTCAATTTGATCGGTCAATTCTAATTTGCAGTCAGTTTAAATTTCCCAGAAATAATTTCAAATATTAGTTATTAAAGCACTGTTTCTGAATCTGTTCACATTAATGAATTCATGACTGATGTGAATAGACATCTCATACATGTTTAAAGAGGCTACATCTGCAGTGAATCAGGCCTCATCTATTTGAAAGCAACGCAAAATTACTGAAAGCTTGTACATTAGATAAATACAGTGGTCCCTCTACTTACAAAATTAATCCGTTCCAGAAGTGTTTTCGTACCGTGAATTTTTCGTAAAGTCACATTCTACATGGAAAAGGCCTAATTCGTTCCAAGGCCCCCAATAGTACTCCTCAAACCCTTTAAAAATTATTTTCAAAAATAAAGATTTTGTATAAAATATCTGTTAAAAAAATGTAGATTTAGATTTTAGCCCGTCCAGGCTAACACCACCTGTTGTTAGTGTAGATACAAACACTGCCCCCCCCTGGGTTTTACCTGTGACATCATGGGTTCTGTTGGATTCTGCCCGTCCAGGCTAATGGCGGTGTGTGGGACAGAAGAGTTGAGCCACGTCTGGGTGAGAATGAGGATGCAGCAGTCTGGTGGATCATGTTTGGTGTTTAAATCCAGTGTCAGGTAGTCCAGTTTGTTTTCCAGTGACCGTACAGTGGCGAGCAGAACAGGTTAGCTCTTAGCTTAGCTGTAAATCCACTGCTACAGGCGCACTTCTGCTTCCTCCCGCGCCGCCTCGGATGTCTCCGAAGGCGGCGTTTGTGGGGGTCGCTGTAGGACGCTGGAGCAAACTGAGGTCACGTCCGTGTTCTCGCGGAATGGTCCGCATCCCCAGGCTTGTGGAGTCCAAGTTTTTAACAATTTTTCTTAAGCTGATGATAGTCTGCCAGTCATATACCCGTCTTGCACCGTTCAGCTGAACTTTTGATACTAAGAGCGCTGGTCTAGGTGGAGAAATGACCGTTAAAAGTGTCTGTGTTACCAGGAGACACATCAGCTGCAGCCGAACGGTGCCGCTCTGTGATAGATGAGGGTCAAAGGGTAACGAAAAGCATCATGGGTAGCTCCCTCACAGCCAATGCTACGTACAGTACGTATGTGACGTATTTACGTACATTACGTAGTTACATATAGTAATGTACTGTATGTCTCGGAGGTTTCAGGGTTTTTTTGTAAATAGATATTTCTTTTATATTCAGAATTGAAAAAATTGAGATAAAGGTTTTTCATAACTTGATCTTTTGTAAGTAGAGGTACCACTGTATTTTGAACTTTGACCTTGTGCCTGTTTGTTTTATTTACCCTTGCATAAATACCGCTAAGTTCATTACAACCTGACAGAGGAAAGTTGCAAATTAATGCTTGAAAAGATATGTGGTTATAAGTGCTTACTAATTCTTATAACCACATATTGTTAAAAAGCACTTATAAGAACCTTATCAAGTACTTACTAATGCTTATTAATGCTTATGACATGGCCTTATTATCAAGCTTTACCTTGTTTTTTTGTTTTTTAACGCAAGTTTTGTAGTGTAATGTAGGAAGGTGTCTTGCGTCCTGTGTGGTCTTGTCACTGTCGCTAACCCTCACCTGATGCCTCTTTTCCTCTGTCTCCCACCTTACCTTTCTCCTCTCAATCTGCTCCCTTTTGTCCCTTACTCTCCACCAGCATCCTGCACTCTCCTCCACCTCCCCCCCTTACAACACCTACGTTCAACCATTCTGAAATCCAACCTTAAATCTTTCTTCCGGCTGTCCTTTGTCACTTTTTTATATTTCTTATTTCTGTGCATCTCCCTTCTTTCACCGCCTTCACACACATTGCTCTTCTTGATTATCCTTTTCTTTACCTCTCTCTCTCTCTCTCTTTCTCTCTCTCTCTCTCTCTCTCTCACCCTGTCCTCTCTCTCTTTCTCACTCCTCTCTTTCCCCTGCAGACTCCGAGTGGACCTCCCTTCACCGAGATCACATGACCATCAGCCCTATCGGTTCCCCGCCACCCCCGACGTCCTCATACCGTCTCGCTCCATTTCCAGCGAAGTCTAGACCAGCCTGAGCAGCACTCGCCGCACTGCGCCGCCCATCCGGCTGGGTGGCACACGGCACTGCACCGCTCATACTCCACACAGGTCTAGAAAATTCCAAACACATTCCCACGCACCAGCTCTATTTCACTCCCGGGGAACCGATAGGAACATTTCAGACTTTCTCTAATGCTGGATATCCAGTGAAGTATGGAGACTTTGGAGCTCCTGAGTTGAACATTGAGTAACAGTGTCAGGTACATGTTTAGTTTTTATTTGAATATATGACATATTAGCAAAGACTTTTTTTTTGTTTTTGTTGTATTTTTACTTTTTTTTTTTTTTTTTTTGTATACACTCACTCATCTTTACACTCAGAAGAAAAACCACCAGGATTGTCTGCTTGTTTTTTTTTTCTTTTGTTTCTTTATTTTTCTACAACTGTGTGAATGAGTTTCCACTTGTTTGGAGAATCCACACGTTGGAAAGCAAACATGACGGCGGACTCCCTGTTTTCGGATCCCATGAGGACACAGCTTTGATGCGTGCTGTCGGGAGGCTGCCATGTTGGACCAAAGAATGTTGCAGAAGGATGTGTGTGCTGCTGAGGCGTACCTGTAAAACCACCCTGTTAACAAGCCCTGCAATCACTCTCACACTACACACGCTGTTTGTTTGTTTATTTTACCTTTTTCCTCACTGTTTTTCTCACTCCTTATCTCATGCCACTGATGCACACACTAGCTACCACATGCTATTGTGTGAGCGCGCCAGTCGTCTCTGTACGAGTTTTACACTGATCAAGGATACGTTTCATATCTCTCAGCAGATGAAAGCAAACAGGATGAAAGTGCAAACATCACCGCTTTGCTTTTTCGCCCAGATAGTTGCAGTTCCGCCAAACTGATGGGATATACAAACACATTTGACAAGACAAAACCCAGGTTTGGCTGCAGGTGGCTCAGCGGTGACACAAATAAAACACTTTGGGGAGCAGACAAGGAGCTTTCCTAAACATCAGCCAACAGACGTTGTTCGGTTTACATTCTCGCAGGAGAAGCTTTGCTTATCCTTGAACTGGATCAAAACGTTTATTCCATGAAAGATCTCTTTAAAGCTTTTACTAATGCATTTATTTATTAACATGTATATATGGTATGTTGCCATAAGTGCTACATGTGGCATGACAGTTTTGCTGATTTTGATTTGCACACTCCCTGTAATTTTTCATTCACCGTCTTCTTTTCCTCTGTATGTTTTATATGGACCAATTTTTGGGACAAAATTAAGCGGATTCACAGGAAAGTCAAGTACAGCATGCGTCATTGGTTGTAGTTAGAGGTATGATCTTAAACCCCAGGGCCGGGCCTAATATGTCAATCATTAGGTTCGGGTCGGGTCGGACCTCTCTATCGCTGACTTTTTAAAAAATATATAAATATATGTTTATAAAAATGTATACGAAAACGATGTGTGGATACTAAACTAAGGAATACTAACGCAAAAAAACAGAAGAGGCCTCATCACAACACGTACTGTATTAACCCTAACCTTAACCCAATGACAATTCACAGACCTCCTTCCTGTCTCTATTTTCCACCCATCATTGTTCTTCTTTGTCTCTCTGTGCTAGATTCTTAAGGACGTACGACTGCTGTGGTTTATGGCCCAATTTTCAACCCGCCAAAATGTCGAAAGACCTTAAATTTTTCCCGTCAACTCTTTAAAAAAATCCGTCAATGATGGAAAATTGTCGGTTAATGTACCCTCTGCAGACACAGAAATATAAAAGATGTAAATGTATACAGTCTTGTTTAACAGGCTTTAATTAGTTATCATAAATCACTCCGAGTCCTCACTAATAAAATATGACATTTCGGGTTTGCTTCGGGCTCGGGCCTGCAAATGAAGTTAATTGGCTCTGGCTGGGTCAGGCTTTAATACCCACGGGCCTGGGTTGGGTCAGGCTGGATTTTTTTTAGGCCCGATCTTACCTCTAGTTGTAGTTGAGCATAAAATAAATATTTGCAAACTCTAAAATGAGTCCATTTGTGTTTACAATGTGTTGTGTGATTGATATTTGTCAGAATACAACGTCAAAAAGGACATTTACAAAATGAAAAGTGATGAGTACATTGTCTTTGGTACAAATACGAATTTCTCAAATGGAAGAAAGTGCTCAAAAATACGTCATCACGTCACAGGCATTATCTATTGAACCAATCAAATTCAAACCATCACTGTTCAACAACAACTTTACTCCTAGAAGTTCTAGAAAGTGTTTGACCTTTAGCACAGTGCGGCTCCATCCGTGGTAAAAAAAAAAATAATGATTGAAAGCTGAGGAAAATGACACAAGGGGCTAAAGCAGCTGATGAACCTGTGAGATCAACTTTTCTTCTGTTGATAATGACATTTTTGACCATTTTCTTCCATCTGAGAAATTCATATTCGTACTGAAGACGGTGTATTTGTACCTTTTCATTTCGTAAATATAATTTTCAATTCGTATTCTGACAAATTGACTCATTTTAGAGTTTGCAAATATTTATTTTATGCTCAACTAAGCACAAAGATGCATGCATATCCCAAATATGCACAGATTACTTTCCTGTGAATACGCTTAATTTTTTTTTTCCCAAAAATCGCTCCAAAGTTTTCGCTCTGTTCTCTGTGATATCTTGAGCCAAATGCCATCACTGTGCTGTAAAATGTTTCCCTATCCTGGAATAGCGTGAAGAGCTGTTTCAAAGAGCACATGTACTGTATATTCAGACATATTTGGAAGCACACACACATGCACAATCATACTTGTACTCCCCCTGACCCAGTTGTTACACCCCCTTTTCCCTTTGTCCACTTTATAACTCTGAAACCTTTGTATGATAATGTACATATTGTATATTTTTTTTTGTACTGAGAGTGTGATTTTTACACAAGCATCACCAAACTTAATGTTGAGATTGGGAAAACCTTGTATTTATTATGGTGATATAAAGCAGTGTGTGTGAAAGTGTTAATTCACTTCAGTCCTACACTGGATCGGCTTTAAAACAACCAGATATTTCAGTCTTTATATCAAACTGCTCACCAGCTGGTTTACATTTACCATAAAAAATATGTCTGAAGCCAGTTTATGGGATTTTAGGATTTGATTTGTATTGACACAGAACCATAAACGGCAACAGATTTGACTTTTTTTTTCTCCTTTCATTTTATATTACAGCTCAATGTAAAGCACAGCAAAGTTAGTGTAAAGCAACTTGACAAAAACACCTGAAACAGCATTAAATAACCTCATCCCGACCATCTGAAGAACTCATTTTAGTATTTATGGTTTATATCAAACAATCTGCTTTTTAAAGAAATGATATTGGTTGATATATTGACAATAATTTCCTCCCTAATTCTAATTAATGGAATTAACATCCATGCAGTCAGTCTCCTAATGATTGTACATTAACCCTTTAACTCCTGAGACTAACAGTTCCAGTCCAAAATTAATAAAATAAGTAACAAAATGGACAATAACAGCCAAAAATGTAGAATAAACCAAGAAAATAATAAGTAAGATGAACAAAATAAGACACAAAATGGCACAAAAGTGAAGAAAAATAATAAAATACAATATTAAATGTAGAAATATAAAACAAAATAAGGAACAAAATGAACAAAAACTAATACATATAATAACTTAGTTAAAATAAACTAAAATGAAGTATAAATAAATAAATAATATTGTAATTAGGTTCCAGTAGTTTTAATTTTGGCTTCTTCTTTTTTCTAAATCACATGTTTATTTCCATATATCAGATCCATGAACAAAACTCAATAAAATCACAGAAAACAACAGTATTTTTTTTTCCTGAATATTCCATCCTTTCACAGCGTGTCATCACTGACCGATCAGGGGTTAAAGGGTTAAAGACTGCACCTTAAATTCCTTTTATTTGTCAATGTTTGTGGAGCCCTGTGGTTACTGTATGTAATTTAAGTTCTTTAAATGGTTCTGTTTAAGTGTTTACTTGTGTACATGTATTCATTGCACAGGGTTCTCAAAAAGTCCCCGATAACAAAAAAAAAAAAATAGTAGTGACTTTTTGCTTTTTTGCTGACATAACAGAATGAAGTAAAATCTATTTTTAAAAGAGTGCAGAATAATTTGATGGCATATATTCACTCATTTCGTATCCATAAATTCCTCAGAATACTGTAGCTCCTAAATGTGTCCTAGTTAGTTGTTAATTTTTTTATACATATTTGGTGCTAGATAGTTCATGTACTGTGAATTTTTACATCTTTTCTCATTAAAGAATTTAAGGCGACCTAAAATACCTTTACACTTTTGCAGAAACAAACAAAAAAAAACCTCCAGTCATTATTCTTGTTAGATCCTGACGATGCTACCGTGTTTGAGCTGTGATTGAAAGAAAATCTGTAAAGATGTCATTAGTTAAAACCTCTGAAGTTTAGAAACATATATTTTCTTCTAATACCTTTAAGGACTGAGTAGCAGAATCTGAGTTGAGCCACATTTATTCAATTTTAATGTACTATTTACTCAACCATGAATATACTTTTATATGTGAGGTATAGCCATCTATCATATGTATTTACACATACAGTACTGACCATGTTTTTCTTACTATTACTAAGAGTATAAAACACACCAGCCAAAAAATGAAAAATAAAGATGGAAAAAATATACATAAGTTGCATTTTTTGTGGGAAATGTCTTTGATAAAATCCAACACCAAGAACAAGAGGTGGAAAGTAACTAAGTAAAAGTACTTCATTACTGTACTTAAGTAGAATTTGTAGGTATCTGTACTTGAGTATTTATTTTTCTGGCAACTTTTAAATTTTACTCCCTACATTTTTGCGTAAATATCTGTATTCTCAGAATAGACTCATTACTTTGTGAAACTAAACAGATGTGACAGTACAAAAAATAAGGCACTTTTATATATTATAGTTATATAACTTTTTATCTCACAAGTTTGACTTTTTCTCTTAAAATTATGTATTTTTATCTCATATTTTTAACTCATGATGACTTTTTATCTCAATTGTGACTTTTTTTTTGTCCTAGATTTCCTGCCCATTTGCACAAAACATGACATTAACTACACAGTAACTCATTTTAAAAGCTTTATTTTGGAAACTTTTGAAAGATTTCAGATTTTTCCTGGTTAAATAAGTATTATTATTATTACATTCATGGGGGAAAAAATGCAATTTTACTTTTGTACTTTATTACAATTGAGAAGTTGTACTTTACTTAAGTAGCAGAGTTGAATTAGTACTTCTACTTCTCCACACAAGTAGCTCTACTTCTACTTAAGTACAGAATGGGAGTACTTTGACCACCTCTGCCAAGAACAGACATTTTATCTTGAAAGGCAATTTAAAATAAAAATAGAATAGAGAACAACAGGCTGTATATGTGTACGGTATGCTAACGTACAGTAACAAGTTCAGCTAACTTTCATGACGCATTATATATACATATATACATATTATATATACATATATATATATATATATATATATATATATATATATATATATATATATATATATATATATATATATATATATATATAATATATATATATATATATATATATATATATATATATATATATATATATATATATATTAATGTAACATATTAACAGATATTCTAATAACTAGCCTCTCCTGACATGAGTCAAACATCAATGTATGAACTCATTCCTCTAGCTTTAGCCACCTAGCTTTTAGCCCACAATTAGCTTTTTGTGTTTTCTTTGTTTTATTAAGAGTAACCTCTGATTTTCGTCAGTCCCTTGCAAATTTCTGATTCACTCCAAACTTTATTTCTGCTGCTCAGTCAGTGTATCATTCGTTCATTCTTTTTTCAAAATAAAACCAAAAATAAGACAACGAAAAAACAACTCATTTCTTCATTATTTGTTTCCAAAACCAAAATAAAAAAATGGATAGTGATGCATTTTTTTGCAGTTTTCCTTTTTGTGCTTAAATGAATTATAGAAAAATGGATAACGGCCGTTTTTCGTTTTATCCAATTTTGACTTGAAACAAATTGCGTAAACTGGGAATTAATTTTAACAACCCGAAGAATCATGTCCACCGAACTTAAAGATCATTATGGTATGATACAGTATGACACCAATTTTCTCCGTGGTCATATCTTCAGGTCTAAGGGTGACCCTCTTAGTTTCCCAAAACAGGACATAGGTTTACATCTGTGTCACTGCAGGTCAAAGGTCATTTGCAGTTTACTGAACTTGCTTCACGTCAAAATTGGATAAAACGGAAAACAGTCATTATCTGTTTTTTCTATTATTCATTTAAACACAAAAAGGAAAACTGAAAAACAGCATTATTATCTGTTTTTTTTTTTTTTTCCAATTTGGTTTTGGAAACAAATGATGAAGAAATGACTTGTTTTTTCATTGTCTAATTTTTGGTTTTATTTTGAAAATCGAATGAACGAATGATACACGGATTCTGCTCAGTTACTATTTTTGGCTGCATATTTCAATACTTGCAGACTGTAATCTGTACAATATGATTTTCTTTTCGATGCCATTTTTGTTCAGTCCTTCTCAGTTGTTTGTATAAGTTACCGCTAATGTTAAAATGATCCATTTTCAGAGGTACAGAAGGAGCAGGTTCAAATACACAAGCCTAGAACACTCTCTTGTAGTTGTCAGTGTGAAAATAACATGCAAAATTATATAATAATACTCTGTTAATAATTTCACATGTAAATCACTCCAGAGTATAAATCGCACTCCTGGCCAAACTATGAAAAAAACTGCGATTTATAATCCCAAAAATACGGTATTCATAAAGTCGTATCCAGTGGACGTTGAGTTTCTGTTATCTCATGTGAGAAAGATGAAGAGATGAACTGAGCATCTTGTCCTGCTTGTTGGGGTTTTGAGCCCTCAAACGAGCCTCTAAGGCAGCTGTACCTGGAAGGCACTCCTGCCCCCAGCAGCCAATCACAACACTCGAGGTAAATTTTTGTATTTTTTCCTGAGGAGGACTCTGTAATGTTGTGAAATGTTGTAAATTGTGTGTAAATGTGAATAATGCAATTGTCCTATAGGCTATGTATGGTTAACGGTATAGGCAGGTATGCTAATGAGCTCATTAGCATTATAATCTTGAGTAGGTTTAGCATAGGAATCAGACTGCTTTTGTATTTTCTTTTAAAATACTCATCTTTAACGCCATTGATATTAAAAGTATTCCCTGCCAACTTAATGTAAATTCACACAACTGCCTGCCTACACACTGGCTATTATAGCTAATACATGCTTAACATTTCCTAAAGGTTCCTTCCAGATTAAATGATAACTAGCGCGCTAGCTAGCTCTTTCAAGTAAACATAGCTTTATTCAAACAGCATGCAGTTTAAACAGCTATTTTTTAAAAGCAAATACAAAAGTATCCTGATTCCTATGTTAAACCGACTCAACAGCTAATTAGCTCATTAGCATACCTGCCTATTCAGGTAACTATTCATAGACTATATGACAATTGCAGTATTTAAAGATGTACACAGTTCACAACATTACACAGGTTACAGCTAAATAACTTTATCAAGGTACAGACGACTGACCTTGGCCGAACCTCATCAGGGAAAAATACAAAAATCTACCTCGAGTGCTGTGATTGGCTAGAGCCACTGGGGGGCGGGGAGTGGCTTCCAGGCACAGCTGCCTTGGAGGCTCTTGTCCTTCTCATAGGTGTGACGTCACCATTTAAAGAATAAAATGACCATGATTGGAGCAGCTGTGGCTCAGTCGGTAGAGTCCAACGGTGGTTTGGTAGTTTGAATCCCGGCTCCAGCTTTCCACATGTCAAAGTGTCCTTGGGCAAGACACTGAACCCTAAACTGCTGGCAGTGGCTAGCATGGCAGCAGCCGCCTACTGGTGTATGAGTGTGAATGGGTGAATGTGAGGGATTGTAAAGTGCTTTGGGCGCCATGAAGGTGCATAAAATACACGATATAGGTTCCCATGTTCAATGGTGTTGTGAATATGTGTCATATCCATAATGTTTGCTGTGTCATCCTTCTGTTTTTTCATAAATTTTTAATGTCCTGTCGAAGCAGAAATGCCTTAAAAGTGTTTGACATTCACACTCTTAACAGAAGCTCCTCGTTTGTGCAAAACCTCAGTATCTCTTTGTCAATGTCGTCTCTTGGTATATGAATCAGTGTTCACCGTGTGAGCGCTGCCTTAGAACAACAAGTGCATGAATGAGATGAAAATAAATAAACACCAAAAAAAATTTTAAAAATAAAAAAAACACACCCTGTGGAATGTTCCAGACTATTTTCAGGTCATCGTATGTTCTCTGGTACAGGGACGCCACAGATTATTTTCCCTGTAAAGTCTTTAGTCATTTCTGTTTTGAAATCAAAGAACAAACACACTGCAGTCGACTGACATGTGAGTAAAAAGCACCGTTCTCCTTCAGATCTGCAACTCTGAGGGAGAAACACATTCCCTTTGATCTTCCTTGAAGCGAAACCCTCTTGTTTTGTAAAAAAGTTGTGTGATGAGAACAATAAATGGATATTGCAATAAGAAAAACTGTCTGTGTCATTGAGCTGTCTTTTTAATGCAATTTTTTTTGTTTTTTTTTTTTTGGGGGGGGGGGGGGTCTGTTCTCATCTTGCAGATTTGATTGTTTATTCTTTCCCTTTTTGTTCTTTCTCTTTATGACAGAAGAAGATACAACAATAAGTGATCAGGTGGATGTGTCTTTAGTAAACAGCACAGACAAACATCTAACCCAAACAAACACTCACAAAAACTGGATGGATTATAATTATCTTTCATGGAAATGCCTCCGTAGACAATTAAATCCAGGAAACACTTAACCAGAGGTGGTCGATATACTCCCATTCTGTACAGCTACTTGTGTGGAGAAGTAGAAGTACTGATTCAACTCCTCTACTTACGTAATAGTAATAAAGTAAAAAGTGAAACTGCATTTTTTTTTTCCATGAATGCAATAATACTTATTTAACCACGAAAAATCTGAAAAGTTTCAAAAGTATCTAAAATAAAGTGTTTAAAAGTGAGTTACTGTGTAGATAATGTGTTTGATTAAGTCATGGT
>CM035790.1:12986386-13203886 GCA_020466265.1 Siphamia tubifer
AAAGTAAAAAAGGTACAACTTCTCAATTGTAATAAAGTACAAAAGTAAAAAGTTTGACTTTTTACTTTTGTACTTTATTACAATTATTTTTGCCATGAATGCAATAATACTGATTTAACCAGGAAAAAGCAGAAAAGTCTCAAAGGTATTGAAATGAAACTCTTTAAAAGTGAGTTACTGTGTTGAAATTGTGTTTGATCAGGTCACAGTTACTCAGTTTTGTGGGCATGGACAGGAAACCTAGGAAAATAAGAATTAAAAAAAGTTATCAGGAGATTTTTAAAAAAGTTAGAAATATGAGATTAAAAAATGCTTAATTTTAAGATAAAAAGTCAAAATTGTGAGATAATAGTCTTATAACTATAATATATAAAGTCACAGTTTCTCTCATACACTGATTTTCCCTCAGAAGTGACTTATTTTTCATACAGCCACTCTGTTTAGTTTGAAAGAGTAATGAGTCTATTGTGAGAATGTAAAGAGTATATAGTACAGATATTTATCCAAAAATGTAGGGAATAAAAGCAAAAATTTGCCCGAAAAGTAAATACTCAAGTAAAGTACAGATACCTAAAAAATCTACTTAAATACAGTAATAAACTTTTACTTTTACTGAGTTATTTTCCACCTCTGGTCAGTTCATATTATTACTAACTGGTCTGTTCTTAATTACCTGATCTGCAATAACATTTTTACCTGTAAATTAATTACTTGTTGTTATTAGACTGTAATTAAAAGTCACTTCTTAAACCAAAACTGCACTAAAAATGTTTTATTTCACATTGTTCTGATATTGTGTTTTAAGCTCAAACACATGTTGTCCAGCTGAGTGGACATTTTTGTAACTCCATAAAAAATAGGTTTATTAAAAACACTTCAATCACATTGCTTTTTTCCAGGTCTAAAGAGGAATAAAAATACTTAGTAAAAAAATGTGGCTTACCTTCTCATAATTCATCCATCAAATCATGTTGACTGTGCATTTATATTTCATTTTTGCGTCTATGACATTTTGTGTAAAATGACAATACATTCTATATCAATACATCAAATATCAATGATCTTCCTCCCACCATCCAAAGACAAATGAGTTCATATAATTTGTCCATAGACGTGAATGTGAGAGTAATTGTTTGTGTCCATGTGTCAGCCCTGCCATGAACTGGTGACATGAACCTACATAAGTATCTGGGACCCGACCCACATGACCCTAGTGACGATAAAATGACTTCAAATAATGACTGAATGAATGAATATATTAAATAACAGTTTTGCTCTCACCATCCAATCAAATTAAAGATAATGCAGATGATTAGTTAAAGAAACAGTCCTCATGTTATCCAGTTTAAACAAACATTGGGCAGATTAGATTAACCCTGGCAACACATCAAAACTGAAATCTGATTGGACAAGATATATTACATCCACATTCACATACTGGTAAGAAATGAAGAGAATAGTCTATTTGGAATAAATATTAGAGTATAGGTTGTAAATGGAGGTCAGTGTTTCTGATAATGTTTGTGCCAACAGAGGATCCTAACAGACCAACACTGAGACATGTTCTGTCTTTGTGTCCTTGTCTCTTCTGAGTTGTTGTCCATGTGTTGATCCTAGTATCATGTGCATTACCTCCAGTGTCTGTGTGAAACATAACACTTGGCCCAATGTTCAGAAAATGTTTTTTATGGATTTGAGTCAATTAATTAATGAATAATATTATAATAAAGGGTGGTAAATAACTTGAGAAAACTTAAATATTTAAATACTTAGAAAAAAATTAGGGCTGCACAATATTAGAAAAAAAAACTGACAATGTAAATGTAAATATATGTATATATATATATATATATATATATATATATATATATATATATATATATATATATATATATATCGATATAAAAAATACTCAGGAGTATATAACAGCTGTGTGGTGCCAATGCAAAAGTTTCAGTATCATTCTTCTAGTATCCAAAATAATTACATAAAAATTAATAGTTCAGAATAAATAAATGAATACATATATAAATGAAAATGAAAAAGGATAAAATAAAATATAAATGAATAAATACAAATAAATAAATAATAAATAAATAAATGACTAAATAAATAAAAAAAATACAAAAAAATATATATACAAATAAATAGAAAATAATTGCAGGACACACTGTATGCACAATATATTGTGCAGATCTAAAACATAAATAAATATTTGAGAACTACCTATAAAGTATAACACTGGACCTTTCATGGGTTAGGGTTCAGATGAATGTGTTAAGACCAAATTATTAGTATTTTTTAATTTTATTTAAATATCTCCCTTTCTCCTTGCTATAGTACTAGTAACACCATTCACTGACCAGTGTCTTCATTGCATATAGCATTCACTAACTTTTGCTTCCTCTGGTTTGGATAAGCATGTGGCAGTATTTGGTAGCGCATCCTCCTCCCAACTTGGGTACACTGGAGCTCTGCACTGCAGCAGTCCACATCCTGCAGCAGCAACAAGCAGCATCACAGCTCTCAAAACCAACCATACAATTTCCTTGTTCAGCTCACTTCAAGGTCTTCTGCCTTTTTGACATGGTTATTTTAAGATTGTAGCTTTGTTTCTTAATTAAATGACTTTTGATTGTCATTTTAAACACATCCATTTTGCAAAAAAAGAGAGGGAAATTTGCCAAACCTCTACTCCAGCAAATAGCTTTAGATTTTTGTTGTTTCTTAAACGCTCCATATGGACTTAATCTAGATGCATGCACCAGTGTGACTCTGGGCTGTTTTAGAAAGTGTACGGTTGGGTGGCTCACTCTGACAGCACCTCTCCTCCTCCACCTCCGCCTGCCTTCCTGTCTCATTGTTCTACCTTGGGTATCCATTGGTCTGTATCATTATAGCGCAGTAGGGAGCTCCAGGCATTACATTAGCTTGTAATTTGTCTGCACTCCCTCTACCCAACCTGCTCCCTCTGCCTCTGCCCAATCTTTTCAAGCACAAACTGCCTTGCTTAGCAGATTAAATTACCCAGGAAAATATGCCTTTTCCCCTCTAAATGAGCTCCAGTTGTAGCTAGTTATTCTACCAGTGTACACCACTGTGACACCGGGAAAACAAGATCCGAACTCCTTCCGACCTGCTGCTGCATTTATGACTTATGGAGATGTGCTGTGATTGATGTGATTTATTCTATCGATTTGTAATGAAAAGACATCAAGGCTCTTTTGTTTTTCATCCAAAAGATTATCCATCGATCCAACCCCCCCCCCCTTGCTGATTCAGTGCAGTACAGCTTTGCTTACGCATATGTCTGTTATGGTGAAGGCTGGACGGCAATTACTATCAGAGTGCTGACCAGAGTGGATGTTGATGTGCGGCTGTGGCCGAGTGGCAGCTGAAGGAGGCTGGATAGGTGCGAGAATGGAGGAAGGAAGGAGAGCAGAAAGGAGGGAGTTAACGCAGGCTTTGGGAAGGCAGTCTGAAAGTCACCTGTGCTGCTAATGCAGAGTCTTTCAATGGCACAGGATGCACACATTCCATTCAAGTCTAAAATGACAAAGAATTAGGTCACAGTGTCCAAAAGGTCCTAGATGTAAACTAGAGTCTTCATTATGATATCACAGTGTAGTTTATCCACTGTTGACATTTCTGTATCCAGGAAGTTATTAACTTACAAACAAGAAGCAAAGGAAAACTAAAGGAATAATGAAAACAATTATTTCAACTTTTCTCAGTTAGTTTTTTATACAGTGAACTTGTAGCTTGCTTCCTGCAATCAGTCTCACAATGAAATATAGATTGCAGAATTAAATTTAAACTTTTTTCAACTAATAAACGTGTCAATGTACTGTAGCAACTCGACACACAGGCAGACAGACAGGCTTTATTGATCCCAAACCGGGAAATTACAGAATTACTGTTGTGTCGATGTTACATTCACTAATTTACATTCCTTTGAACACTGCTGACCATTACTATTCTTTTTCAGATCTTTTTTCGTGTGTGTGTGTGTGTGTGGGGGGGGGGCTATATATATATATATATATATATATATATATATATATATATATATATACGTGGTCATCTCATTTTAATCTACAGCAAAGACATCATGATGTCATCCATAGTCGATAATTGTGGGTGAATGGTGTCTACAAGAGGAAAGGTGATTACGACTGAAAGGGCTGAATTAGCTGAAGGGAAGATTGCAGATGTGTAGGACAGTTACAAATAGCTGAAGATGCTACAGGTAAATGGTAATGATGAGGTCAGCCACAGCCACAGCCAAATACCTACCAAGGTTAAGGAAGGTCCTGAAAAGTCAGATGAAGAGCAGAAATAAGATCCAGGCCATCAATACTTATACCCACTAATAATCAGATACCCTGCTGACATGATATCCTGGCCACTGGAAGAGATTCAATCCACAGATATCACAAAGCTCCATACCATGCATGGAGGATTTCACCCTAAGTCCAGCATCCAGAGGCTGTACACATAGTGAAAGGAGGGGGGCTGAGGACGAGGCTACTGAGACAGAGCTACTGTCCAAGAGGAAACAGCAAACCTCCAGGAATATGTCAAGAAAATGACCAAATGACCAACTGTTGAGGAAATGCCTCAAGCAACAAAAGCCCAGTAAGGATAAGGAGCCTGAGGGTCTACCATAGCATAGAAGGACAAGCCCTTGCCTGGCATGTACCACTGGCAAATTGTGGAAGTGGGTGATATGGAGAAAACATACCATAACTGGGAAAGGCCAGACTGAAAGACAGCACAGAGGTATTCATGGGTGCACAAGAAGAGCAATAGAGGTGGGGGTCTACCACACCAGATAAGACCCAAGGTATAAGACTGTGCAGAGAAGCCCCTGAGACTGTTCAGCACATCACAGATGTTGGCAGGCGAGGCATACATGGAACAATATAAACAGGTAGTGGGCATAGTGTACAGGAGCAGGTTCGGGGGGGGGGGCTACCTTGGTGGAGGTCTGTGCTCTCAGAGTGCTTTTCTAGTGTATTTATTGAACCACATCATTTGCATAAATTTGTGTACTTAACACATATTTATATTTTACTATTGGGGACCTTTGATTATATTTAACTGTCGTGGGGACCTGAATTTTGGTCCCACTCGTGTCAGAGGTCCCCATGGCATGACTGTGTAAACATATCAATGTCCCCATATAGATAGGAATACAAGTACACACACACACACACACACACACACACACACACACACACACACACACACACACACACATATTCATTCATTTATTTCCTGAACCCACTTCATCCTGACTACTCACTATAGGGTCACAGGGGTTTTTAACATTAACATATAACATTTAACACATTATATTGCATATTGATAAAAAAAATTATAATATTGTTCTAGTGCATATTGCATAGATAGACATTGCTTTTCTAATTGTCTATATAAGTTCAGGTATTAAGAAGTTAAAGCAGATTAAAAGACTCCTTTATTTTTTACTGATGCTGAAGTTGATCTTTGACGCATTCTGCATTTCACCATGTCTCAGTAAAGAGAGACAAATGAGACAGCAAACAAGAACAGATACAGACATCAGCATACGACAAGATAAAGGGATAAATAAGTGTTAATGCACAGTCACATGGATACTACGATACATTGAGAATGAATCCACTGCAGCACTTTATAACATCACACTCATATAAGATCATGTTGAAGCTGCGTTAAACCTTGATATTTGACAAACCTTGTGTCCCTCTGTGAGCATACATTACCACAGTCTGTCCACCGAGGGAGGGATCCCAGCCAACATACTGCTGTATCCTCCTCCTGGGGAGTGTTAACAGTATGCAAATGTTCAGCCAGGCTATTTGTAGTGAAGTCACCTTTACAAGGGACATTGTATATGTATGTGTCTTTTCTGCAGTGTAAGGGAGGACATCCCAACTGCTGCGTCACTGCTACAGGAGAGAATATGTGATGTAACCACCGGTTTATGCTCTTTTTTTTCCAGCTACTGTTACATTATCACTCAAATCTGTTGTGTAATTTATTAGTTTTGTAACGGTCTGTAGTAATCCTTTGTGTTAACTGACACTGTCCTGCAGAAGTGAGCCTTATCGCTATCTCTCCTAATGTCCAAAACGTATTTAAAGGTCATTTAAAGAACCTGCAGTGATCCAGTGGTACGTCCTGTCATGAGTATAAATTGCATCCTCCTCATTTAAAGCGTGACAGAACCTGAAGAGTTATTTTAGTATAAAAGTATGTATATATATATATATATATATATATAAAAACATTAAATAGATTTGATCATTGTTTTAATCAGTTCTGGTCAAAATGTGTGGGAATATGGAATGTTTTTTGTGTAGTTTTTTCCCTCTCAGAATTGTCTCACTATAAAAGACTTATTTATTTATGTTATTATTATTTATTTATTTATTTTTTAAACCTGTCTTGTCCTTCGTCTTTAAAAGCAGAATGTTAGTCTGGCTCCTTTTGGTGTTGAACTAATTAGCTTTGCCAAGGGAGACTTCATAACATCTATGAGGCTCAGCTTGGTTTTCTACTGACTTTATTATAAGTTTGGAATAAACCACATTTCAATGCCGAAAAAAAAGGGGCTCAACATTACACACAATACAAACCATGATAGAGACTACAATAACAAGACATATGCAAAAAAAAGTTATTAATACTAATTTAAACAAGAAAAATGAAATAAATCAAACATATTAGACTAGAAAGACAAAAAGCACACTATATGTCCTAATGTCCTGGTACTGTCCTGCAGAACTGAGCCTTATCGCTATCTGTCCTAATGTCCAAAACGTATTTAAAGGTCATTTAAAGAACCTGCAGTGATCCAGTGGTACGTCCTGTCATGAGTATAAATTGCATCCTCCTCATTTAAAGTGTGACAGAACCTGAAGAGTTATTTTAGTATAAAAGTATTAAAAAAAACATTAAATAGATTTGATCATTGTTTTAATCAGTTCTGGTCAAAATGTGTGGGAGTTTGGAATGTTTTTTTATTTAGTTTTTTTGCCTCTCCAAATTGTCTCACTATAAAAGACTTTATTGCATCTCATCATTGAGGCATGTAATTTATTTATTTATTGTATTATTAGTTATTTATTTAATTTTATTTTTTAAAAGCAGAATGTTAGTCTGGCTCCTTTTGGTGTTTGCCAGGGGAGACTTCATAATGTCTATGAGGCTCAGCTTGGTTTTCTATTGACTTTATTATAAGTTTTGAATAAACCACATTTTGATGCTGGGGGAAAAAACAATATGTGGATGCTTTTAAAATGTCCATACCAATTTTTGAATAGGAAATGACATGACATTTAGGAAACAAATGGTGACTGTAGTTTCGGGACTATAAGTTTCATTCACTCATTTCCTCCAAAAACCACAGTGCACTGTATATATGGATTAATTCTGGATGTGCTTAGTACGTAACTGGGAATTTAGACTTTTTTTTCCTCATAATTTTCACTTTTTATCTCATGATTTGGACTTTTTATGTCATGATTTGGACTTTTTATCTAATAATTTTGATTTTTTATCTAATGATTTTGACTTCACTTAATACACTTTATAATCCAGTTCACCTTGTATATGAAGAACCTAAAAAAATAAACTATTCATTGACAGTTTGCCTAATGACTAACTATTGTCATTAACAAACCTTTATCACGTGGAAAAAATAAGACAAAACTAGATGTAAATGTTGGTCTTGTGACGATAACGATAATTAAATATATAATGCAGTTATAGATGACCAATAAAAAACAGACAAAATGTATCTTAAGAAATAAAAAACATTCCTAAAATGTCTCTTAGTTTTTAGTTTTTATTTTAATTCTTTTAGCCGTGTTCTTATTTATTTATTCATTTATTTATTTTTTGTTGCTGTCTCTTACGAGGAAGTCATCAAATTATGTCCCCACCAATGTCAACATCATGATTACTCTCATGCATTCAAATATCACCAAATATCAAAGTCCAGGTTCATGGTCACTACATAGAGCTTCCATGAAGTGATTATTTAAGTTGGTGAAAACATTTTTAAAAATGACAAATAACTTTAATCCAGAACAAGTGTCAAAAACAACAACAGGAAAAAGTATAAAAGTCAAAGGAGAGATTAAAAAAAGTCTATATAGAATTAACAATAATTACAACATACACAAAAGTTTATGTAAAAATATATACAGATATAAACAATAGGAAGTAATTACATAATTTGTTACTATAGACATTAAGTGAAAATAAATTATCATACAAATCAGAATACATTATCAACTTGATGTAAATTTAAAGAGTTGTCCTTTTACATATTTTCTGTATTCTGTATCAATGTTTTTCAGTATATATTTTCAGTATATTTTTTTGTGTGATAGTTTTTTTTTACACCAGTGCTTCTGAAACATGAGTTCGGGACCCCACTTAGAAGTGAAATGGGGTTGCCTGAAATGCCTAGTAGTTGATTTAAAAAAACAACAAACACAAAAAACAAACATACTAATAAAACTGCATGTGAGTTTAGAGAAACAATCACAATCCACACAAGACATGACAAACTGTGGAGCTGAAACTGAAGCACTGTGGTTCTGTTTATTGGTCTAATGTTCATTGTGGTCAGTTTAAGATGCTGCAGCTCTTTCATAATTCATAGTTACAGTATTGTTTTGTTCACTATTAATTGTCAGTCTTGTAAATACAAGCTGGACTGACTGTACATATCCTGACCAAGGACAATGAAGCTCTAACTTTTCAACCTTATCTACCTCTGTCTTTAATAATATACATTATATAGCCGTAATGTCATCTAAAATTAACATTTATCTTTAACATGGTACAGCAAACTATTACATTATCAAAAACAAATTAATTTCAGCAAAATAGTTTTTGCTGTTTTGAATGTCTGCGGTTGTGACGTTAATATGGGATCACGAGTTCAAAAAGGTTGGGAATCACTATTATACAAAATTTCTCTTTTTGCAGTTTACAAACAGAACACAACTACTAAACTGATTTTAATAGTTCATGTCACTGTGACACAAAGTCAGTACAGGTGGATCCAGATGCAAGACTCTGAACCAGAACTTTCAATTCATTGCGTTTATTGAAACACAGGGAAAATATGATGGAAGATCTGCAGCCGTTTGGCTGATCCGTAGGTGGTGGTAGAACAGGTCACTAGTCTAGCAGAATTCAGTACCGAAGAGTCCAGTAAAAGAAACACAATCCGAAGTGAAGGTCAAACCAGATGATCAATCCAAAGGACACAGATATTCAAGACACAGGAGTTAGCGCTTATTTGGGTGCAAACTGAGGCAGACAAATTAGCACTGGACAAACACACACACACACACAACACTTATAAAGAAAAAGGGACAGCTGGACTCAATCGCACTGATTACACCGGTGACAGGAAGCAAACTAGACAACGTATACGCATAACCACATAACAAAATAAAAGCCCTGGACACCAACAACGACAAAAAATAAAACAAAAGCACACAAGAGACGAACCAAAAACTCACATAACAGGATGACAAAGTCCAGATTCATAACAGTCACAATAACAATAATGAGTTATTTTTATTCTTATACTTTTTATTCCAGTTTAACATAAAGCATTATTGAGAAACCACAATGTACATTATGTTCTTTTTTTGTTTGGCTTATTCCCTTCAATATTCTGTAATGCTCTGATTAGATTTGTGGTTTCTCTTTACTTTTCATTCATCTTTGTATTTGGTTCCTACTTATGTTCAAAATAAAATTCATCATAAATAAATCACTGTTATTTTTTTATTCTTAATCTCAATCAAATACAAACAGCAGCAACTTGGATAAAATTCAGACAAATTGTGTTGGGGTATATATTTAACTGGATCCACTAATCTATACTTTTTTTGGCCGTCTCATCTTTCTATTCTCATTTCCATTTTAGTCTCCAACGTTACTTTCAACAATCATAAGCTGCTTTTATTATTAACCCTAGATTTTCATAACCTTTAAGTTCCCTTGTTTACTAGTTCTCTTTAAAGTGTATATTTAATTCATGTTCTTGTGCCATTCTAAATGATGGTCAAGTCTTTATTGTATTTGTGTCTTTATTATATTGTTTAATTTGCTTATTACGTAACTTATTTTGTTGATTTAATTCATTTGAAGTGTTAATTCAGTTGCAGTGGTCTTCTCCTTAATAACTTTCTGAATCATATATCAGATATATTAATAGGAAGAATAAACCAATTTTGTATGATGTATGTTTTGGACAGTGAATTGATAAACTGACCTGCTGTTCTTTATTATTTAAGCCACCTCATTGTATTCAAATATTTTTTATGGGATTGATTAATCAATTAACTATTTCAGCTCTAGCATTAAAGCTCTGTCCACACAGCAACACAACAAGGTTTTGTTTTGTACCGAATAGAAAAGATATGGCGTCCACACTGGGAACAGGTCAGTAACGTAACACATAAACATGGCAATGAAACATGTGCTGAAAATAATGCAATACACATGCCACACCTCTATGTGTGCTGTAAAACAGTCCCAGCAGATACACCTGAACAATAGAAGAAGTAAAGTGCATGGACATACCGGCTTATACCGATGCCAAACACACTCTGGGATCAACCAGAAGGCATGTGTAGGCGTCTGTGCTGCTCGTTTTATTGGTTTAACATCAGTAGATTTTACTTCTTTTTTCCCCCCTCTTTTTTGCCTCACTATAAAAGACGTTATAGCATTTCATCATTGAGGCTTGAAATATTTCATTTTTATTTATTTAGCCTATTTTTTTTTTTTTCTAATAATTAAAAAAAAAAAAAAATTTAAACCTGTCCTGTCCTTCACCCTTTACAGTAGAATGTTAGTACCATGTTAGCTCCTTTTGGTGCTAAAGCTAATTAGCTTTGCGAAGAGAGACATGGCTCGGGTTGGTTTAATACTGATTTTATTATGGGTTTTGATTAAACCACACTTTGCTGCCGGGGTGAAAGAAAGAGAGAGAGGGGGGTGGGGTTTAAAAACCTCCTAAGACAATATCAACATTACAAACAATATCAAATATGATAACAACAACAACCAGAACAAGAACTGGGTAAAAGTAAGATAAAATAAAAATAAATAAAGAAGGAAATTAATGTTGGCAGCTGCTATTTGTTCTGGTCATGTGGTTGTGATGTATAGATGATTGGTGTTTTACTCCGTTTTATTCGTCCACACAGCAACGCAAAGACACTGTTGTCAAATCTTTCCACTCTGGAACCGTTGCTGTGTGGACGAAAAGACAAAACTATAACAAACTGTATCAGATTTAAGCAAATATGTTGCTGTGTGGATGGGGCCTAAGTCCTTAGTGAGGACAGATCAGTGCAGAAAACTGTAGAAAAAAATACCCCTTCTAATAAATACATTTAAACTGCAGCAGTAGAAATGTAGGTGCAGAATAATAATGGAGAGATTATGGTTTTGGTTCATCACAGAAAAAAAATCTACATGTTCCTTTCTCTATATTTGACCATATTTATTTCCCTGACTTTAAGGTTTTCCTTCTGTCATTTACTTCATTTATACTTTATTAATGGTTTGTAAATACACCACACACACACACACACACACACACACACACACACACAAACACACACACCAGCTACAGAACTACGCTCCTGTTTCCTCTACCACACATTTCTCATTCTCCTACTCTGTCACACTCTGACATGTAGGTCAGCGTAGGATCAGAGTGATGAGTTAGGGCCCAGATCTGGAGCTAAATGACTGTAATTAGATACTTTTGATCCTCTGCGTTAAACTGGGAGCAGTTTTTTTTTTTTTTTCATGAATCCCTCATTGTGTGCTTTACCTTTTTTGTGCAGATTTCTCACCTTTTTCCCCTGCTACATTTTCCATTTCCTTCATCATCCTTCTCTTGCTGACTTGCACACTTGCTTTCTTGCCACATCCTCCCCCCTCACTCTGAGTATTGACATTATTAGCTAAGTACTTAGGTAATGAGTATCTTCTGACTCACCGGATGATGTTTAGTGTTTTACTGTTATTCCTTCCGATATGCTAACACAAGCAAACTTGTCTTTGTTGTTTTAGACCACTTAATATGTTTTTAACAAGTTTGCAGTTCTTGGCCCATGTTTACTCTTACTTTCAAGCTAAAAGGGCAGTTTTGTGTCATACAGTAGTATGTCTCAGGTGTTGTTTACATGAGGATGATTGCGAGTGAAAATGACAAAATATTTTATCAGAAGTGCCTTTCGTTTACACGGCAACCAGGCCGTCGGGATCTGAAAATGTTAAATATTGAAGACCCCTTTCAGGGTGGCGAGTTTTGAAGACGAGCCAGGTCGTGTCTCCCCGTCTAAACAGCAAGAAAGGCATAACATGTTCACGTCGCATACACTCAATTGCGCTGAGCCACTAAAACTACAAACATGTCAGACTACCTGGATCCCACCGATCTTCAAGCTGCTTCAGTAAACATACAGGAGTTGGTTCAGTAATTGTACAGAATTTATATTCATACCATAGCTGAACAGATATGGGTATACAATTACCTATGTCGGCCTGGCATGCAAATCCAATCACATTTCACCCCTCAACTTGATGCTTTATCAACAACTGACACCTCGAACAATCTTTACTAGCTAAGGCTAAGGCCACATTTCCACTACATGGTATTGACTCTATTTGATTCTACTCCAGTCGGTTCAGAGACCATGTACTATTCCTTCAGAGGGTTTCCATACAGATACTGTCATACCTTACGCTGATTTTTTTCATCAACCACCAAAGACAGAAATGTCTCAACCACCACAACTGACCACGGTGTAGTTTTGCAGAATGACATTGCATTGAATTTAACTTAACTTGTAACTCAGAATCTTTTTTTTTTTTAAATGGCAGGTTGCATGTTGATAACGCAATGATGCAGAAACAACTCCACCAATCAGTGTTTACGCTGATGACACATTATAGTAACATTATAGTATCACTTGGGAACTCAGAGTAGATACCAAAAATCTAGGATGAGGTACTGTACCATGGGACTAGGACTTTTTTGGTAGTGGAAACACCAAAACGAGTAGAATCTGGTCGAGTCAATACAAATGGAAATGCGGCATATTATGAAATAAATACAAATTTGGTTATGATACAATGCATGCACAATTGTCAGTAACGTGTTTGGAAAAGGTTCCAAATTATGTATCGAATATGCTTGAACCTAAATTGGGCGACTCCTTAAGGTATTTCGGCTGATTTTGTAATGGAAACAGCTTAATGCAAATTTTCCATAGTCGACAATAAGACATTAACATAATTATATCCACAGCCCTCCTAAACAGAACAGTTTCTCCTTTCCTCTCTGTCACTAAAACAGACACTATATTAACTCATAAAGACCCAGGGTAACCTTTGTAGCAGCTAAATAGATTTTTCTCCCTTTTTAATTAACACCAGTTATTATAATATCATAGATATTTTGCATTATTCTTTGTAAATAATATATTTTTTTCTATCTGTAATGTATTGGTCATGTCAATCATTATCAGTAAATTCATGAAAACTCAAAGGCTTTTATAGAAAAACTGATTTTGTCAGTAAAATATACCTTTAACTGAATCTAAAAAACATGTGGTGCAGTAGATAGCACTTGTGCCTCACAGCAAGGAGGACCTATGTATAGTTCCAACAGCAGATGAAGGGGGCGGGGCCTTTCTGTGTGTTTGCAGTTTGCATGTTCTCCACACATGTCTGCGTGGGTTCTCTCCAGGTTCTCTCCAGGTTCTCTGGCTTCCTCCCACCATCCAAAGACATGCACTGATAGGTTAATCAGTTAATCTAAATTACCCATAGGTGTGAATGTGAGAATGACTGGTTGTTTGTCTCTATATGTCGGTCCTGCAATAAATTGGCGACGTGTCCAGGTTGTACCTACCTTTGCCAATAAGGCGCTGGGATAGGTTCCAGCAACCCTGGTGGGGATAAAGTAGGTTAGGATGATGAATACATGACTGAATATAAAAACAAGCTAGAAAAAACACTGTCATTTGTCAACCTGCATGTGTTTTAGTCCTGAATCACTGTTACTGTAAATGACAGTGTTTCCATATTCACTCCAGAGACTCTGAACGTCCTAATGAGTAATATGAAAAACTGTATTTTATGCCAATTATTTACATGTATTGTTAGAATTTGTAGATCAACAGGTATTAACCCTTTGACACATACTGGTCACTGCAGTGGACAGTTATTCTACGGTTGTTCTCTTGTATATTCATAGGTTTAGTTGTTTTAGTTCCATATCAGTCAGTTCATATCATTACTGTAACTGGTCTGTTCTTCATACCTGATCTGTACTAACATGTTTATGTGTAAATCAATTGCTTGTTGTTATTAGACATTTTTTTTAATTTCATAGTATTCTGTGTTTTAAATCCATGTTTCTTTGCTTCAAAGCTTAAACACGTGTTGTCCAGCTGAGTGGACATTTTTATAACTCCATAAAAATAGGTGCATTAAAAAGATTTCAATCATATTAAATAAAACACTTTATTTTTATTGCTTTTTAAATGAACAAAACATTTATCAAAAACATAAAAAATCTCTAAACATGAACTCATGGGAAGATATAGTCTTTTCAGTGTCTCTTTCAATGTCTTAAAGTGTCCCTTCTCCGTCCTCGATGTCTCTGTCCTTGTTTCTGTATGTTGTTCATTTCTCCCACTTTTCTTCCATCTTGACTAAGGTTCTCATAATTCATGCATCTATGGGACTACGTCATTTATAAATGGCATTTAAAAAAAAACAGCTTTAAAAATAACACAAACTTCTCACCAATCATTCATTTTCTGAACCCACTTTATCCTCACTAGGGTCACAGGAGTCGCTGTGGGCCTATCCCAGTGTGTTGGAAAATTACAATAAGACCAAAGATATAAATGTAATGTAATGTTTTATATCTTTTAATGTTTGTATTCTTTGGGTTTTGAGTCTGTGCTCAGAAGACACAGGTCATAGCTGAGGAATGCATGGGCAAAGGTACAGATTTTAAAGTGCTTTTATTGGTTTTTAAGAGTCTTAATGGTTGTGGCCCTGTTTATTTATGGGATCTGCTTTTAACATATGAGCCCTCTCAATGTTAACAGCTTGTGCACATGTGAAAAGAAAACTGTGAAGTAAATTGTGTTGAAAGGCCAAGTACAGCCAGACTTATGTTTGACAATTAGGAAGCAAACAAGGTTTATTTGTTTCGCACAGTTCATACACAGGCCAATTCAGTGTTTTACAAAAATAGAAAAAGAGACAAGTTAAAACACACACTTATAGATAAAACACAATCAATAAAACGTAACTATCAATCATTTAAAATAAAGTAAAAGGTCAGAGTGCAGATAGAAGCCGTTCGGTCACATGCACGGTTGAATAGAATCGTTTTCAAAGTTGACATCATCAGGAAAACTGTTTAAGTGTTTAGCCCAAAAAAAAAAGTCATACATGTAATATTTTACTGCATCACCTTTGGTTTTGATAATAGGAGACATTCACTGTAACACCTTTTTTTTTTTTTTCTTTTTTTTTTTACCACATAATGCTTATGTAGTATCACAATAAGGATCACAATATTTTTTCCATCCATAGTTACATACATTTTGGATTATTAGTGATGGATCACTGTCCCAACTCTTCAAAACATCCCAAACTAGAAAATTAGTCTGAGAGTGCAGACCTCTACCAAGGCAGACCCCCCCCAACCAAAATATAATCATTTGTTCATCTCCCCATTACCACCATACAATGAAAATCTCATCAAAATCCCTCTATAAGTTTTAAAGTTGTGTTGCTCATGAGCTTTGGGTCATGACCGAAAGAACGAGGGCTTGGGTACAAGCGGCCAAAATGAGTTTCCTTCACAGGGTGGTCTGGCTCAGCCGGAGAGATAGGGTGAGGAGCTCAGACATCCTGGAGGGACTCACAGTAGAGCTGCTGCTCCTCCATGTCCAGAGGAGCCAGCTGAGGTGGCTCATGCATCTAGTTAGGATGCCACCTGGACGCCTCCCTGGGGAGGGGTCCAGGCATGTCCATCTGGGGGGGAGACCTTGGGGTCGACCTCGGTCACGCTGGAGGGATTATATCTCTCTGCTGGCCTGGGAACGCCTTGGGATTCCCCTCGAGGAGCTGGCAGAAGGGGCTGGGGTGAGGGAAGTCTGGGCTGCTTTCCTGAGCCTGCCGAACCCAGATAGAGATGAGATGAGGAAGATGAGGAAGATGAGGAGTATTAGAACAAACCAACAACCCTCCCATGTATTCCTCCAGGAATAAATGTTGGCTAATCCACATGTGTGACAATTGTGTTTCATTCCCTCTGAACTAGTGATGTTCAATACCACTGATCTCCTTTTCTGATCCAATGCCAAGTATAATTCAGGCTGGTATCAATGATATTGATACCAATATTTTATGCAACTACACCTAATATGTCTTTTAGATATATAAAAAAAAGAGTAGAGTATATCAAATCATAGCTTCCTTCACAATACAAGGCAGAGTAATTTATTTAATTATTACGTCTGCCAAGGAGGTTGTGTTTCTGTCTGTCTGTGTGACTGTGTACAACATAACTCAAACATGGATGGACATACAATATTTCTATGAAACTTTCAGGGGAGCTTAGGCATGACACATGGACCAATTGATTAGATTTTGGTGAAAATCTGGAAGAGATTTTAGATTGTGGAACACTTTGAATTGTATCCTCCATTTATAACAATGTAAAATGTCAATATAGTAATGAACTATAATAGTCACTTCGCAGGTCCTGCAATTATTTTAATTTTATTTATTTATTTATTTATTTTTGTATTTATTTATTTTTATTATTTTATTTTGATTGATTGATTGATTTTATGTATTTGTCTTTTTATTTATTCACTTATTTATTTTTATTTTATTTTTTATTTACATTTTTGTATTTATTTATTTAATTTTAATCATTTATTTTATGTAATTATTATCACTCTTCTGTTTGACTGTTTGCGTCAGCACCACACAGCTGTTATATACTCTTGAGGTGTTTCTTTTTTTCATAACGCAAGGTTAAAAAAAGTCACAATGTCAGTTTTTTCTAATACTATGCAGCCCTAAAGTAGATATATTTGCCTATTTAACTTTTAAATTCTTTTATCTTGCTATTGTGTCTGTTTTATTTTAGTTTGTTTTTATTGTCTTTCGCACTGAAATGTTCTGCACCTTACCTTTCATTGCACTGGCTCCAATGAAAACAAAGCAAATCTGAATTTTTCTGTGTGTAACAGACAACAGAATGTAAACTGAGACACAGACAAATACTTGTGTATATATTATCAAGGTGCATTTGAACATTTGGTTTCCACCAGTCCTAATAATGTAATAACCATCTTCTCTCGCTGGCTTCTCATTTCATGACCTAATAGTGATTAACCTCCTGAGACCCTCAGTCCTCTTTCAGGGCCAAGACTTTTGAAGCTTTATTGAAGAAACAAATAAAAGTTGTTCAATGCAAAGGACATCCCACAAACATTTTAAAAATGCATCTGAAAAATGTGTTGCATTGTACTGTTTCCAAAAAAGAAGATTATTTAACATAAAAAAGTACAAACTTGTCCTTTCCTAGGTAAGAAATATGAAAATATATACATTAAGTGTTGTTGTACAATATTTATTAACAATATTTACACCAACTACTAACAAAAATACACACTCTGAAATACACCTAATTTGCCTTTACAGTAATAATGAATAAATACGTAAATGTCAATGACAGAATCAGAATTAGAATAAGGATTTGTCCTATTGAGGTTTGATTGTGATTTATTTAATAGAAAACTTGTCAAGAAAGTGTAAAGGCAACATTTCAACTTTATTATACAGATATTTACATCTATATCCAGAGCTGGGTTTACATTATTATTAACATTCAAGTTAACATTATGGTTAGTATCACTAGTTGTAATGTGTATATATTTCTTTCAAACAAATAAATAAATAATCAAACAAATCAAACAATAAATAAATAATCAAACAAGTCCCAATGTTCAAGGTAATGTAATTTAATTTTGTTTGAAAAAATAAATTCTGCAACATGATCTTTTCAACTGAAATACTTAAATTATCATCAAAAAAGCATAACTTTTTTTCTTTCTAGGTTTCAGGATTTTAAAATGATGCCCTGTTACATATAGTAGCAGTAAAAGAAAAGAGTAGAGGAACAAGAGGAGATGAAGGATACCAAGAGACAAAAAGGACAGAGCATAAATAAAATGCATACAAAGACTGACAGGTAGAGGAGAAGGAAGTCAGCGTGCTAAAGAAAGAGGAGATTATCCCAGGGAGGAGGTAAGGAAGGAGATTTAGGTCACTGACTGATAAGTGATGTGATGAAGAGGACGAGATGGGATCAGTAGATGTGTTTCCATGGCGATGACTGTTTGGGGTCTGAGGGTGAAGACACTAAACATTTTCAAATTTCACACCTGAAATACTGAGTTACATTTATATTATTAAAAATATATTTATATGTATATTTATATTTCTATATGTCCAGACACATTTTCCTTCAGATTTTTTTTTTTGTTTATTTAGACACCGTTTACACAAGGACGATTACGAATAAAAATGACAAAATATTTAATCGGAAGTGCCTTTCATTTACACGACAACTGTACGGTTGGAGTCTGAAAACACAAAAATCTGAAGAACCCTTCCAGAGTGGGGAGTTTTGTCTCCATCTAAATGGCAAGAAAAACATAACATGTTCACGTTACACACAGCTTTACGTCACACTTAATGTGTCGAGCTGCTAAAACTACAAACATGTCAGACTACTTGGATCCCACGGCTCTTCAACCTGCTCCAGTAAACGTACAGAAGTTGTTTCAGCAATTGTACAGAATTTATATTCATACCATAGTTGAAAAGATAATTACCTACATCAGCCTGACATGTATATTTTCAAATAAACAAATATTTTCTCCTGAAAATCCTCGTCTAAACGCAGATGAAAAATTAAAGATGACACTACTTTTGCATCTTCTGTTTTCATCGTCACTGTATAAACGTAACCTTAAAGCCTCTACATGCTCTTGCGGCAAAGTATCGCAGTTAATTCGTTGTAGATTTTTGTAATTTATGCCAGTGCAGGGAGTGCATGGCGTACGCTGTTCATAACACGGAAATGCGTAACTTGTTCTCAGAAAGCACCCGGGACACAAGGTTTGTAGCACTCTCTGCACTAAAAACACACCTTATGGACACAGGCCTTTAATGTGTAACAACGTAAGAGGTATTCTCACAAACTCACTAGGATTACCCACCTGGATCCCCACTGCCCACATATCAGGACCTTTCATTGTCGAACAAACTTGTCTCACAGTTTCTTTCACTTCCTCATGCACTCGGTTGAATCCATATTCACACGAGTCGTCTTCAATAATGACGTTCGTGTTCATAAAACAAGACAGAAAGAAGTCCATGTAGTGCGGATGTAGAACGGACCAATCAGAGGCCTGTTTTCTGGTCTTCTCTGCGACACTGTAGTGGGCTACATTTTGTGGGAGGTGTGCGCAACTCTCTGCGACGGGAGCGAAAGCATCTGTGACGTACCTGCGACATGTCACAGATGACTTGACTTTGGAGAATAAATAGACCTTTACTAAAGCATCTTCAGTGGTCTATGTGATGCATGCCATTGTACATGGAGCCTTATTTCCTCTTTCATTTACTTTTACATTTTTAATTACCTCTGCCAAGGAGGTTATGTTTTTTGCCGGCGTTTATCTGTTGGTCTGTGTGTCTGTCTGTGTTCAAGATAACTCGAAAACTCATGGACGGATTTTGATGAAATTTTCAGGGTAGGTTGGTAATGGGGAGATCTGGAAATGATTAGATTTTGGTGGTGATCAGGGGGGCTTATCTTGTTGATTTTGTGGTCTGTTCATTTATAGTTCCCACAGTTCAACACCAGATGGCGACGTTTGGTGGAGGTCTGCGCTCTCAGAGTGCTTTTCAAGATATAGACACCCCCCCCCAGATCTCCCCATTACCACCAACCTACCCTGAAAATGTCATCAAAATCCGTCCATAAGTTTTCGAATAATCTTGAACACAGACAGACAAACAGATAAAACATAACCTCCTTGGTGGGTTCAACACCAGATGGCGACGTTTGGTGGAGGTCTGCGCTCTCAGAGTGCTTTTCTAGTTAGTGATACAATGACTAGTTGACAAGTAGTTGATGACAAAATTAATCAACAACTAATTTACAGGTCATTAGTGATGTTGTGCATTACTGTTTAAAAACAAAAAAAATATTTTATTGCTCATTGAATCTCTTGTTGAGGTTTGATTAATATCGCAATACAGTATATATTGCAGGGTTGAAAAAAAAATGGCAATGTCATTTTTTTCTAATGTCTTGGAGCCCTAGCTTATATATCTGAAAGGAATAAAAGGCACACTGGAAAGTTTTATACAGCATTAAACCACAAATACAGAATACAATGCATAGTGATATCTATGCCCATAAAACAAGTGCAGTTTATTTCCACTTAATACTCACAGAAACAGAATTATATGATGACAGGATCCCATTAAAGAAGCAGCTTGCCAAGACTGGTTGTAAAATTAACTAAATGAGAGGGAATGCTTATGCTGTGTATCATTATGTATCTGCTTTTAATAACTATTTAACACCCTGACAATGCCCGAATGTGTGTATGTGTGTATCCAGGGCAGCTCTAGATAGCAGTGTTAAATTAGACCAAGATAATAAGCTGTGGGAGTTGATGTCCGCCCTTAGGATTAGAAGAAGTCTTCATCTGTCTGTCTTCATCACTGACCTGACACACTCATACAAACACACAGAGTATACACACACACACACACACACACACACACACACACATATCTACATACAATACATGGATGCTCATAAGCCTTAGCATTAAACGTTGGTATCCATTCACTGGGTACATGTTCACATACAGACAAGTGCATGACAAACATACACACACACACACACACACACACACACACACACACACACACACACAACATGCTAGTGTGGTTACACTGGCAGTTTGACATTTGGAGTATACGAAAAGTACCCAGATGTATATATCAGAAATATTGAGTATGCGTCATGAGTTTCCTATCATACTGACATTGTCCAAGATGCAACGCCACATGATGTCCGATCATCACTCTCATTTATTTTAATAAACTTAATTCAATTATTCACTTCAAGTGACTTTCTTGCTTCATGATGTGCATTTACAAAGCTGGAAAAGATTTTCCCTCCAATTTTCATGCTAGGTGGTGTGTGATGTTCATGATTTTGTCATTGGATTTACAGTGACTCAAACAGTTTGAAATATACAATAAATGCTTTAAACAAATATAAATGGTAAATGGACTGCACTTATGTAGCACTTTTCCACCTTCATGATGCACAAAGCAATTTACATTAGCCTCATGTTCATCCATTCACACACACACACACTCACACACACACACACACACACACACAAGGTTCTGTCAGTCCTACAGGGAGCCTAAGTCAGGGTCCAGTGTCTTGCCCAAAGACACTTCAACATGTGGACAGCCAGAGCCGGGACGCAAACTGCCAACCCTTCCGTCATTGGTCAAACTGACCCATTTTACATTTTGAACATCTAGGAAAAATAGTTAAAAGTATGTTTGAGTATGAAACTTCTTCTGCTAGCCTTATTTAGTGTCATTTGTGATCACCCCCGTCATGTTTATATCACATAGATAATGTTCAGGTTCATTTGACCCATCAGTCAAACTGCAGATAAAAGGCTCTCAGACTATTTATTGTCAGACTATTTATTTCTTTACAATTGTGAGACATAATATGTTATGTTTCAATGTTATGTTTTATATTATTATTCAAAAGTAATTAAGTGGTGAAACTTTTTTTAATGGAAAATGTGTGAAATCTCCTAATCGAACCATTACCTGTTAGAACACCACTGCACTAAATATTGATATAATAGTTACTAGTGAAATTAGTAATGAAATATTAACAGTTCTTGTTAGAATTTTATGTTTGTTTGTTTCTTTCTTTCTAACATATTTTGGATAATTAAACATGTATTGGGTCAAATTGACCCAGGAACACCAGTGCTGTTCCTGACAAATGAACATAACAGGAGGGTTAATCTAAATCGTTCATTTTTGTGAATGTGAGAGTGATTGTTTGTCTACATGTTCAGTCAGTGAACTGGAGATGTGTCCAGGGTGAACCTTGCCTTCACCATTCAGTAGCTGGGATAGACTCCATGTGACCCATTTGACCCTAGGGAGGATTCAGAAAATGTATAGATACCGTAATTTCCGGACTATAGAGCGCACCTGATTATAAGCCGCACCCACCTCATTTTAAGAGGAAAACCGATTTTGTACATACACAAGCCGCACCTGTATATAAGCCGCATGTGCCCACATTAAGACATGTAACACAAACACAAAATTAACCCAAACCCGACTTCAAGTCCCGCGAATGAAACTAAATGTCCTTCATTAACCCTTGTGCGGTCCTTCGTAAAAAGGCACACTGGCTGTGTCCTACAATCAGGTCTTAAAAACCCAGATTCCAAAGTTCAGTTCCATAGACTCATCACCCCACCCCCCAAGGATATATT
This sequence comes from Siphamia tubifer, assembly GCA_020466265.1. Lineage (NCBI taxonomy): Eukaryota > Metazoa > Chordata > Actinopteri > Kurtiformes > Apogonidae > Siphamia > Siphamia tubifer. The sequence goes on from CM035790.1 coordinate 13,009,126, forward strand.
ACTGTTTTCAGTAGTAAGCAATGGCATCCTACAGTACGTATAAAAAGGTACATTTGTGAACCACCGGCTCTCTTTGACCCGAAGGACCGCACAAGGGTTAAAGTCCACAGTCCAAAAATCACAGCCGGCAAAATGAACGGAAAATGATACTTAAGGTTTGATGCAGGCCTGCAGAGTCCGGGTCCCGTTGAAAGTAATCCAAGGAGAAAAAAAAGTGTATATTTCCAAAGGTAAGGGAGGGAAAAATATATATCCACTATTGTCCGCCGCATCCACAAACAGGTGGCTGGTCGCCGCCTCGCCTCATCTATCGCAGAGTCAGCGATAACTTTCTCTTTCGCAGAGAGTTCAGGTCAAACTCCTCCGTGCCAACGTGCAAAAAAAAATCCACAGGGTCTGGTCGAGCCTCTGTCTTCTCTCACACACCGCCGCGGGTTTTTCTTTAAGCAACTTTTTACCCCCTCTTCACCTTTTTTGTCTGTCCCTCACCTTTACCGGTCCTACTTAAACCCGTCACCCCGCGTTTGTTCCGCCCCTCCTTTTTCATTCAGTCTTCCTCGACGCATATATTCCACCGGTCTAAATCTTACCTTTTCTACTCGAGCGCCGCTGGCGGCCGTTAGGAAAATTACATAAATTGGCCGCATCATTGAATAAGCCACAGGGTTGAAAGTTTGGGAAAAAAGTAGTGGTTTATAATCCAGAATTTACGGTAGTCTTACTCGACTACTTAACACCATTACCTTCACAGTTTTGCTTTAGTATCTGCACGTTTATACAAATTGAAATGAAGCCTCAGCACCAAGACATCTGCTGATACACCATCTTTTTTTTTGAGCAAACAAAAATGAAACACTTTTTGTGTATGAGGAACTAATGACAGAGCAAATATATCATGCTGTGTGATGTGTATGAGACAGTGTGTGTGGGGACTCAGGTTAAAGGCTGGTTTAACACTAACAGTCTGTGTGTGTGTGTGTGTGTGTCCACAGAGACATATCATGCTATAACTCAATGAATACTTGAAATACTAGGAAATTGCATGGGCAGACACATATAGCGAATGTGCATCAGATGCAATGATCCATTTGAGTAAAGGTCAAAGGTCACAATTAACTAAAAACACAAAATCACATTATCGGTTAAAACTCAAGAACAGAGGGTCACAGAACTTTCAGATTGATACCAAAAAATGTGGAATCAAGATTTCTACAATTCTCATAGTTGGTGTTATCACCTACGACCAATAGTTTTTGAGATCTCTGGAGGTCAAAGGTGACATGTTGCAAAATTAACTTCTGTAACACTGTTTTTGTGTGTTAAGCATAGACATATCATGCTATAACTTAATCAGTACTGGATATATTATTATAATATTACACACACTGATGCATATATACATATAATGAAGTAATCAATATTGAAAAAGGTCAAAGGTAAAGGTCGCATTTAGCAGAAAGGTTGAAATCACATTATTGGCTCTAATTCAAGAACAGGTTGTCATAGAAATTTGAGATTGGTACAAAATAGGGGTGAAATTAGGCATTCTCTGAACACTTATTTATTTAGCTTTCACTAGACATAAAAATAAATAAATAAACAAATAAAAAAATCTAACCTTTAAAACTAGAAAAGCACACAGAGAGCACAGACCTCTGCCAAGACAGATCTATGTATGTGTGACAAATATTTTACTATATACTTATATTTATAATAAATTATATATATATATATATATATATAAAATGTGATACTTCAATAGAGTTATACAGGCCATCCCTTAAGTCTCCATACATAGGACACTTATTACATTCCATACTGTACATATATGGCTATAACATCTATTTCTTTATATTTCAGATAACCCATAGAATGCATTTCAATAAAGAGAAACAAATTGAAAAGGCAGTATTATAGAGCATATTATATAAATAAAATTGTTTATGTCAAGAAAGGTTTATTTTTCCTCTGTATGGAGACTAATGGGACATCCTTGTCATTTCTATGTCACTGTGCCACAGTTCTGTAAAATGTTCTGTTGTTCAGTCTTCATTTTCTTTGACTTTGTCTTACATTAAAATTAAATCAGCAATAAGTCACATAAGTCATATTGAACTTATAATTTATATAATTTATTATTATTATTATTACTGACCTATGAAGAACATTAAAAAAAAATAAGGCACTTGATCCTGTCACACAAAAACAATTAATTATTTTGTTCATCAAGAAGTTACAGTAATAGTAATTATATTGATGTAATTATTGATGTAATTATATATTGTCATATATTGATGATGAGCCACAAAACCCATAAATATACAAGAGAACAGCTGTGGAATAACTGTCCACTGGAGTAACCACTATGCATCAAAGGGTTAAAAACACATATTTCTTTGTTGTGACTGGTTTATTGGATCACAATGCATCTGAAACTCCTTCACAGCAGAGACTGTGATATGTCACAACAGAAAAAAAAATATGAATAATCTAAAGCGATGCTGGTTGTCAGTGCTGTTACAAGTTACAGCTGTTGTTCTCCTGCACAACCTAACTGTCAAAATGCTGACGGTAAAAATCTGTTTTCAGAGTTTTAATGAATGCGTTACTCTGACTGCAGTCCTTCAGCTCAGAGGAAGATTGGCTTAGGATCAAGAAAAGTGAATAATTTTGCAATGCTAGTCGATGATTAATATTTTACATTTATTAGCATTTACAATGGAAAAATAATAACACAGAAAACTAAATAACACATGAGACATGTCAGAGTTGTTCCTCTGAGATATTCTGTGTAAAATTAATAAATCAAATAGAGGCTTACAACTGTTTGGCAATCCTATATATCAGGTGTCAAACGTAAGGCCCAGGGGCCAAATCCAGCCCACCAAAGGTTCCAATCTGGCCTGTAGGATGAATAACAATGAAGATATTCACGGTGTAAAGAATGTATTTTTAATTCAGCTTCTACATACAGAATAATTAGATCTCAGTTGGGTCAGAGCAGTAAAATATGATCATAATTATCTATAACTAATGAAAACTGCAGATTTTAATGTAAAAAAATTATAATTACATGAAAATCTTTATATTAACAAACCATCATTTTACAAAAACCTGAAATATCTGAAGAGAAGTAAGTGTAATTTTAAAAAATATTCTGCCTGTTAAAAAATATTTAGTGTATTTGTAATTGAAATGTAAGTTGTTCTGCACATGTGCAAATGACAATCTGATAGACTGAGGCACAAAATGGTTCAAATTGCAGTTGTTTTTTATAAGACATGTCAAGTTGTTGATATTACTCACATTTTGAGGAAAACATTGTAGATGTAAACATGATCATAATATAATTTTACTCTTTTCACTGTTATTATTTTACTAGTCTGGCCCTTTTCAGATCATTTTGGGCTGAATGTGGACACTCCTGTTATAGATCAAGAGTGTCAGAGTAATTGTATCATGTATCTATCTATAAGAACAGACATTTATATAAAAATGCACTTCTGTATGCTCCATTGACTGTTCTCCCCCCTTTGTCTCACCTGATGAATAGTGGAATTCAGTCCAATCCCATACAAATCCAATTTCAAACAGGTGCCCCCTAACACACACACACAACCGTCCAATTGGGCCCATGACATACATTTGTTTAATTCAAAAATTACACTGAAGATATAAATAACCAAGGATGTCAAAAACATTTTAGTTCAGGTTCCACATACAGACCACTATGATCTCAAATGACCAGTAAGATGTAATGACCTATAAAAATAATGACAACTACAAATATATCTCTATGTTTTAGTGTAAAATGAAGGTAGATTACACACAAATGTAGATATTTACAAACTATCTTGTCACAAATAAATGTGAATATCCTCAACCTTAACAATATTTTTCCTCTTACTAAATGTTTTGTGTATTTGCAGATCCACTGATTTGTAAATTATAATGTACATGTGTAAATTATGTGAGACATAATGTTAAAATTGCACTTATTTTTCTTAAGACATTCACATTGTACATGTTATTCAAATTTTTAAGGAAACTGTGTAGATGTGAACATTTTGATAACATAACTTAACTTTTTTTGCTGTTGTTATTTTACTTGTTTTACTGATCACCTGGGCCAGACCCAAACAACTGATGACCCCAGGAAACAACACTGATGATGTGTTCAAGTGCATCAGAAGATATAGGGTGTCCCATAAATCTCCATACATAGAAAAAAAAAATGTTTCTTGATATAAACCAGTCTTATTTCTATAATATGCTTCATATGACAATTTGTTACTCTTTATTCACATGCATTCTTTGGGTTAGGGCTACACAATATTAGGAAACACTGACATTGCAATTTTCTTTAACTCTGCAATATACATATATATATATGTGTGTGTGTGTGTGTGTATATATATATATATATATATATATATATATATATATATATATATATATATATATATATATATATTGCGATATGACAAAATATTCAACAGCTCTGCAGTACCGAAACAAATGGTCAAACAGATCAGCGGTTTTAGTGGTTTTAGTGTCATCATTATTGCAGCTGAAATAATCAAATAAAATTAATGATTAATAAGTTAAATAAAATAAAAATAATTACATAGATGAATAAATATAGACAGATTTTTAAAAATATAAACAAATTAATAAAAATGTTATTGAATTAATTTTTTTTATAACTAATAATTCAAAAAATATATGTATAATTTAATGTAATAAATAAATAATAAAAATGTAAAAAATAAATAAATAAAAAAATAATAATAATAATTACAGACACTTACAGCACATTGCGATGTCAATGCTCAAGCAATATATTGTGCAGCTCTACTTTGGGTTATCTGAAATATAAAGAAATACATGTTAGAACCATATATGTATGGAATGTATTATGTCTCCTATGGAGACTTATGGGACACTCTGTATTTAATGACTACGTGTCCAGCCTCCTTCACAGATCATAATAGGCTGAATGTGGTACTGAAGTAAAATGACTTTGACACCCCTGACCCACTGGTGTCATGTTGAACTGAATCAACATGAGACAAACCAGGAAATGTTTTTGTAAAAGGAGCCATTCAAGAAGCAGACTGCAATGATACATGTTTAAATGCAATCATCGCTCCTCTGCACATGCTCTAAAGATCCAGCACATCCAACTCTAGCAGCAGCTACTGCATAGAGCAGAGGTATACAGGGGGGTGGGGGGCTGGGAAATCACATTACACTCATGTGAGCGCTGTAAAAAAAAAAAAAAAAAAAAAAAAAAAGGACGATACGCTACGTAAAATATATGAATGATTAGCATATTTCAAGGTAGACTGAGCACAAAGGATCAGAGAAGTGGTGGTCTAAGACAAAGAGATAATCATTGATCTTTTGAGTGCATGATCTATATACATACTCACACTACACTGCTACAAATACAGTATGTAGCAGTCTGAACACGCACACACACACACACACACACAGATACCCAGTGTACCTCATTTCTTTTACACTCTCCATCCATCATCCTTCCCTCCCCCCTTCCATTCCCACCCTCTCCTTCCCTGACTCTGCTGTTATCAATGGGATTGCAGCAGTCAGAACATTTGCGCTGAATTAACAGCATTCCAGCACTCCTGTTAGTGTGATATTGGTGCCCCCTATCTGCAGTCCATTAGAATAACCACTGTTTGACATAATACTGCATTGGCCCAAACCTATCCTCCTCCATCAGACATCACATAAAATAATCAAGGACTTATGTTCAGAAGATTTAAATGCAGATTTGTATGTGTTTCCCAGTCATTTGTTTGGTAACAAACATGCAACAAGCATGAAAATGTAAGTGCTGATGTTTTCCTTCTCTGTGTTCTGTTTGTGTCTCTGCAGTACGTGGCGTTCGGCTCACTCTTTTTCATCCTCCTCTCCATCTCCACCTTCTGCCTGGAGACCCATGAAGCCTTCAACACCATCTACAACAAAACGGAGAATGTCACTATTGGCAACGTGACACATGAAGAGGTACAGTGAACTTTTAATAAAAGAAGTGCCACTACAAGTTTAACATTACACCCTTTTTCACCAATAAGTAACTGTCAAGCAAAATGTCAAAGACTTGTCACTTCCAATGCTTTCACACCTACCTCAGATGAACATGTGTACCAGGGGTTTTCAAATAGTGAGGTGGGCTTCCCCTGGGGGGGTGCCAGAGGACTTCAGGGGAGGCGTGGTATGAGAAAAAAATACATCTGAATAAAATAAAACAAAAAAAAAGAAGTGGTTGGCTAACTACAGACCATGTGAGAAGCAAAATCACATCTGTAGCAACTCACAATGTAAGAATAGGTCATAAAGTAATAACTTAAATGTAATAAAAGTTCAGAATGTAATAATCGACTCATACTGTAATAAAATCATGACCGCATAATATAATATTTTTGCGCACAATGCAGTAGTGTAATCACATATTACATTATTAGCTCAGCTATATAACAACTCATAATGTAATAAAACCTCATAATGTAACAATGGGTTACACTGTGAGAAAAGTTGTATTATCACCTTTTATTACCTGTTTGTTTGGGTTTTTTTTTTACCTTTTCTCACAGTATAAGGCATTATTACCTTATGAGCTTTTATTACATTATGAGATGCTATATAGCTGGGATAATAATGTAATAAGTTATTATATTATTACATTATATGCAAAGATGTTATTATGTTATGTGCTCATAATTTTATTATATTATGGGTCCATTATTATGAACTTTTATTACATTTAAGTTATTACGGAATGAAAATAAGAGAAAATGTTAAGATGTGTTAAAAGAGATGTTAAAACACACACACACACACACATGTGGAAATGTATTTAAAAACTGTTAACCCCCCCAAAAAAAGAAAATAAAAATAAGTAACAAAAATAAAAAATTTGTTAAAAGAGATATTAATCCTTTAACTCCTGAGACTTTAACAGTTCCAGTCAATAATTTATAAAATAAGCAACAAAATGGACAATTACAGCCAAAAATGTATAATAAACCAACAAAATAATAAGTAACACGAACAAAATAAGACACAAATGGCACAAAAGGAGAGAAAAATAATAAAATACAATATTAAATGTAGAAATATAAAACAAAATAATGAACAAAATTCACAAGATCTAATAATAATAATAACATAACTTAGTTAAAATAAACTAAAATGTATAAATAAATACATATTGTAATTTGGTTCAAGTAGTTTTAGTTTTGGCTTTTTCTTTTTCATAAATTAGTTGCTTTTTGACACGTGTTTATCTTCATATATTAGATCCATGAACTAATCACAGTAAAAAACAGTATTTCTTTCTGAATATTGAAACTAAACCATCCGTTCAGAACAGGTCATCACTGACGCATCATGAGTTAAAGTGATAATAAACACACATAGATGTGAAAATGTATTTAAACACCTTTAAAAACACCCAAACAATTTTAAATGTGTTAAAAGAGATGTTAAGAGAAGAAAACAAAATAAAATAAACTGAATTTTGTTTAAAAAAAAAAGGATCTTAAAATATGAGGATATATGTTAAAGACATACACAAATGTAAAAAACAATATTTAAAAAATATTTTTTAAGATATGTTAAAGACATTTGTTTAAAAAAACAAGAGGTAAAAACAAACAAATATGTTAAAATATGCTTAAAATATGTTTAAGAACAAATAAAGATGAAGGTAAAGATGTTTAAAATGTTTAAAAATGTATATATTTGAGAAATAATATAGTTTTAAAAAATTAAGATAAAAATGGTGGTGGGGGGGTGCAGCTGCTTTTGTGTTCTTTTAGCGGAGGCTCATTATCCCAAACTTTGAAAACCACTGATGTATACATTTCTATGAGTGACAACAGCACAGGTCAGACAGGAGGACTTTGCTCATTGGTCAAACCCTAAAAAGTGTTCTTGGTCTTATCAAGCGCATCAATGTTTCAGGTCATTTGCAAAATAAGCACATAAAAAGTCCATTATGTAACAGTAACATGTTAACCCCACAAATGTAATAAGTCCCAAATGTCATAACAATTTGCAGCTTTTAACATAATAATCCCACAAATGTAATAACTTTCCCAAGAATGCAATATCTGTCATCTACCATTTTATTACATATGTGGGGAGTTATTACAATTTCAGAAAGTAAAGAGTTTCACCATCCCACAAATGTAATAAATTGGTAGGTGACTGGTGGGAATTTGTGGGAAAGTTATTACATTTGTGGGATTATTACATTAAAAGCTGCAAGTTTTTATTCCATTTGTAGATTTTTCCATTTGTGGGGTTAACATTCCTCATGGAATTATATTAAAACAATTAATTACTTGTGTTTTTGCTTTCAAGATTGTTATTGTGACTATAGCAGATAAACTAGATTGAAATTTGAGCTAAACAGGCATAATGCTCTATAGTAATGAAAAGGTAATACAACTGATTTTCCTGTTTCAGAAGATGGTGATTGATGCCACACTTTTATTTTCAGTGTCCTGACTAAGTGCATATCAAATATGTCCGAACCAGGATGGAGGACATATACAACTGTATCTTTCATTCTGAAATGGAAATAGTTTGCTGCAAATTTGTGCCATTAGATGTTGAAGGTTTAAAACTCCATTATTTATAAGCAGTAGTGCTAGCCTCTGTGTATGTAACCCTAACTCACTAAATTTACATGACATCTGCAGTTATCCATTATTTTTGTAATTGATTCATTTATACATTATTTTCTTTGATCAAATTCATTTCAAAGATTGTTTGAGTAGTCAAAAATAAATAAATAAATAATTCTAAAAACATGTAAAAGAAATGTCTAAAAATTACATCCTTTATTCTAGAACCAGCTAAAACAGCAACTACTAAAAGTATATCTAAAAAAAATCAATAGTTAGCTTCGCGTGATGTCACCGCATGGCCCATTTTAAAAGGGGAAAACAACAGCATAACAACACTATAGCTCTGTTACAATGTCCTTCGACTATTTTGATAAACTTCTGTTCTCCGCAAAAGACTGGTATTAATGGAAATTAGCAGGGATTAACTGGAGAGCTTTCCGTATAAATTACCGGCAGGTTCTTTGCTCCTTTTATTAGCGGAAGTGACGTCACCGCGAAACTTTCATTCAGATATAGCAAAAACAACAATATGAAAGTATATACACTCACTGAAAAATGTGATAAGATGACCTTACTTTGAAAGTGTCAGGAAACCGATTGCCTTAAAACAGGCATGCCCAAAGTTCGGCACGCGGTCAGAATCCATACGGGCCACAGCTTCAGTGTTATAATGTATTATGTATGGCCAACACAATAAATAAACTTTAACAGTTTTGAAATGCAATTCCTTCTTTGGCCTGATGGTGGCAGCACCACTCTAGCTCTATCTGACCTTGTCGTGAACCCTGCTCACTAATGGCGCCTGTAAATAAAAAGAGGAAAATTGACCGCGAGGGCCGTCCATTCCAGGACAGAAGGTAATTTTTTTTTTTAGTTGAAAATCAAGGCGCTTGTGTTCGTCTCATTTGTTCAGATACGTCTGTCTTGTTTAACGAATTCAATGGAAAGAGATGCTACTAGACAAAATATGCTAACATTGACGAGCTAACAGGGAGTGAGCGCGAGCCCTTGAGTTAAATTAATCCGTCACCAAGGCAACTGACAAAGTTTCCATGATAGTTTCCATGATAGTTCCTGCTCCTGTTATTTATTTGTACGTGTAACATAAAATATTACATTTTGAATGATCTTGTAAAAAAGACAGGAGCAAAAGTCATATGTTTCAATCTTTCTCTGACCATACTTTGCATTACTGAGTAATATATGAGTAACAATTCCTCATATACAGTAAGTCATGTTTAAAATGAACATTGGGTTCAGATTTTTATCAAATCCAGATCCTCCACAGTTCTATGTTACTGATTCAGAGGGGAAAGAAATACATAACTTTATTTTTTATTATAATTTGTTCACACCCGAATGGTTTAGATTATGTTACATTGATTTAAAAAAAAATGGTAACAATGAAGATATAACTATTGTAGAACAGTGCATTTATATGTCATCTTTACTGTTTAAAAAATGGTACCTGGTAATCTCCACATTATCAAATCTGGCCCTCTAAAAAAAAGTATGGGCATCCCTACACTTGGAAAAAAATAAAAAATACAACTTTATACTGTTACAAACTTAAAAGTGGTGAGCTAGTTTACTTAGAAATGTCAAGGCAATTGGTTCCCTGAGTTTTCCAATGTAAAGTCAGTTTATTAGGTTTTGCAGTGTATAAAAATGTCTATAGATGTAAACAACAAATATGTCAAATGACATCTACAAACAATATTTGCACTACAGTTTTCAACACATTTGTATCCATCTTAATAACAACCTAACACACAACTAACATCACACACCATTATGTTGATCCTGGAATCACGCATGTCAGAATAAATATCCGTGTGGAACAACAATAGAACCAAAGGTTAGTGGCAGCAAAATTTAAAACAAAACATGGATTCAGGAATTTTATTATCACATCTTCAATCAGAGCCAGTAAAAAAAAAAAAGAATAATTAGACATTTCTGTTGAGTGGATTGTTCTTCATATACAGTGTGTTAAGACAATTTGTGTCCAATTTGTGTATTTTATGAAACATGCTCCTACTACTCAGTATTCATAGTATAAATAAATCAGTAAAAAAAAAGGTCTAATTCTTTTTTCTCTGTTTTTCTATCGCATTCCAGATAGTATATGAAGTGGTCACCGATGGTTGGCTTACATATGTGGAGGGTGTCTGCGTCATCTGGTTCACCATTGAGGTGATGCTGCGTGTCATCTTCTGCCCCGATAAGGCCGAGTTCTTCCGCAGCGCCCTTAACATCATAGACTTCGTGGCCATCGTGCCCTTTTACCTGGAGGTGGCGCTAAGTGGCCTTTCCTCCAAAACAGCCAAAGACGTGCTAAGCTTCCTGCGTGTGGTGCGTTTTGTGCGTATCCTGCGTATATTCAAGCTCACCCGCCACTTTGTTGGTTTGCGGGTTTTGGGTCACACTTTGCGTGCAAGTACCAATGAGTTCCTTTTGCTTATCATTTTCTTGGCATTGGGTGTCCTTATCTTTGCGACCATGATCTACTACGCTGAACGCATTGGTGCTGACCCAGATGATCCAACAGCTGCAGCCCACACCAATTTCAAGAACATCCCAATTGGCTTCTGGTGGGCTGTAGTAACTATGACTACACTGGGCTATGGGGACATGTACCCAGAAACATGGTCTGGGATGCTGGTGGGCGCCCTCTGCGCCTTGGCTGGTGTGCTCACCATCGCCATGCCTGTGCCAGTTATTGTCAACAACTTCGGCATGTACTACTCCCTGGCCATGGCCAAGCAGAAGCTCCCCAAGAAGAGGAACAAGCACATCCCCAGAGCACCACAGCCAGGCAGCCCCAACTACTGCAAACCAGACGCACTGGCCATGGCAACCGCTTCACCCCACAGGTTGATGGGTAATGTGCTTGGGCCAGGCATGGTGGGATCCGGCAGCATGATGGGAACTGGAGACTGCCCACTGGCACAGGAGGAGATCATTGAGATAAACAGAGCAGGTGAGCATTTGCAGAACACAACTTGCATGTGATTTCACAATATTCATGTAATTCAGTGGCCCTGTTTACATGAGAGTTTTTATTCCTGTTTAATTCCAAATAAAGATTCATTCCACTTTAAGATGAACATCTAAAAATCTAATTCCATTTGAAAATAATAATTCCAAATTAAATTTAAGTCCGAACAAGTGATGCCCAGCACGACAAACCCCACCCCCCTTGCACACATTTTACCTGGTTTGCCTTATCACTGATCACTGTAAAAACACATTTTTGGTGATTGTGACTGTGACCCTTAACCTACATTCACCAAAATTTAGTGGGATCTATTCTGGACTACCTCACACCTTTGCTGAATTTTTTTATAGAAATTGGTCCAATAGTGTTTGTGTAAAGCTGCTGAAAGGCAAACAAACAAACAGACATAAACCGTGGTGGTAATAGTCACTGGTTTAATTCAATTTAATGTACTGCTATGTTTACTGTCAACATCTACATCTGTATTTTGTAAAGCGGTGGGTCACAGAGACAACTGTGTCTGCAGGGTTTATATATCACCTTTTAGTATCACGTGGGACGAATCACGACCAATCAGAATATAGAACACAATTTAATATGCTGAAAAAAAGCCATGTAAAATTGCACAAAAAAATCCATGAAGGGTCAGAAGAAAAAAATTTCAGGTAATGTTTTTTTGAAATAGCACAGCATAGGGCTACCACAATTTTGTTCTTCAACTTTTCACTTACTTCTTGCCATGTGAATTTTGTCATCTGAATATGAGTCACATGACTGCACACAAGCTATTTCTAACTTTCACCTTGACTGGAATGTCATCAAGAGCTATAGTAAATGTATCTTGCACATATTGCAGCCAGATGTAGACATACACAAGGCTTTTTTTTCTTTCACTAACCATAGATCCCCATTTGTTGTTAACTATGTTCAGTGATTTTACCTAAAAAAAACCCTGCATTTTAAGCTTTACTTTATTAAAGATTTAGTCCCAGATCTAAAACCCACCTTTACTGTTGTGAACCATGTATGTTTGCGGTAAATGTGGGTCTCAAACCAAAAACAAGAGTTCAGATTTAAAGTGTATAACAGATGAGAGTGTATCTAAAAGGTTTTGAAGCTGTAAATAACTTGCTGATGTCCTCGTTCTTTCTGAAGTGGAGTACACTTAAATAGATTTTAATTTATGATGGGACAGGAAAAATGAAAAAAAGAAAAAAGCTTATTACTCTCTCTTTCTCTCTCCCGATAAATCCATCTCCATGCTCTCACGGCCCAATGCTGAGGTAGACATGCTCAGATAATCCCAGATCGGGTCCATACAGTTATTTCTGAGTGTTGAAACATTGATTTAGACCATCTCATCTCATCTCTGCACTGCATCACTGTTTTAATGGACACATCAATCATCTGCACTTATTCCATGTGTGTGTGTTCATGTTCAGCCAGTGTATGCTTTTACAGGGTTTCAGGTTTAGAACCATGAATAGTTTGACCTACCTGACACAACACTTATTTGTGATAGTACACTGCAAATTTTGGCTTTTGAAGTAAACTCCCTGTGAGTCAAAAGCAATTAAATTTTAGTGTACATGTGTCACCAATATATACTCCAGGGCTGAGTAAAAGTAAATAATTTTTCAGTTGATCTTGAACTCCTTTTTCTGAGTTAAAAGTGTCCTCCTCATGTGTTCAAGTTCTAATATAATATAGAGTATATGGAACACTAAAACTGAGTTCATTTAAATATTAACTCACATCCAGTGTTAGGAGGAACACTCAAAATGTGTTTAATTGAACCCATTTTTAGACTCTTATTATTATTATTATGGATAAATACTATTGCACAGTATACGGTTTACAATGCAGGTTTTTTTTTTACAATTGAACCACCTTTATGGTCACAATAGTGTAACTCAACATGTAAAACACAGTAATATCCTGTGGCATAGATGAGCTTTAGACAGGAAGTTAGGTTAGTGTGATGCACCATTAGCCTAGTCGTGCTAGACGCCCCTAGCGGCAGCAAATGTAATGTGCTACTATAGTAGTGCGGAACAACAATGCAGAAAAATGCAGAATAACACATTTTAGTTTGTGTTATTCTGCGTACCAAAAAGGGTGCACATTCGGGAGGAGGATATGACAGTGGAGAACGTTAGGCAGATTTTTCAGGTGAATGAATTCAATATAAATGTAATTTTCTGTTGGTAACACCGGGGGGCAATAGTAAATCTCAGATACATGTATGATGTGCATTTTCATACACCTGACTTGCTGTAGTCAAGGAATTTGATCTGTGCAATTTTCTGTCTTTTTTATTATTATAGAACAATTTAAAAGTACAATCTCATGCATTGTACAGAAAAATAAAATGAAAAAAAACAAAAAACAAATATAATGTCACAAATGGTGTTCCAATGGATAAAGCCAAGGGGGTTAACATTTTTTACTAGACAACTTAAAAGAATATACATAGTTCTACACAATAACTTATAGTGTCAATTACTTTATGGTTATGGTAACCAAGGATACATATTGTGTCATTTTATTATGGAAGCTAAAGAACGCAGGTTTGTTTCCCATATATTTACTTCTATGTATGTGATATTTTGCCATTAGAATGATAAGGTAAGATAAGGTGTGTGTGTGTCTTGTGTCAAACTCTGGGCTACCAAAAAAGAACATTTCTCCAGTATAGTATGTACAATTTTCTGTCCAACAGTACAGTCCAACTGTTATGACGAACAGCCACACTTGTTTTTTTTCCCAGTAAATACACTAAAAAAGTCATACTCCTCATTCTTTCTAATGCACTGCAAGAAACACAAACTGAAACAACTCCACAATGAATGCAATAATGTCAGAACCCTAGTGTTTAATACAAAACGAGGAGATAACCAGTTCCGGGTCAAATTAATGCAAAATCAGTGATGAAAAACTGCCCCTGTTTTTATTTTCACCAATTTCCATTCATGGGCAAATGAACTGCAGAAAAGGACCCATTTCTCGTTTCCTGTTTTGAAATCGGAAATGGATTCTTTCCTGGTTTCCCATTCTCTGACTCCCGAGATGGGAGACAGCCGGTTATCCGTTTTCCATTTCCTGATTTGAAAACACACCACATACACAGACCAAAGAGATCCCAAATGTTAACTGTGATTAGTGAGATTACCAAACAAAAGATCTGACCTTTAAACCCCATGCATATAACAAACTACCATGTCTTGTGATCAATAATTTCTGACATACCCGATATTCTGCCAAAAGTACTGGGTATTGTAGTCAGTTTGTGTGTGTGTGTGTGTGTGTGTGTGGGTGGGTGGGGGTTGTGCATGAATATGTATTCATTCATTCATAAATCATTCTGTTGTGTCTGTAGGTTTTGACCAGTACGTCATATCCAACTACATCAGACACTACTACTACAAACACTGCTTCCCCTGTAACCTTATCCTCTGTTACATGTGTGTTCAGTGCGGAGGATATCTTCTTCCTCTTCTTCTTCCTCTTCCTCTTCTTCTTCCATTTTGTGTTTTGTCGTTCTTCAGATGTTAAATGTCTGTGAGTGTGTCCGCCTGCTTCACTGCAGTGGATCAGTCATGTGATCTCAAAGCACTAATATTCCTTCACACCCCCTCCCTCATCATTCCTATTTTCCTTCTTTTTCCATCATACCATCATTTTAATATCGCCGCCTGTCTTCATCATTTTTACCCCTTGGCTGAGGGGTGAATGTAATCGTTTTGTCGTCTGTCTGTCTGTTTTTTCATTCAACAACATAATCGCATTATCTGAAGAATGCATTGATATATCTGTACTGTATTTATACTGTGGATGCATCGTAGCACGGGGCAGAAGGCTATTGAAAATAGGTCACTTTCACCTACATGTTCAAGGTCAAAAGGCCTTGTGCAGTTATAATATTGAAGTACTTTCAAATATAAGTACACATGCAGTAGGTTTTATAGACAGATTATCACATCTAAATTACAGCTGTACAATATATTGTTTCAGCAGCAACATTGCTATGTGTGTGTGTGTTGTTGTCACATTGCCGCTTCTGCAATTATTTCTATTTTTTATTTATTGCCTCCACCAAGGAGGTATTAAATTCAGGTCTGTTTGTCTGTCAGCAGGATTACGCAAAAAAGTTATGAATGGATTCGATTTTGAGCAATGAAGGTCAAAGGTCAAGGTCACATTAAAGGTCAACAGCTAAAACACATCAGTGGTAATATCTCTGGATTCAGACAAGATAGAATCTCACAGTTTTTTTCATTCACATCATCTCACCTTCATACATCAGATGGGTCAACACTTATGGCTCTATCATGTGACGTTTTGACGTCATATGACTCCATATCAAACCTTGGTGGAGGTCTGTTGTCTCCGAGTGCCTTGTTTGTGTATATTTTTATTTTTTAAAGTAATTAATTTGTTATTTTTTATGCATTTATTTTAATTAATATTTATGTTTTATTTATTCATTTACTTTTATTTTATTTTTTAAATTTATATTAGTTATTTAAAAAATAGTTGTATATATTTTTAATTATACATTTTATTAAATTACTTTGGCTACATGAAGGATGTGCTGCCTGCTAATCTGTTAGCCCATTTGCGTCGGCATCACACAGCTGTTATATACGTCTGAGTATTTTTTCATATCACTATATATATATATATATATATATATATATATATATATATATATATATATATATATATATATATATATAATATACTGTGCAGCCCTAATCCAAATAATAGGGTTGTAACTGTCAACAAAATTTTACACTATATTTGGCCGAGGAGTATTAAAAGTGTGCAGCACGTTATGTTTTCTCGCCTCCTTATCCTTTCTCCTCATCCTCCTTGGACTTGCTTCGTACCTTTCCTGCTCCTCCAGCTTATCTCCTTTTTCCATTTTTATTGGTTTTATGCTCTCAACCCTCCTTTCCTTCTACCCTACTGATGTTCTCCCTACTCTCTCCTGACCATTAATCTTCTCTTCCTCCTCCTCCTCCTTCTCCTTCTCCTTCTCCTCCTCTTCCTCACCCACATCTTCCTCATTCATTCCTTTTCAAATTCACATTCTCTTCTTTCCCATTCATGCTTTGCTTTAACTCATGTTGCCAAATCTTTGTTCTTTCCTATTTTGCAATTTCTCCTTTTCTTCCTGTTAATATCTTTTACCCCTCTTTCATGTTGTTCTTTTCATCCACTTCCTCCTCCGAAACTGTGACATAAGGGGTGTGTGTGGAATGGGAGGCTACTGTGACACTGACCACTTTAGGATCATGGACATCACTTACACAGTACGTCAGTCTCCAAAACATCATACAAATCTCCAATAGCACCAGAAAAGGTCACTACATTTATCACTAGTCACTTTTTAAAAGTTTTGAATATTTTTTTGTAATGTTTTTATTTACATTTTAAAATTTATATAAATTTTTGATTTTTTTTTTAGAATTTTATTTAAATTTTTTTTTTTTTAATTTTTGTCGCTTTTTTTTTAAAGTCATCAAGCCAGTTTGAACCCCCAACCCCCCCATCCTGTACAGCTCTCTCCCCCTCTCCCTCCCTCCCTGGTTGTCTCTCTTTCTCTCTCTGAAATTTCACTATGTGTGCACAGGTCACATGGACGTACAACTGCAGACACCAGTGATGAAAAGGACACTCATGCTTATTTAAAAACAAAACAATGATCCAGGGATACTGCCTATATATCCAAGGCTTAAACCATGATTGTCCAGGTCTAATGACTTCCCTCATCCACACTAACACAAATACCATTTATAATTCTTATGCTGATGACACAGTAATCTACCGCTATGCTTCCCTAATCTGTCCAAATCTGTCCATAACTTTTGTGTTAATTTTGCACACAAACAGATAAAATGTAACCCTGCTGTTCCTTGGTGGAGTAATGGATAATAATAATAATAATAATAATTATTATTGATTAGATTTATATCACACTTTTCTATGGAATGCATACTTAAGCGCACAATGGATCATTATGCTACGGCCACACCAAACTGGAATTTTCATGTGTACGCTTGTAACGCGCTGCCTAAACACCCGAGTTTAGAAGCTCGATAATTCGTGGCCACTACGAACATGCAACGCCTGAGTCTGGACGCTGGATAAACAAAATCTGTCCCGCCATTTCAGTCTTTCCTCAACTATGGCTCAGATCACTTGGATTACTGCTCTGTACCTGCTCTGGAGGTCCCATATGTCCGAGGACCAGACGCAATCACGTTTGGGTTCACCTGATCCTGCAGAAGTGCCTTTAGCACGGGGCATTTCACCACCTCATCCAGGAACTCTGCCTGGATGAAGTCCGCTTTCACCGATATTTCAGGCTCAGTTTTTCTTTCTGCCGCCTTGGTCCGTGCTTCATACATCATTCCATCTCAACACTTTCATAACACAACTTCATTTGAAAAGTTCAATATTTTCAACTCCAGAGTTTACACAGATTTGCGGCAAGACGTGCAGCCCAACACACCACAGGAACACTTCCAACGCACCGCTCCAGGTGCATCTGCATCCAAACGCGTCTCTCCATTGACTTTGTATGTAATCTCAACACGTGAATGTGAAAATTCGTGTTCGATGTGGCTGTACCATTATTCATTCTCTCTCACATGCTCCCTCTGGTGGTGGTAAATGACACATGTAGCTGCAGTTGCCTTGGAACAGACTGACAGAAGCGTGGCTGCCATTTTGTGCCTACAGCCCCTCTGATCACCAGCAAACATTCAAACACATTCATACACCAGTGTGAGCAGCAGCACTGGAGGTAAGGAGGGTGAAGTGTCTTGCTCAAGGACACAACAGCACATGACTAGGACAGAGTGGGACTCGTATGTGCTCTGTTTAATAATGTTTTGTCCCAATAAACCTTGTCTCCACCATGTCTGTCTTCTTTGTAGTTTACTCAGTCATCTCTTGTGTTCAATCGGAAGAATCCTAGTTAGTTTTTTTCCCCTTTTTGTGTTGGATAATTTTATCAGTAACACAGGAAAGCAAGGGGAAATTACCCAGAATGCAATGCAGTGGAAGTCTGAGACCTCTAGAGGAACAGAAAGAAGACTGAGGCCCTATTAGATCTAAAATAGACCAAAAAGAGAAGCCAGTCCTCTTCACTATGTAAACACAAAAACAGCTGAGTTTGTTTTCCTTTGGCTCCTCTTTTAGAACACAGAGTTCAGTTATTTTAAAAGGGACTAAGTGTGAAAACACCCTAATGCTCTTTGCACACATTTAATATCTCTCAGCCAAATATAAACCAATAGTCTTTGTGTCTTATAGACTTTTGATATTTATCATCTGAATGTTTCCAGAGTTGAGATTCCAAACTGTCAGTTTTTCCATCCGCTCTACTGTACCTGGAATGCCTTACAATCTGATCTGGAAACACCAGAAGTCATTTCATTCCAAGCTTTTTGTTCTAATTTTTTGTCCAGACCAGGGGTGTCAAACTCACGTTGATTCAGGGGCCACATTCAGCTAAATTTGAGCTGGAGTAAATTTAAAATTTTGAAATAATTATAATAATACATAAATAATGTCAACCCCATTTTTTCTATGTGAAAAAAGTAACATTAAACAATGAAACATTTTATATATCGACAAATGATCCTTTCAAACAATGTGAATAGCATGAACAAAGTGAATGAATAAGCAGAATTTGAACAATATTGTGTTTTGTTTATCATTTCTACATCTTCATTATAATGTACAGATCTCAGTAGATCTAAAAAATCACAAAACATTTAATATCTGGGAGAACATTGTTAAAATATTAAAACATTTCAGATTTTTCATATTTGTTCAGATTATTAAAATATTTGACCAAATTATATTTTGTTGTAGTGTAAATATGTGAAAATATTAACATTTACACAGAAAAATTTATGGATTATTATTAGTATTTTACTGGTTCTGACCCACTTCAGATTTAATTGGTCTGACTGTGGAACCTGAACTAAATTGATTGTTCATATCTTAATTTAATTTAACAAATTCATCCCAAGGGCCGGACTGGACCCTTGGGTGGGCCAGATTTGGCCCCTGGCGGCTGGGCCACATGTTTGACACCTCTAGTCTAGACAGTGATAATCTTTTGGATAGTGTTTGTATTTTTAATTGTTAATGACCGCAACAGTTGTACTGTAATAACTGATCCAACCTGTAATTCTTAAATCATTGTTTTAATTGATTATTACCTATATTTACCACTTGTATTTATCACAGTGTGACCTGCTGTCCTCTTGTCATCTTTGTAACATAGGCAGGGTTCTCACCATGAATTTTGTACAGTGTAACGTTAACCGGAACAGCCCAACATTATGTGCATGCGCAATAGCCTTCATAAAATCTCACGAGTGGTCAGCCCAGATGTCAGCCAATGAGCGTCACGCAGATGCTCCAAATGTTCGTGATTTAGGTCTCTATTCAATATGGGTGTGAATCTTTCACTCACAAAACAATCCAATTCAAATCTTGATGTACAGACTACGATCCAATGATTTAATTCGATACAAATTGACAATTTAACCACAAGGATTTGTTTCACTGGGAGTCATGTGACACAGAAGTACCGCTGTTACAAGATCCCACAATCCACTTTACAAACCCATACCGTGTACAATAGACCTGTAAACCGACATTTTCTCTACCCAGGAGCTCAATGTTGAGCTTTATTTTCAGTTAAAACACACCGTACGTGTTCACACTTAAGGGACTGGTTAAGTTTCGTCCGGTGTTTTGGAAATTTGTGAGCGGATATAAAGCTCCCTTCAAAATAAAATGATTCGGCTATGTGGATCAACCACGGATCCACAGTTTCATCCCTGAATATGCTTTTATTTTGTCACTTCCGTGTCCGCTACCCGACCGCATTAACTTCCACTGTACCTCACAGCACCAACTGCCCCAATAAAGATGTTTTCTTACATAAATACGCAAGCAAATGTGCTCAAAACACAATCCCACAACTTGAAAGGCAGTGTAGCAGCCCTAATCCTGGAGTAATATTTTAAGGTGACAGTGTAACGGTGCTAATCACAGTGTAACATTTTGAACTGACAGCGTAACATTATGTTACACTGAAATGCGCTGGCGAGAACCCTGATAGGTCTCAATCTCAATGGAACTTAAGAAATAATAATGTCTTCCTTTCTTTCCACTTTCCAACCAGACTCCAAGCAGAATGGGGATGCTGCAGCCAACGCAGCAGCCCTGGCCAACGAGGACTGTCCCACCATCGACCAGGTCCTTGGGGATGAGCGTAGTCCAGCCACAGGGGGGCTCGGTTCTACCACCAGCCGTGAGCGCTACCCACACGATCGGGCCTGCTTCCTGCTGAGCGCCGGAGAGTTCCAGCGCACGACGGACGGGAACGTTCGAAAAGGTAGGAGGGCAGAGGGGGGCAGGCAGCGAATGGAAGGAGGAGGAAAAGGAGGAGGGGGAGGGGGGTGGTACCTGAGTGACAACAGTGTGCTCTCACTTGATGCATGGTCTTGAATAATACTGTATGTATTGTGCCAACACATATACACATAAGAAACATATGTTCTAAGATATTACATGATATTAGCTGGTTATTATTAGGTATTATTCAAACTGAATAGTATTACTCACATCCGAGAATCAACAAAAAATAAAAGCAGCATGTGAAATTACAGAACTGACCCAAACTATAACCATAAAAAATAGAATAAACTTTATTGTCATTGCAAAAATACAACTGTACAGTGCAACACTATTAATATTTCATGCTTTGCAAACTGCCCAGAAATATAAATACATGAAACAGAAAATTATACCATAGAGCTCCTGCAAATTCTCATATATTGTAATTTTCAGTTCAAAAACACTCAAGAACCTACAAAAAACTGCAGTCTTTTTATAGAGTATGTCCACAAACATGTGTGGGATCTGACATAACCTACCCGATAATTCTTACCCTGATCCTAAAACCAAGTCTTGAAGCAGTCTATACCTGGAGGACCTAAACCCTTATGCCCTCCTCTGGCCTTGTTCTACACTTTTCAACCAACTTGTGTTTTTTGAATTGGTAATAATTTTAGCTTATGGTGTGAATTTTACCAAGAACTTTTCTTTTCAGTGAATTTCCTTTTAAATCCAGTGTCTTTCATGCATGCATCAACAGAGATGATCTCTGGGGTCGCCAGCTTCTATAAGAATAACCTCCATCTATATCTGTTTGCTGTATGTTTTCACTCTTGCATCCGTGACAGTCATATAGATCTGTAATGTAGCTAAAAATTACAGCCTACAAAGGGAAAATGCATGAATCTGGTGGACTAAACTGAAAATGTCACCAGTTTTGTTCAAAAATACATTCAAATACCGTATTTTTGGGACTATAAACCGCAGTTTTTTTTCACAGTTTGGCTGGGGGTGCGACTTATACTCCGGTGCAAGCTATATGTGAAATTATTAACACATTATTATATAATTTCACATGTTATTTTCACACTGACAACTATAAGAGGGCACTCTTCAGCATGAGCATGGTCTTTATGTTATAGTTATCTGAGTAACTGTTAATATGTTACATTAACTTAACTTAACCAGTTCATTGTTTGTGCACCATGTAGCGTTAGCTGAATGTGTTACGTTAGCATACACGATTTCAGTCTGTTGTTCTCTATTCTATTTTTTTTTAATTGATGAAAAGATGAAATGGCTGTTCTTGGTGTTGGATTTTATGAAATAAATTTCCCCCAAAAAATGTGATTCATACTCCAGTGTGACTTCTATATGTTTTTTTCCTTCTTTATTGTGCATTTTTTGGCTGGTGTGACTTACTGTATACTATGGAGAGACTTATAGTCTGTAAAATACGGTCATTAAACTGACATTTAAAGTGTTATAATCCTGATAATGATTAAATGTTTGGTAGTTTTGAGCAGGGATGAACCCCATCCCCCACCAAAAACAATATTGGTGCAGTTTTTGGTACATTTATATTTTTGCTACAAAGGTGTCCAGAGGGTAGTACATTTGAGGAGGGCACAAGGGTTACATTTCTTCACCAGAACACTAAAAAATACTCACACATATTTCACGTAAACTCCTCCTGACCATTTTGAGGCTTCACACCTGTAGTGCAAAGAAATATCAATGTTCAGTGAATATGGCACTGATATTTCAGCCCTAGTAATTCAGTTCATTCACACTTTTTTCCAGCTCCAGTTGTAATACCAGTCCCCTTCATGCATTTATCCTGCATCTGTACTGCAGAGGTACTGCAGAGGCTGCTGCAGCACTATCATCTGCACTGATGTTCAACTGACTAGATTTTGTTCTGTTCTGTATCGCAAAACAGTATTCATGGCATATTCACTTGGCCTATTGTTGGAGGTGACGCCAATGAATGCAGGATAAAACTGTGCTTCAGTGTTTAATTCTGTGTTCATTGAGGCTTTGAGACTTGTTTTTTTCCCCTTGTAATGTGTTCATTTCAAAACATGGGACTATATTTTGACTTTAAAGTTACTGGTAGAGCCTAAAGAAAGGGTGGAGCTGGTGATTTACTGTCAACAAATCCCACCAAAATGCAAAACAGACAAATTTTGTTTTTATTTTAGACAGAAGTTTATCTCACAAGGACCTCTGGTAGCTTAAATGTTACATGTATTTGCGTTGTCACTGCAGCTGCAAGCATTTAGTGTATTTTTGATTGTGTCAAAAGCTATGTGACTGTTAGTTTACTATTACCGAGCAAAAGTTACACTTCAGAGTGTTATGTCTATGTCCCAAAATAAAGGCTTGACATTTTAACCCATAAAGACCCCAACATCCACTACAGGCAAAAAGCATCCACTGATCTACACTGTTTAAGATGTGCTGATGCACTAATCTTATCTATTTATGTAATTAAATGGTGTAAAATGCAGTTTATCTTATCACCTTTCATAATTTATTTCGCATTTGGACGTTCAAAGGGTCCATAATGGTGAATGTGGGAACACCATTAGTGTATCTTCTACAGCAATGATTCACCAAGTAAAACCTATGAAATTTGTTAAATTATGGTGGAGGGAGACACTTGGTTAATGTTCAGCTAATGATATATTTTACTGAAGTGCCATGTTTTCCAATTTTATTTTCCACTTCTGATATAATAACCTTTGAATTTAATCTGAGCTTTTATGAACATCTACATGTTCACTGAATTAAAGATAGGAAATACCTGATTTTCACTGAGAAATGCAAAATACATGATTCTCCTTTTACAGGAACATGTGGCGTACAAAGATTCAATTCAATATTCAACAAATGTTGCAATAGCAAGAAAATATGTTTTTCCCTTAAATAAAATTGTGTTTTGTGGCTAGCAATTCCAGTGGCTAACAAAAGCCCTGTTTATATGGGAGTATTTTTTATTCCTGTTTAATCCGAATAAAGGTTAATTCCGCTTTGAGATGTTAACTCCAGTTGAAAATCATAATTCCAAATTAAACTTAATTCCAAATAAAGTCAATGGTTTATTCTGATCTTAATTCTAAATTCGATAATTTCTCTGACATGTAAACAGTTAATTTTGCATTAACATTATTCCTGTTATTCTGCACATGATCCTGGACTCATTGTGATGACGCACATATTCCGCTGTCAGCATTAGTTTGTTGATTCCTATGGATGATTCAGTCGAGCTGCTGCTTCATAATTATCACAAAAATAAATTCAAAAATTTTATGTAGTATCTGGTCTAAGCGAAATGGATCTCGAAATTTCTAAAAAAGCCTCATTAACCAGTTGAAGTCAGTCACCAAGAAAAGAAAACACTTGCTTTGTCGACTCACACTCAGCCATTTACAAACCCTGGCGCGCTCACATAGCTTTTTAAACACGAGCCACGCGAGGTCGAGCAATGTTATATTAAAAGCTGATTTTAAACCGTCACACATTGAGAAAACATTAGATGTTACAGTAAATTCTGCAGCTAAATATTGTGGAAAAAATCTTACCAATGTCTACCAGCCTGCGTCAGTTCTGCACAAACTCCTTCTGCCGTAGCCCACCCCTCATGTCCTTTTAAGTAGGTCTGTCAGATGGATAACACAACTCATCCACCGTGCTGTTGGGTTGTCATGGTGACAACTTACTGTCCCAGTCTCTCGCTGCTAGCTCTAAAAATTCTATTACCTCTTGTCAGTTTTGTGTTTTATTTATGTTTTGAGTAAACGTTCTAAACTGGTGTGAAATGGTCGTACCGCATAGATTAATTGAGCTCTACATTTGCTATTAATAAATTCCATCTTGGAGCCTTCTGCTAATGTTCAAATTCATCATTTTTAAAGATATGCACAAAGCTTCCTCTTTATAACCGACACTACAATGCAAAAGAGTTTGTGCAGTGGAATGACTGATGCAGGGTGGTTTTTTTTGTGTTTTTTTTTTTTTTTTTAACCAACGACAGAAAATTATGACCGGACAACGTTGATGCGGTCAACCATCGGTCAAATGGTCATCGGTTAACATCCCTAATCTGGTCTAACATGTTTGCTAATTGAAACAAATGCAAAACAGGAAGTGGACGTGATCGTTTTCGTTAAGCAGTCGTTCTGGCCAATCAGAACCCTTTGTACCTCCAGCTGTTAAAGCCTAATTAACTAGAGCAGAATATGGAAACCTTTATTCAGAATGAATATGTCCATGTCAACAGGAAAGAAATAGCTTTAACTCCAAATAATTGTATGCCGAATAAAAAACTCGGAATAAAAAAAAATACATCATGTAAACTTAGCAAAAGTTTGTTAAACAACTAAATACGCAAGAGTTGCAATCAGCAGTACATATTTTTATTTCCTTAAAAAAACTGCAAAACATCACTAATGACCTGTCGATTAATAAATTAGTTGTTGACAAATTATGCAATTAACTATTTGTCAAGTAATCTATTAGTCATTGCAGTCATATCTATACAGTAGTTTGGGACAACTCTGGTGTTGAATATATTTATTTACTTGAGACAAACACTGGGTTCAGCATGTGTGGATCATTGCTCACATGATAGGTGTTAGAATGTTTTCTAATAATAATTAGAATAATTACTGTAAACAATAGTTAGAAATAATTTTAGAGTAAGTCTATGAATCTTTTGCAAATAAAAATGTATAGATAGTTGATAGTTTCATATTGGCAGCTGATCACTAATGGGTTTTTATAAAATGTTTGTCAAACAAAGTGCTTATGTTTTTAACCACAGTTGTTTAAATATCTCTTAATTCAGTCTGAAGATAAACACAAAATACTTGTTTGTTCTGGATTTGGGTCTGCATATGGGATTTGTTGACAATGAATAAATATTTATACTTAATAATCTATATTTTGGCCTCTCCCCAGAAATGTAATGTTTTTCCTTTTGTCTAAATAGAAAACCTGTAATTGAAATGAATGTTAACCTGCTCAAATTGCAGGTTTTTTTTAATTGATTTTGGCAGATCTGTTCTCAATCATCACATTAAGCTTCATTGACTTTACACATTGCATAAACATTACTTTCCTGGTTTTTTTAAATGCAGTATTACATTAACTATCCATGTTTTTTCTCCTCCACATTCTCTTCTTTTTCTTCACCTTTTCCTCTGATTGTCCATTGGTCCTTCTCCTTGTTCTCTGTTTGCATCCTCATCCTCATCCTCATGGTTTTCCATTATATTTTCCCACAAACTGCCTGGCATCACTTTCATTCTTTTCACCTCTCTTATAACTTTGCACACTGTTGTGACCTTCAAATTCATTTAAACCCTTTGACCTTTCACCTGTAATGTGACACACACCTGTACTGTACAACCCCCATTTACTATTTCCCCTGAATCACACAAACACATTATAAAATGCACACACATCACCTTAGACTACTCCGAGTCCAGCAGTGTGACGTCTTCCTTGGGCGAAGACTGGTTCAAGTCCGAGGGGCCTCTGCTCCGGCAGGGGCCCAGCATCAACTCCACTTTGACCTGGATCAAACCATAGAAACACACAGGTAACAGAGTCACAAAATATCACACAGCCCACAAACTGAACTTAAACTGTATAACAAAGAAAAAAGCCTAGAGAATCAGAGAAGGACATAAATGGTGAATGTAATAAGGCACATCAAACTCTAGTTAAAATATATATTTTGCAGATATATACACTAAACTAGACTCAGTGACAACAGTTATATTAAAGACTGTAAGACACAGGATCTAAGAACACACATTATTTTGACTTAATAAAAAAGACATAGATGGGTGTGACTAGATTAAAAGATTAAACTCAACTACTGGATTAGATTAGATTACATGTTGACTACATTACATTATATTAGACAAAAGTAATTGTAACATAATTAGAATTTATTTGACATTACAACACACCAAAGTGAGTTAAAAAAAAGATGACATAATTAACATTATAACTGTAAAAACACCAGATTGGACATGTTATATTGAACACAACATTAGATTACTTGGACTTGACTACATTGAATTAGTACAAATTAAATGTATTTATTTACATCCTACAAACTGAAGTAGATTTTTAGATTTGACTAGATGATATTAAGTGTTTTAACACCATTACAACTGGTAGAGATGAAGTAAATACCTCTTGATTATTATGATGAAGTACACAGTTCATCTAATACATGGAACATAAACCAAATATCTTAACCATATTACAAATGGCAGACGTGCAGGTACACAGACACACATTAAGGTATAATATATAGAATGCATGCAGGTTGCTTGTTATTGTCAAGCTTTTTAAGTGTGGTTCAGCATCATGTCGTGACTAGCAGAGCTGTAAGTTGGGGTGGGGGGGCATATGCATGGTGAGTATGTGTGTTCTGGTCATTTTGTTGAAATTACTACCTTCCCAAAACCATTTAATGTGATTCGCAAAGGATTCATTCAGTCATCGGTGGCACCAAGGTAAACCACTTCAGGACCTATTATAAGTATACCCTAAAAAGAGGATGTGCTGTATGTGTTTTCCTCTTTACTGAAAAGAAGCGATTCCAAGTCGCTTCTGCTCTTTTACATTCACTCTTGCTTTGTCAAATGACTGAGGTCTAAAGTTTATTGCAATAAGGTAAGCTCAGTACCACATCAGTTGCTATGGTAACCATACAACACATCCTTTTTCAAGTGTAATATATTTAAATACTTTGTTTTCAAGTTTATATGGGTTTATGTTTGTGCCTGAGTTCGTCAAATTGTGAGACATGTTTTGTAACCACAAAACCACATCCATTCCTTACAAGGGCATTGACTATACAAACAAACAAAACAAAAACAAAAAAACATTCACAAAATATCTGAACATTCTCATTTGGACCAAAACTGAAAGAATTGTTTGAGATTATGATAAATTAATAGAAGGAGATTATGCCTGTGCTGCAGGAATGATGTATTTTACCTGGAAGTTAGCATTGCTAACACAACCAATGGGCTAATGTTAGAGCAAATCAAGTTTCAGCAGGTTCTTCCAAAAGATATTTAGGTTAGCTGAAAAAGACAGAGAAAAATCACATTCCATCTGGAGAGGAGTAATTTGACTAGCGTGACAATGACACCATTTGTTCTGCTATAAGTTGTGTCAATTCAGAGAACTTTGCCATGCACTGAAAGTTAATATATTGTTCCATTGCAACTGAATCGCTCAACAACAGAGCTGGTTCTGCCATTATGAATTAAACCATGTCTCAAAAAGAGTATATTTTTTCCTCTGATCTATTGGCCAGGACTATGTCATTCTCAAACAACATGTGCTAATCAGAATAGAAAGGTACATATTTGGTGTAGTACCAAAAATAGAGCTATACCTCTGTTATTATTAGCCTCTTGGCTTCTATGCTCTTTTGTACAACTACAAACCTTTGAGTCATTTTGTAAACAATCAATCAACTTGGTTTCTTCAATTTAATGAAACTATTGTTTAGGTAGGCAAAAAAATCTATCTATCTATCTATCTATCTATCTATCTATCTATCTATCTATCTATCTATCTATCTATCTATCTATCTATCTATCTATCTATCTATCTATCTATCTATCTATCTATCTATCTATCTATCTATCTATCTATCTATCTATCTATCTATCTATCTATCTATCTATCTATCTATCTATCTATCTATCTATCTATCTATCTATCTATCTATCTATCTATCTATCTATCTATCTATCTATCTATCTATCTATCTATCTATCTATCTATCTACTAACATATGACTTTATGTTGATCTTGGGTTCATGTATGTCACATTAAGTGCCTATATGAAACACAACAGTAGAACCAATGTTTATTGGCAGCAACATTAATAACAAAGCCTCGATTCAAGAAAATTATAAATGAAAATTTTTTTTAAATCAATTTGAGGTGATTAATAATTAGTTACTCATTTCAGCTCTAGTCAATACTATCTGTGTTTCTCTCCCCTAATTTACCTTTACCCCCTGAAAATCTTTGTTCTTAAGCCTTTTCTGATTTAGCTAGTGAATAATACTGCATTTATAATGTTCCAATGTTTCAAATGTTACACTTGTACCAAATGGTCTCATTAAAAACATTGTATATGTAGTTTATACCATAAAACTAAATGTTAAAAATGACTTACCCTCTCAATGTGAATAATGCTAACTGATTTCCAGGATTTAAAACTCATTTCTTGCAGCACTGTTTGATGAACATGCCAAAAAATATTAAAATGTTCAATAATTATAATAATAATAATAATGCAAAATTGTGAAAGAGATTCATGTGCCCATATTAAGTTTGATTTCCTCTTATAATTTTACTACAAACTGGTACTTATACACTCTCAAATTTGCTGTTTTTGTTAAAAATGTCTCAATGTTAGCACAAATGTAACACCATAAATGCAAATAATTTCTCAGGTAAG
The DNA here is from genome assembly GCA_020466265.1 of Siphamia tubifer. Classification (NCBI taxonomy): domain Eukaryota; kingdom Metazoa; phylum Chordata; class Actinopteri; order Kurtiformes; family Apogonidae; genus Siphamia; species Siphamia tubifer. The sequence goes on from CM035790.1 coordinate 13,038,737, forward strand.
GGCACAGTATATCACAACTGATGTTATGGTGACTGGTTTTTACATATATAACCTCCCACCAACAGAACACACTGTAAATGAAAGCATGTGTGTACGTACGTTCCTTAGCCTCTTTGTTGTTTGTTTGTGTATGTTTGTGAGATATGCCTTCCCTCTCTACACCTACAGTATGTTGTAACCCCCCAGGGAAAACAGGTCACGGGGTTAGAGTGGGGTCAAAGGTTAAAGTGCAGGTCCATGTCTGATGCGTGCTGTTGCTGTTGTCATTTTGTTGTTGTTGTTGTTGTTGTTGTTGTTGTACTTGTCTCCTCCCCCAGGTTGTGTCAGGTCATACGTTAGTATGTTGGCTTTTGTCGGTCTGTGTTACACTATCCATCTGTCTGTCTGTTTCTCTATTTTTTCCTTTGTTTCTGTCCGTGTGTCTGTCCTTGTCTGTGTGTGTGTGTGTGTGTGTGTGTGTCTGTGTTTGGTGTGTAGCTGTCTTCCCCTCTTCCTGCTCCTCCTCTTCCTCCTCCTTCTCCTCCTCTCACCCGGTCTCTTCTCACTCTGGTACTTACAGATATGGAGCACAATGAACCAAACCTTCCCCATCGTGTTTGCCTCCAAATGTACCGCAGTGTCTTCCTGGTTCTGAACGGCTCAGGAGGACTTAGTGCTGGATTCCAAATAGGGATGCTTGTGTTGACCTAAACTGTATCCTGTTTTGGGTTGAAAGTACTACATATATTATAAGGATGCATCTCTGGTTGTAATCCATAACATGATAATGATGTTATCCTGAGTATCAGATAAAACAAATAAAATTAACCCATATAGACCCAAAAGTATTGTTTGTGGCGACATCCAAATGTAATTTTTTTCTGTATTTAACCATTACCGAGTGATTTAGCACCATATGCTGTGACATTGTATTCTACATTTTGCATTTTTCTGTGAGAAATATGATATTTTTCTACATTTCATTTCATTTTAACCTATACTTAATTCACGCAGATGTTCATGAAAACAGTGTAAATCGAAAGGTTATTAGAGAAATTTTTCAGTAACAAAATGATGGTTAACATTTTGTAATACCTACACATAATTCACTATGTATTAACCATTTGTAAATGGTTTGTTCATTCAGATTCAGATGTCTTTATTTATCCCCTAGGGGCAATTCATTTTTTTTAGACAATTGGTCGCAGCAACATGAAAAAAAAAAAAAACACACACATTCCACACTTTGGCTAGGATCTGTCAGTATTTAAAAACAGCTAAGAAATACAAAATACAACAGTGACAGTGCAACAGGATCATTAGATATATCAATACATTTTAAAAACAGAGAAAAAGATCACACATGTATTTAAAAAATATTTAAAAACACACAGTTTACCCTCGCCTACATATTAACACTATCACTGTCGTTTAAAAGCTTGATAGCAGATCATTGTGTAATTATCACTTTTCATCTATTTGTTAATGTCTTGGAAAGGTTCATACTGTCTTCCAAAGATAAATGTAAAATGAGATTATTTTTAACAGACAGGTGCAGTGATTATGCAACTGTTTATTTGTTTAACTGCAACTGTCTGTTAAAAAGAATCTCATTTTACAGCTATTTGTTAATGGTTTGTTAACAAATGGTTTGTTTCTGATGAATTGTGTATGAACAATACATTAACAAACCATTTACAAATAGATAACAAATAGTTAAAACGTAGTGAATCATGTGTAGGTATTATAAAGTGTAACCAAATTATGAATTTATCATAAAACAAGTGTTACAATCCATTGTTATTTATCAAACTCCATGGGTTTTACTGGTGATTCAATGCTGCAGAAGATGACAGTGTTTCCATGGAGCCTCTGAACATTGAAATGGGTCATAAACGATGATCGTAAAAAGATTATAAACTGTCTTTTACACCAGTTATTTACATATATTGACAGGTTTAGTGGATCAATGGGTATTCAACATTTAGACCAGAAGATACTTTTGGGTCTTTAAGGGTTAAAAGCATCTCACATGGAACCCATTAATATATAATATAGCAATACTGGCCCATTGAAATGAATGAAATATTGACCCAAATTGAAAAACAATCTGCCATCTAGTTTAGAACATTGTCCCATTGAAACCAGCCACGTTATGTTAATTAAATGTCAAGAAATGAATCAGAATAAATAATTCAATGGGGATTTGGTTGAGTTTGCTTTGTGATGAGTGCCAGAGTGAAACTTCTGCACTGGTTGGCTCGTTGTCCTGCCAGGCCAGTGAGAGCTGGTTGCTGATTGGTTAGATTATTGATGCCCCCCCCTCCCACCCCCACCCCCCTTTCCCAGTCCTTTCCTCTGGAACTGAGCTCAGGTCAGTTTTTACAGCTCAGCCAACAGAGAGTACTGTCTTTAACTTTACATGTCTTTTGGGCTAATCAAATCATTCAGGGAAGAATTTTTTTTAAAGACCTCTTTTCACGTGAGAAAAAGTAAAAAAAAATAAAATAAAAAATTATAAAATATAAATATAATGTTGTATTTTGTGTGACTCTGTGTCCGGCTGGGCTGAAACACTGACTGCTGTAGTGCTTCAAAGAACAATTCTTTAGGTGGCAGCTAAGCTAAGTATATCTTAAAAAGTTTGAAGGTTGCTTAGCAAACCCAAAAAAAAACAAACCCCTAAATAATCATACGGACACCATGAAACTGAAAGACAGACAAGTCAAATCCACCTCCCATTAAAATCCAATATTCCTAAAGGGTAAGTATGACAAGAACAACTTTGAAGGGCTGTGATGACTAGCATAGTGTTGGCACTGTTTGCTGTGATGTGATGGCCTCTGTTAGTGACATGTAACTGTATATGTCCAGGATAAATATCACCTGTGCTTTATTTATCTTCCCTCTAAGGTATCTCCAATTATTTGTCGCTGGTCAACTTTTGTGACAAGATAAATCAAGCACACCTCAATAAGACACATGTTTAAGAAATGAAGGCTTCTGCTTTTAAAGCGGCTCTCTTCCAATCCATTCACGACGTCCTCTTTCTTTCCTCCCTCCCTCATTGTCAGATTGAGTTGTACTCTGGGATGGGATTCATTACAGATCTTAATGTCGTGGCTATCGTATCAATAATCCATCATTATCAGATCTGTATAGTTCCAACATGTGGAAGGAAAGAAAGACAGACCCGAGCATCACAACTGTAATGCTCTTTTATCCGACGTGCAACTTTTTTTGTGCTCTTTTCCTCCTGCTCTCTTCATGGCTCTTGTTCTCCCGTATGTATTAGATATAGGGCAGGGGTGCAAGCTATTACTTCTGGCTCTAAGAAGAGACCCAAATAAGACAGAGACAAATGAATGCACTGACAGAAAAATCCTTATTTCTGCAAAATTGTAGTGTTGTTGAATATGCAGCTATGCTTCACCCCTGCCAAAGGGATTCTTGTGATTTGTGATTTTACATTATCTATCTATCTATCTATCTATCTATCTATCTATCTATCTATCTATCTATCTATCTATCTATCTATCTATCTATCTATCTATCTATCTATCTATCTATCTATCTATCTATCTATCTATCTATCTATCTATCTATCTATCTATCTATCTATCTATCTATCTATCTATCTATCTATCTATCTAAGTGTTGACAGTGTGCTTTTTTTTGCCCCATTCAAATAAATACTTTTGTTTTTCTATGTTCTGATTGTGTATTACATCTTCTAAATCATGTTTCATTTCTCTAGACTAATCATTCTGTTATATTTTCCCATCTCTTGGTCATCATCACACCACTCTCTACAGTATCTGTTTCTCACTCACCCTTTTTTCCTTCTCATGCTCTCACTGTCTCCCTGCTGTTGCTACGGAAACAGTTGATGGGGTAATTCTGGGACTTAGTGCAGCAAATCCTTTCGGGTCAAAAGCTTCGTATTTGATTGCATTATTGTTTTGTATTGATGACAGAAGGTAACATTTCACTAAAGTAAACAACTGCTGAGGCTCATACAGTAGACTATATGGTGGTATGATATAGTGAGCTAATGTGGGCAAATATGCAAATGTAGTTCTAAAGCAAAATGTCATTCAAAAGCTCCTGGGTATAAATTTAGATACTTTTAAAGAAATATTTGGAAACTTTGAGCAACTTTTGAAAATATTAATACATATAATACTAATAATAAATACTAAAACACACACAAGTCCCCTTTAAATGAGTATTTTGTCACACGGTCAGTCTGTCTACCTGCAGAAGTCAGTGTTTCCATCTTATCCACTTTGTTGGTATGTTTAATAATTTTTCAGACTCCTCTAGAGACTCTTTATTAAAAAAAAAAAAAAAAAAAGAATAAAAATCCACCAGTGACAAGTCTATTAACTTTGTCCAGTGGGTAAAGCTCCCCTCAACTCATTACAAATAGCACAAAAAGATGCTGTAACACCCCCTGGAAGGTGGTGCCACCCCCCTGTTGAGAAACACTTGTATAATAAATAACTGCAGTGAATATAAACCACTCCCACTGACACTGACAGTTTTCTTTGTTGGCTCTTTTTAGTCCATTTAGATTGTAGATTGTAAACTGAAAACACTGTTCATTTAACCCTAAATATTGTGAATGAAATTGTGTTATTATTATTATTATTATTATTATTAGCAGTAGTAGTAGTAGTAGTAGTAGTAGTAGTAGTAGTCGTAGTATTACTGTTATTATTTATTTATTTAATTAACTCTGCCAAGGAGGTTATGTTTTGCCAAAGTTTGTCTGTCTGTCTGTCTGTTATTTAGCAAGATAAGTCAAAAAGTTATGGATGGATCTTGTCGAAATTTCCAGGATGTTTTGGGAGTGTCACAAGGAACAAATTATTAAATTTTGGTGGTGATCTGGAAGAGAAACTAGATTCTGGATCACTTTGAAATTTATTCTCCATTTACCACAATGTAAAATTTCAAAGTGATCCAGAATCTAGGATCTGTTTTCGGATCACCAAAATGTAATCATTTGTTTATTGTGACACCCCAATTCATTCATAAATGTTTGGGTTATCTTGCTAACTAACAGACAGACAGACAGACAAACATAACCTCCTCTCTTCATTCAAATGGGGGAGGTCTGCCTTGGAGGAAGTTTGCGCTCTCTGAGTGCTTTTCTAGTTATTATTATTGTTATTATTATTATTATAAAAATGGTGTTTTTCTAAGCTATAAATCACTTTAAGTTATAGCAAAATAGATATACCAGACCATCTCAGAGCTCCACAGATAGGGGATGCTTTTTTAAAAAATGACTTAAAACTTTTACTTGTTGTGTTGATTTTATCTTTTTTGATTTTATCTTTCACTCTGCATTTTGAGATTTTAATTCAAATGTAAAGTGCTTTACAAATACAATGTATTATGATTATGATTATGATTATGATTATTATGGACTTGGACGACACTTTGTACTTCATCATAGTTCACTGAAGTATACTTATTATTGTGCTACTTTTAAAAAAAAACAGAAGTCAGTTAAGATTTTGGCCCTTGTAACTCAAGTTAAATTTGAATCTTTAAAGACTGACAACTACTTTTCGCAACTTCAAAAGCATGTTTTTGTGTCTTTCACAACACACATAACACATAACACCATTTATTACAATATTATCCTCTAACTTTTTCATTTGTTATTGAAAATCAGGTACTTTCCTATATTAAATTCAATGATCATGTTGATGTTTATTATAAGTCAAAATAAATTCAAGGGTTATTACATCAAAAACAGAGAAAGTCAATGAAAAAGTAACTTTTTCAACAAAATATATCATTAAGTGAACATAATAACAAGCATCATCAACCATTGTCATTTATCGAACTGCATCATTTACATTCACTCTAAACCTCTGATCATTATTACATTTTTGGAGTTCTAATTTTATTCAAGTGATTATTTAAGTGGCATAATGTGATATGGTTTATCAGATAACATCAGTAATCTAATTATGAGGAATCAGATGACTGTAACCAACCTGGATTTCTCCACAAGAGTGAAACATAAATGGAAGATAATAATAATAATAATAATAATAATAATAATAATAATAATAATAATAATAATAATAATAATAATAATAATAATAATAATAATAATAATAATAATAATAATAATAATAATAATAATAATAATAATAATAACAATAATAATAATACGTTTGACTTCACCATCATTATTTACATATACTGAAATAAATCCAATAATGGACAGAAACATATAAACTTTTTTATTATTATCACATTTCTGAAGTACATGTAAATGTGTTAGATATGATTATCGAAATGATCTTTTTGACCCAGTTATCAGATTATAATGGTCATGTAAATGGACTAAATGTTATAGATTCACTACAGAGCCTCATGAGTTATATCTGATGACTATATGAGATGATAAACTCCATTTTACACCAAGTATTTCCATATATTGATAGTGGTTCAGAAGTTATTAAACATTTATAAATTATGGGATGCCTTCTGTCGGGTGCGATCTTCAGTGGTTAATCTATTGTGCCCTCTCTGATTGATAAAAATGCAAAGGAGCTCAGTCTTGCTCTGCTTTCCAACATATAAACCAATCCTGCAGACGTGGTTTCACAGCTGATGTTGGTGCAGTGCCACTAGTGCCTCCAGAGGCCAAACATGGACATTACTCTACGGTGCCTGCAGCAGCATTCTACCGGTGTACACACACACACATCTACCCAGCCTTTCCACTGGGAAGTCTAATCAGTGAGTGGGTGGAGGTCGAGTAAGGGAAAGAAACGTTGCATTAATCACACCCTCGCTTTGTATTTCGTGTTACCTCTGCCTGCCATGCTGTCTCGTGTTGTTGTTTTTTTTTTCCTATCTGCCCATAATTCTTTTTCTCTCTGCCTATTTTCTTCCTGCTTGTTCTCACTAGAAACAAAGTATTGATTGTCTTCATTGACAGACACATTCCAATGGCCTGGACTGACTTTCAGTCGTACTTAGAGGTTGAATGATGTAAGGAAATATGCTGCAACAGAAGGGAGAGCTCTCCTGTTCCAATACGCATCCTCTCTGTTGATTTCTATCACCTTTCATCCCATCTTGAACATATTCTGTCCTGTTTTCAACACTTTCTGTTCATCTCTCACTCATACAGCAGCTTTTCCCTCCACTTTCCTTTTATCTGACCAATGGTCGATGGCCTTTAGGCTAGTATTTAATTATTATTGGTGGTCAGAATCTCCAGAGGCCTATTGAATTGCACTCACATTATTTTGTTTCCTAAGTGCTACTATAATAGTCAAGCCGCTATAGTGTTATGAAGAGGCTTGTATTGTTGACACGCAAAAGTAAAAACTTATTGATTATGTTTATCATAGTTATAGATTGGAAACTACATGTACTATTCCACATGAACCAGAACGTACCCTTGAGAAAGGGTATTTAATGACATTACATTTACTTAAGAGACCACTTGTAATCAGGTCTGACTTCCCTGCTTGATGTGCAAATAAATATGTTATTCTATAGCCAAAGACTAAGGAGACGTTTCCTAATGTTTTAGTTTGCTATACTTTATATTTATTTGTGTGATCTGCATTATTTATCAGTCAAAATGGCCTTTTATTGCATTTTATATTTTGTTTGTATATAGTGGGTTTTATATGTTTCTTTCCCCTCAATGCAGTAACTCAAGTACAGTAAAAAAAAAAAAAAAAAAAAAAGTTTTAAATCACGTACAGTATAATGTATATGGTACTTTTCCAGCAGATTTTGTGGTCTAAGATCACACTGTGGAATTTAATGTAATTTACCCTGTCTATGTTTACTTTATAAAGGCTTAACTTTACATCTATATTTCTCATATTGTTTCTAAATGACATACATTTAGTTTGTTACAGATTTAAAGATAATTTATTATGCCATACCAATTTGTTAAATGTATTTATTTATTTATTTAGTGACCACCTCCAAAAGCTGTTGCAATTCCACAAATTTGAACACATTTCATGTTTATGTGCATAATAAACAATCTAGGCCCTAAATATGATCCTTGAAGGACCCCACATGTACAGTAATATTCAATCTAGATTAATACTGATAGATATGGAGTTTGTCCCTAGGTGCCCAAAGTGGCACCTGGTCTAAAATAAATAAATAAAAACATGTGGACATATGTGTCTTAGACCAGCTCAGAATTTGTGATGACATGTGATTGGATCTGTCAGGATGAATATTAATGACAGGTCTGGTTGTTTTAATGCCTAAATGTTGCTGCTGTCAAAGGAATTAACATGTTTAGTTTTGTACTCTGTCAACCATTACACAATTAGAATACAGATAATATGTTAATAGTGTAGAAGAACTGACTAACCCAGGGGTGTCAAACATGCAGCCAGATCCAGACCCTTAGATAAATGTATTTATTCCACATAAAGTTTATGGTTAAGGGACTTGAGGTTTTTTTTAAGTTATTGATGAGAATGGGGGTGGGATTAAATAAGTGTTAGGGTCCTTTTTGGGTGTAAATATTATTGTGTATTTTTCTTATGTTTGTGTATATTGTGTGAATTGCTCGAAATCAAATTTGTGAAATACAAAAATGATAGTGAACATATTGATCATTTTATTTCAGGTTCCACATACAGATGAAAATGGTTCAGATCAGTAAAATACTATCATAACAATCTATAAATACTCACAACTCTACATTTTGCTCTTTGTTAATTCAAACATTTTCATGTCATTTTACTGTATTTACAATAAAACAAACTATTATTTCACAGAAACTTGAATAACTTGAACAAATATGAATATTTTGAAATGTCTAGAGTATAAGTTTAACAATGTTCTGCCTGTTATTGAATGTTTTGTGTGTTTGTAAAAGCAATAATAAATAATCTGTACGTTGTAACTGACATGTTTAAATGATAAACTCAGACATGATCTTGTTAAAATTGCATTTAGTTTTCTGCAGAAGTGTCAGTTTATTCATGTTATTCACATTGTTTTAAAGGACAGTTGGTAAATGTGAACATTTTCATCAAATAGTTTAACTTTCTTTTTGCTCTAATACGTAGGGGAAAATTTTGGAGTTGACATTATTTATATATTACGTCATTATTTTAGTGGTTCGGCCCAATTTAGATCAAATTTGGTTTAATGTGACCCCTAAACTAAACTAAGTTTGACACCCCTGGCTCAGCCTTAGCTGTTCTCAGTAATGTCCCACTAACTACTTCATTCACCTCATAAATGTTCTGCACATGCATCAACATACTGTTTTTTTGTGCATTTTGTATTCACTGTATTTTCATACAGGTATGTTTCTTATGTCTCTTCTCTGCTTCTCTCTCTCTCTCCCTCTCTCTCCCTCTCTCTCTCTCTCTCTCTATGTCTCTTCCTTTCTTTCTGTGTGTGAACTGAATTGCTTTATTTCTAGTTTTTCTTCTCTGTCTCTTCCTCCCTCTCACTTTGAATACGCTCGGTCATATGTGACATACATGCACATGACGTGGATGTATGCCCTCAATGTCCTTTGAAACCGATTGCTCAGTGTGACGGTAATGTCATATTACATTGTTAAGTGTATGTATTCTGTGCAAATATTATTCCATGACAATCTCAAATCTACATGTGGATTCACCGATAACAAGCTAAGACTCGATTTTGGGATCAGATTTTTTTTTTATTTAATTTTTTTTTTAATCTGCAGTTTTTGCAGTTAAAAGAAACACATGTTGATATGTTCTCTGCATGCAGATTGTTTTTTTTTTGGATAATATTTGCTTTGGTTGTGTCCAACTGTATACCCACCTTCAAGCCTATCCCTCCTTCCCCCTCTTCCCCCCTCCTTCCTTTTTCCTCCATGCACTACTTTTCTTGCCACTGAACTCCAAATAACATTTGGATTATTATACAGCATTGATCTGATAATCATACATTATACATAAACCTGATTGATGAACAGTTGTTTAATGGTTTAATATGATTTTTAATGTATTAATGGGGCAACTAAGTATTCATCTGCAACTGAAAATACTTAGCACTTAATAAACAAAACAAAATAGTCACATAATTAAAAAGTAAGAAGTATTACTTAGTATTACTATTTAGTATTACAAAAAATGTATACAATGTATTTCTAGTTTGGCTCATATTAAAGGTGGAAGTTATAATATTTCTGTTTGCTAAGGTCAACTCTATAAAGCCTAGGAGTTAATCTTGCGGTGATATGGGGCTCTACAAATAAAGTTGAAATGAATTGAATTGAATTGAAGCCACAGTGGTATATTGAAGATATCAACAGTCTTCCTGTCTAATTATACACCTTCTTAACATAGTGAAAGAGTCATTGCAGCGTCTCATCTACTGTAGAGTTCATCCAACAGGTGAAAATAAAATAGCACTGCAGTTTGGGTTGACGTGACCTGTTACTTGAAATAAATATGTTAAGATGTACTAATATAAATACCACAAAAACACCACTAGTTCATAAACATCTTGATGAAGTTGTGAAAAATACACAACAAATTATTTACCTGGTTGACATTGCTAAACCAGACAAATTTAAAAGTTTTAAAATAATCAGATTTTCAGAACATGGGCGTTGCTGGTTTAAATCTCAGTCAGTTGATTTGTTAATGTGTTAAAGTTGCATAATTTAACACATGAAAGTTTATACAATAAAATTTACATCAATAAAGGCATGTTATACCTTGTTCCAATACTTACGTTCTGTTCAATTCAGTCACTAATTCTAATTTTATTTTACAGAACATAGTATTGCTAATTGGATATTTATATTCTCATCTATCATTATCAGTGTTATTTAGAGCTGCACAATATCGACATCACAATGTACGAGTGCACAATATTCACCTTGCAGGCCCTGCAATTATTATTATTATTTTTTATTATTATTGTATTTATATATATATATATATATATATATATATATATATATATATATATATATATATATATATATATATATATATATATATACATATATATATATATATATATATATACATATATATATATATATATATATATATATATATATATATACATATATATATATATATATATATATATATATATATATATATACATATATATATATATATATATATATATATATATATATATATATATATATATATATATATCTTTTTTTATTTACTATTTATGTATCTATTTATTTAATTTAATATTTTAATTTTTAATTTCTTTATTTTTATGTAGCTTTTGTTAATTATTTATTGGTCTTTTTTAGTTTTTTTATTTTTAATTGTATTTAATTATTTCGGCTACAAGAAGGTTGACACTGAAACAAATGTTCAGTGTCGCCCACTAATCTGTTTGACCGTTTGCTGTTATATACTCCTGAGAAATTTTTCATATCGTAATATAGGGTTAAAAAAAAATCGCAATGTCAGTTTCTTCTAATATCGTAGTGTCATTAGAAAATGACATGGAATTTATGTTTCATTCAGGTACAGCAGATAAACACTGAAATCTGAAAACACCAGCCTTATTTATCAAGTCTATGTGTAGTTTTTTTTCTGCCCCATTTCAGCAGCGTTCAGATATTATAGATTACTCCACATAGTAGCATGGGAATACATACTGAACATACATTTTCCCTTGAGCTTTTACTTTCCCATTCCTTCTTTTCCCACCGTCCTTTTCTCCCACTTTCCTTCCCCTCCTCCCTCATATGTCCCCATCCCATTCTAACACTGGTGTATCCATCCCATCCTCAGGCTATCCTCCTCAGTCTCTCCCACTTCGTTGTGTTACTAAAGTCTGACTGAGTGGAGGTATGTACAAATCACAGCTCTGCTAACATGTATGCTACACTCTGAAGATAGCTGTGCTTTGGCTTCATACATGAAAACTAATACATTTTTAACGCAATATTGAGCTTAAAATGCAGAAATCCTACTTATTTGAATATTTTAACCATTAAATCTACTGTAATCTATTTTTTTTTCCTTAGAAATTACAAGCTCAGAATTGGGAATGCCCCCCATTAGTGACTGAGGGCATTTTAAGGCCTTTAGTTTGCTTGCTTTGGTCTGAATGAGTTAGATAACTTGATATGATTTTGACGGGTGGCCATGGCTCAGTTGGTATAGTGGGTTGTCCAAGGACGGGATGGTTTGTAATTCAAGACCTTTGTGTCCTTGGGCGAGACACTCAAACTGAATGTTTGGTGGTGGTCAGAGGGGCTGTAGGTGCAAAATGGCTGCCACGCTTCTGTCAGTCTGCCCCAGGACAAATGTGGATACATATGTAGTTTACCACCACCAGAGTGAGAATGTGAGAGTGAATGAATCATGGGTCACTAATGTAAATCGTTTTGAATGGCCAAAAAAGCACTATATAAATCTATTATTATTATTATTATTATTATTATTATTATTATTATTATTATTATTATTATTATTATTATTATTATTATTATTATTATTATTATTATTATTATTATTATTATTATTATTATTATTATATTAACACTATTGATTTTACTGTGTACCCCGCCTTTTCCCTTCAGTGGCTGGGATAGGGTCCATGTGACCCTAGTGAGGATATAGGGGCTTCAGAAAATGAGATGAGATGTCTTCCCAATCTGTCCCTTGCATGTCGGCCAAATTCACAAAGCTCCAGTAATCATGAAACAATAGATACTGTAATATCTACTGTAACTGAGTGTAAGGACATGCATGAAATGGTGACATGGAAGCTCAAATAAAATAGAAATGAAGCATGAAACAAACCCATAGAAATATGATCATAAGCGGAAATTCAAAATGTCATTGTCAGTGGTAATTGATTATAAAACAATGTCAAATGAAGGCCAATGAGCATGAAAGATATTACAGAACTGTATTTAAAACATGGCTTTCCTGTGTTTATTTCTGGCTTTCATTCTTGAGGTTCCCATGAAATGGCTTTTGTTTTTCTGTTAAAGTAGAACTCTAGGAAGAAATACATGTTTATGCATCACATTTAATTTCATGGGGACTTTAACTTTGATGTGGATCAGCTTGGATCAGTAAGAAAACAAAGTAAAGGATGGTGTTTTACTGTATGAACAGTACTAACAGTTACTATGTTCTTGACATATTCACTGTCAAATTTCATAATTTAAGCCATATCAAAAACATTATCATTAAAGGGCGATCATGAATCTAATATCAATAAAAAACATTTGACACTTAAAGGGAATGTTGTGGGAATATCTTCTGTCATTTTCCATTTTCCATAGTCATCTTGATCATGTGACAACTTTAAATCAAAATGAACATAATATTGAACCAAATTAACTAAATAATTAACCAAGCAAGCAAAAAAAAAGTACAATGATAAAAAAAAAAAAAAAATTATCATGTGACGTTATGGATCGGTATCTAATTTTTTTTTCTTGTTAATTTTAATCATATATTATCTTTAAAATCTCAATGTGGGACATTGTAAAAGGATAAGCAATAAAATGTGCAGAAACCTTATAATTTTTTTATAATAACTAACTTTGAGCGTAACTTCACTGTTACAGTTAGTTAAATTTCCCCAAAACTGGCCGACGAATCACGGTGAAGCATAGAGTAAGAAGGCGGGCGTAACAAAGTGATGCTATGATGATTCAGAGAGAAACAAGCGGAAACACCCATAGAAGAAGAACAACAACGATGATAGATGTCTGCTGAGTGGGGGGGTGATTTCCTTTTATCAAAGATGAGTGAAGAATGTGAGAAAACATCAGCAATCTTTAAATCTTTTTTACAGAAGCGACAACGGTCGTTAATCTCCATAATCTCCAATTTTTTTTAGTCATTCGTAACTTTCTCCAGACTCCTTTGTGAACTTTCCAGCGCTCTAACTACGTCATCCTAAAGATTACACTGATTGGTTATAGTACAACCTTTTAGCCCCGCCTCCCCTGACTATGACATGTTCCTAGACCCATTTATGAAATGAATGGGGGTACCGCGGCTGGGCTATGTTACAGTAAGAGAATACATTAGTTTGGCCATATTGTAGCATATTGGTCCATTTTCTTGCTTTGTACTTGATCTGTTCTGATTTGGGTCTCATTACAGTCTGGTCTTGGTCATGGTTTATGATTTGTGCCAATGTCTTAATCAGTCTGAACATGTCAAGATGTCTTCTGATAATAAGAGCTCTACTCGTGGTGTACAGATTGCGCAAAACTTCCTTTATATGAGATGCTGTACACGCGCTAACATACAACTGAACACATACACATTCATTTGAAAGTATACAACACACACACACACACACACACACACAGTTGAGACCATTAATTTCATGGAGATTAATGCTCTATTTGAACATTCCTGTGACTTAACCTACATGTGCTATTTCCACACACATGTTCTGCACTGAATACCCAGGTGTTTCGACCACCATGACCCAGATCTGTCGCTGTGAGTTCTGCAATGCCTCCTGAGGTTTCAGATGTATGGCACCGAAATATTATTATTGGCCCCTTCACTTAAATCCAGTACCACATATGTACAGTGGTACCTCTACACAGAATTAATTTGTTTCAGAAGTCCTTCCAAGGCCCTCGATACTACCCCTCAAACCCTTTAAAAATTATAAAAAATTGCCAACTTTTTATGAAATGTGTGTTAAAAGACAATGTTAGGTTTAGATTTTAGCCTGTCCAGGCTAATATCGGTGTCCAGGACAGAAGAGTTGAGCCACGTCTCAGTGAGAATGAGGATGCAGCAGTCTGGTGGATCATGTTTGGTGTTTAAACCCGGCTTCAGGTAGTCCAGTTTGTTTTCCAGTGAGTGTACGTTTGCGAGCATGACTGATGGAAGCCACGGTCAGGATGGGTTAGCTCGTACCTTAGCTGTAAATCCACCACAACAGTTGCGCTTCCGCTTCCTCATGCGCTGCTTCTAATGTCTCCGGAGGTGGAGCCTCTGTGGGGGGAGACTCCGCTGTAGGACGCTGGATCTGAGCAACGTAGTAGACCGTGGTTCTGTAGAATGGTTCGCATCTCTGGGCTTGCGGGGTCCGAGTTTTAAAAAATTGTTCTTAAGCTGATGATTGTCTGCCGGTCATATACTCTTCTTGCACCGTTCGGCTGAACTAATTTCACAACTTTAAATTTAGTCTGGAGCCAATTGGAAGGTGTGGAAGTTCAAAATACATGACATTAGAAACAGATAGACAAGTGTAACAACATAGTATAAGATAGTGTGCACTTTGGCAATATGTAATATAACATGGGTTTTGAAATTGTGGGATAGTGAGCCTCCCCTAAAAGAGTTCTTTTAGAACTGAATAATTTTCATTTAAAAACATGTATTTTATTTTTTTTAAATTTATTATTATTATTTTTGCATTTTCAGACCCCTGTAAACAAAAAGGCAGTTCCGATAAAATATTTAATCATTTTCACTCGCAATCGTCCTCGTGTAAACGGTGCCTGAGCCTCATTTAAAAACATTATCACAAACTTTGAGGTGCAGTGTAAACACATCCAGTTACCAGGAAGTCTTTTACCCCAGTAAATATATTCCTGGTAATAAATGTTCCTTAGAACCTAGTGGGACAAAAGGCTACTTATTCATCATTAGTTTTTACTGACCGCTGTACAATGTTGAATACATGAGCTTTGCTACCTAACGCTCAGTTAGTAACACCCAGGCACTCAATACTGGAGTGACAAAAGCAGACTACAAGATAACATCAACAAATACAAGGAATGTTAGCAACCAGCAACAGATTGCATTTACTGTCAGTTGTATTTACATAGCAACAATGTTGATACATAATTTTTTCACACCCCACCAAAATATGGTAATGAACCGCTGAACTGCTGACAGTAGGGAGGAACATCTGCCTTGTTCAGTTATGATTGAAAGGAAAGAGGATGTTGCAGATTTAACCCCACGGTGCCAGAATCACAGCTAAACACTCTTCTTTTTAAGTCTAAGTCTGAAACAAACTACTGCTACTACTTCCTGTCGGTTGTGACCGGGGAGTTTTGACTTGAGTCTGTCTTTCTAAATGACTATGTGGTTGTTGTTCCAGCTCGACTGACATGACCCAAACATGATGATTGTTTATATCTAACCCTGACTCTGTGCTCAGCTCCAGATGGTTCACCCACGACAGTTGTTCTGAGTTTCCCAAATATTAAGTCACCACCAACTCCACCAAGTGTGCCAACAAAATGCTTTTGGGATTCCCAGAACAGATAGTCCAGTGGATGTCCAAAGTCTCAAATATTTAGGCATTATATTTAGTATTAAAATGAATGTGGCTGCTGGCATCCACTGGGCATCTGTCCATCCCTACACTGTCAATGTTGGTGCTGCACAGTGCCACCTATAGGTGTTTAAGGGATATTATGGCAAGTGATAGCTGACTTTCGTAACCCATATTCCTGTTTTGTCCTGTCTCTGTCTGTCTGTCCATCTGTTTGTCCCTCCGTCCATCTGTCTGTCTGTCTTTTTCCAACTTCCTCTTTTGGTCTAAAATATTTTTTACTTGTTTTGGGCTGACTTTTTTCAACTTTTGTTTCATTTACAAATGCTTGGAACTGTAACAAATGGTTTATATTTGCTACTTCTGATATGCAATGCCGTCATAACATCAATAAAATCATTTTGACAATCATTTCTGTCACGCAAATATGCAACTTCATCCCCATACATTACATTTCAATGTTTGTTTTTGTTCCTGTGATTGACCCATCGCATCGGTGATCTAACCATTGCCTTCTGAACTTGTCATCTTCATTCAGCCACGGGTTATGAGAAGTCACGCAGCCTCAATAACATCTCCGGGATGACTGGTGCCCCACTGCGTCTCACCCCCATCACAAACTCCACCTTCGAGCCCTTCGAGCCGCCTGGCCTCAGGCGATGCCACTCACCCATCCCTTCCATCTTGTAGCATAGCTGACAGGGAAAACAGCAACCGCAAAATGCCAACAACAGCAACAACAACAACAAAATACATTTTTGGTTCATGTTTTATTTTTAAGGGGATATTATGTCATGGACATCTGATTCATCCCAGCTGCTCTTCCATTAAACCATTACCGCAATCAATGAGTTACTCTGAGTCTAGGCTTTAAAACTACAGAATAGCTTATTAAATAAAATGCTTAAGCTTAAGTATTTGCTTTGTGTAGCACACTAGAGTGGTACACACAAAGCCACACTAACACACCTGCCTTACTAACAGGGATAGAGTTAGTTTAGACTGATATGATAGTTGAGTTAGTTTACCTCTAGCTTTCCCTGTGCTCTTTCTTGCCTGTGTCTGCACTTGCACTTCAATGCTTTAAGACTGATACTTAAGAGTAGCTATGATTAAGAGACTTTTCCAATATAAAGCCTCAGAATACAGACACACACACACACACACACACACATACATAGACATAGACACTATTACTCACCCTGGAGCATGCATGCTTTACTCCAGAGATTCCAAAATAACATATTGCTTACCTACAAGTAGTCTAAAAAACAGATTTTTTTGTACATTTAAAGTCAAAAGCATATCTCTAAAAAGGAATATCCCAAAATGTAGCACCTCTGCACCTTTAAAAAAAAAAAAAGATGAGCCATGTAGATGGAGATTTATTGCATTAGTTAATTGGAAAAATAACCTTAGTATTACTAAAATATAGACACACTGTCTGCCATGTATGTTTGGAGTTACATTAGATTCAACTTCACTGTACAAAAACAATGCCATATTCCTTCTCCTTTTCCTCCTGCTTTCGCCTCAGTCTTCCGATTTTATCCAGATGCTAAAACACCACAAAAATATTCACAGGACAGACGACATGCTGGAAATGTATTTTCACACTAAGAGTGGTATAAAGAATCACAAATGTATCAGGGAGGTATCAAAGCTCCAGGACAGGGGAACATGAGGTAGTAAGGTAATATATTTGTGGAACATATAGTTTTGTTTTGATATAAGTTTGAACAGAACTTAAAAAATATGATCAAAATCACTGTTACAGGGAGGAATGGATTAAAGACAAAGCTGCTAATTAGTGAGGAATAAAAATAAAACCATAGGTGAACTCACATCGTGACCCTTGACCTTGAACTGACCTCCAGTGTAGGTGTTGTCATGGAAACTAGAGCTAGAGGTCTAATGTATTTTACCACCATAATTCCTCACCTGCTATCGATGCTCTCACCTGGGCTCTCGGCCAGTGTTTAAGCTGTACAGTATGAAGAACAGCCCTGTGTGGTTACCTACACAAAGATCACCTACTGGCTTTCTTTTTCAAATAATGAGATGGGAATAAAGATACCAGTCTCGTGTTCATGTATTACATTGATAAATTGCTGGAGTCTAGGATTTGGTTAGCCTAGCATAAGCCTGTAAGTACTGTAGGAGATATGTCTAATGTTAGCAATAAATGACTGAACATGTGACACATGCTCTACTAAATATGTTCCCAAATGTGAACATTATTAAGGAATGTTTCTTCTTTCTGAACTAGGCTAATCATGTCTTACACTCTGCTTTAAGTTTGATTATTCAGTTTTATTTTTCTGTTTCCCTTATTCTGCATTGTGGAATAAGAAGTTCAAACCTGTGACTGAAAATGTAATGATAAAATAAAGAAAAGAATCTAAAAACTAAAAAATAATTGGCAGGGTTTTAACAAGTTAAACCTAGAGATGCATAAATAATCTGAAAACATTGAAGGCATCATCATTTTTCAGAATGCTATGTTAGTTTATATTGTAAAACACAAATCCTTCTTTAAATACACATTTTCAGTGTCAGCTTAGACCAGTGTTTCTCAAATTCGATCCTCGTGTCCCAGTGTCCTGCATGTTTTACCATTTTCCCTGTTCTATCACACCTAGTTTAATTATTGATCAGCTCTTCAGAAGCCTGATAATGATGCAATGGCTTCCAGGTGTGACGGAACTGGGGTTTTTTTTTTTTTTTTTTTTTAGTTTTTAGTAGTTTTTTTATATATTTTGTTCTTATTATTTCTTTAACTTTAATCTTTTAAAAATATATATTTTTTAAAATGAAATTATTTTAAATTGTTTTAAGTTTTGTAGATTTTTAAAACATTTTGAATTTATTTATAAAAATATTTCCTTTATTTATTTTTATTATATTGCTATAAAATAAAGAGGCAAATATCTAAAATGTTTTAAACATTTTCAAAAACCTTTTTATTTGATTTAGTTCTAATTTATTTTATTTTTTATTTAATTATTATTATTTATTTAATTTGTTTTTATAAGAAAAAAATTAGGAGGTAGATATTTAAAACATGCAGGACACTGGGCCATGAGGACCTGATTTGAGAACCACTGGCTTAGACTGATTTGTACTGAACCCCTGTTCTTCAAGATCTTATAGAGCTTTATGACTTTGGATTCCTTTGTGGAGACACAATCTTGATATACTCGGAAGGCTCATTTTTGTGGATGAGCGTATAAAATGAATCTGTATCTATATCTGGCCTTAGGTTCACATCAGTATGTTTCAGCTCCAGTATTGTCAAAGTAAATGGAAATGTGTAGTACACATGGAAGGCCGTCTTCTCCTTCAACTCTTCTTTCTCTCTGTCACCTGAGTGTAACTGAGCTCACATTTCCTTTACCATATAAAATAACCATCAGCAGGATAGCAGCTAAATGCAGGAAGCATCAAGTTTTGATGAAAATTTGGATTGTCCCATGTGATAGCTCGTCTTTGTTCTGTGTGGCATTTATTACAAGCATTAATATGGAGTGATTTTTTTGGACAAAATTAAGCATATTCATAAGAAATAAGTCTCTTTATATTTGGGATATATATGCACCTTTGGTTGTCGTTGAGCATAAAACAAATATTTGCAAACTCTAAAATTAGTTAATTTGTACTTATAATCAGTGGTGGATCTAGACGGCTATTTTTAGACTAAGTGAAGTCGGGGGGGGGGGGGGGGACGTATAACAACAATGTGAAAGCATTTCCAGAATTGAAACTGAATTTTTTTTTTGTAAATAACCACAAATAATTAAATATACATATACATTTATTTCCAATAACATTTACAAATAAATAACTATATTAAGGATATTGATCAACATGAGGCAACGAAAATCGGTCTAGAATTCTGTTTCTGAGCTTGTGATTGGGTGGGCACAGCTGTCAATCAGGATCCCACCCATAGATGCGCCCCTGCTTATAATGTGTTGTGTGTTTGATATCAGAGTACGAATTGAAAAGTTATGAGTACACTGTCTTCAGTATGAATATGAATTTGTCAAATGGAAGAAAGTGGTGGAAAATAAATCATCGCTTACGTCATCACGTCACAAGCTTTATCCATTGAACACGGAAAACACATTGAATTCAAACCATCAGCAGCAGCAACTTCACTCCTAAAAGAACTAGAAAATCTGTGACTTGTAGCACAGTGCGACTCAGTCTATGGTAAAAACTGGATTTTATTTATGATTGAAAGCAGAGGGTAATGGCGTAAGCAATTTTGACCACTTTCTTCCATCTGAGGAATTCATATTCATACTGAAGACCGTGTATTTATAACTTGTCTCATTATCTGAACCCGTTTTATCCTCACTAGGGTCACAGGGGTCACTGCGGGCCTAATCCAGCTACAATGGGCGAAGGCGGGGTACACACTGTATGAGTGTAAATGTAAATTCTGATGTTGTAACTTTTTGATTTGTATTCTGACAAATATCAAACACTCAACACATTATGCAGTACGTACAAATGGACTCATTTTAGAGTTTGCAGATATTTATTTTATGCTCAACTACAACCAAAGACACATCCATACACTTAATTTTGACCCAAAAATTGCTCCATACATTAAGCTATTTTAAAACCAGGGCTTACCTCCTCATGCCCCCCCACCTCCCTTGGGTTTTTGGCCCCCCTCAGATTGACTTACAGGAAGTGAACTGTAGACTGAGGTCATATTCTACTCCCCTTTTCGTCCACTATCGGTGTGTTACTGTCCCCGTTGCCACATAAAATAACCAATAAACAATACACAATCTACATGATTGACCAATGTCAATCATGTAGACTTGTTGGGTTTTGGGTTTTTTGGGTTCCAGTCAATTGTGCAATGACAGTATATTCACCCAGACTTACTTCCATTGTGTTAGTTTTAAGGTTACTGTTCACTCGTATGACTGGTGTTAATCTTTTCATCTCAGTGTTTGAAAGAAAGCAAATAGGCCTGTTTTGTAAAAAAAAAAAAAAAAAAAATGATGAACTGTTTTGGACATTACAGCTTTGTCTAATGTGTGAGGAGCTGTCTGTCATGCTGTCACCACCTCCACCTCCACCCCACCTCCCATGTCCCATTGCCAGCAGCGTTTCTACTTACACTGACTCCAGTGTGACTCAGCAACTAGTGGCAAAGTTTTTTAGTTTTCTCCCTTTTCGGCTTCTCTTTCTTTCCCTGTTTGTGACCTTCCTGAACCCAACCACCCCCCTACCCCCCCACCCCCACCCTCCCTCCCTCCCTTCTTCCTGACTCTGCCCCTCCTCTTCTGTCCGTCCATCTCTTCTTTGTTTTTTCGGCTGCAACTGCTCAGTAGGAGGCACTGTGAATGGCTACTGGAGCGACAGCCCGTGGTAGAAGAATGGAAGACAAAGACAACTTGAAGAGGAAATAATATGATAGAGACACAATACGAACATAGAAATATGCAATGTAGATATGTTAGACAGCAGTTGTTTGATATGTGTTTCTGTGTTTGTGTGCCCAAATTTCCATCTACATATGTGCTAAGATACACACTTTCTGCAAGAAAAAAAAAAAAAATTTTAGTTAGCTTTTGTTTGTATATGCTAATGATATTGTCTGTCAGTGTTTTTAATCTTGTGTTGCCGAAATGTTCATGTTTCCTTTCTGTTTGAACATATTGCACAATTGACTTTCATTCAGTGTCATTCTGATGGTTCTAGGTAGTGTTCAGATGTCTGTTGGTTAAGTAATGTCAACTTGTAAATCCCATGTTGTCAATTTTGGCTCACGTTGTCCTTTATCAAGTAACAGGATATTATTCTCTTTGATTTGCATTCTGCTCTATGGTTCATCAGCAACACCGATCAAAATTAAGTGCAAGGAGAGTTTGGGATGCACAGTTTATCTTGAATCTTGTCAAAAAATTTGTTCATTGGAGATTGGAGCAGCAAATGAAGAGAATGATGTACTAAAGTGTTTGAACAAAATAGGAAATACCTCAAGAATGAAATAAAAAGATTGATAACTTGTCTCTGCAGTACAGGAGTACAGGTACATATCTACAGTACTGGCTTAGTTTAGCATGAAACAGGGAAAGTAATCCTGTTTTCTCTTACCTAAGTGAGCAAAAACACTTACATTCTAATGGACAGGTATGCTTTGACCATCTAACTACCTGACCATGCTCATATATTATGAATAAAAACAAATACAATTGACTGTCATGTCAAATGAACTAGGTATCTCAGGTATGCAATTACATGCAAAAAATGGTAATTATTGGATTTAATTCCAGTTCCATGATTATGTGCATCATCTTTTAACCCTTTGATACATGAATTATGAGAAGCTTTTTTTCCTAAGTGTTTTTATTCCTCTTTAGGCATAAAAAAATCAATGTGAATGAAATCCTTTTAATGAGCCTATTTTTTATGGAGTTAAAAAAAAAAAAAATGTCCACTCAGCTGGACAACATGTTTAAGTTTTGAAGCAAACACTAAATCAGATCACTATAAAATAAAGTATTTTTAAATGTTTTGTTTAATAACAGTCTAATAAAAACAAGAAATTGATTTACATATTAGTGCAGATCATGTATTAACAACAGACCAGTTACAGTAATGATATGAACTGAGTGATATGGAACTAAAACAACTAAACCTATGAATATACAAGAGAACAACTGTAGAAGAACTGTCCACTGGAGTGACCAGTATGTGTCAAAGGGTTAAAATGCTTCATATATTCTTGGATGCTGCACTGCCATCAGCGGTGATTAAGTTTTGGAATTATCAATTGCTTTTAAAGTCAAATCAGTGGTGATTATAGTAAGAACATTAACACTGGTAAATCAACTCCAGTCTATGTGCTGCAGAGACATGCACACACATTTTGTATCAATCGTTTTAAATCACTCTTAGTGAGTAAGTGTATTTCTAAGTGCTGAGCTAATCATATACTGTAACCTTATGTGACCCCAAACGCAACATTTCATGTGTGAATGGAATGTGTGGAGTGGGGTCATACAAGTGTTTTGATTTCCTGTTCAACTTCAAGTGCAGACTGGACATCATTTCCCAGTTTACATCTGAGGCTGAGCTATAACTGGTTGATTAGAATTGCTTTATCTTGGAATTCAGGATGATATTCTCAATGGGAAATCCTGTCTTCCCCCTGTGCCACCATTCATCACCATCAGGTGCACACAAACATACAGAGATGTCCACACTACCAGTATCACTATCGAACCATTCCTGAACCATTTGAACTTCTTTCCCACCTGTTTTGAGTATGTGTTTGTCACTTCACCTAAAGTCACTGCTAATTTTTATTTATTTATTTATTTATTTACTTTCATGACAATGTACATATGTAAATCTATGTTGTAGGTGAATCTGCATGGGGTTTCCATTGCAAGCAATAAGGTTATAGATATGACTAACAATGTGAGGAGGTTTGATAGGTTTTTAGTATTAAGCCTAATGAATGTGAATATAACTTTTAGACTACAACAAGTGTGTATGGATGTGTGTGTGTTTAGACGCATACATATGCACTAACAAGCATGCAGGACAAAAAAATTTTCACCTCTTTGAATGCACGAAGAGGTGAGATGGGCTGACATTATGCATGCTAAAATGCTATGATGCTATTGGTCAGAACAGACCAAGTTAGGTACTGTAACAGGGCTGGGTGGGGGTGGGAAAGTTTATTTTTTCAGGACAGGGAGGGGTTACATTTCTAGTAGGTCTTGTATAGCTGCTTTCTTATCAACCTTGAGAGACTTATGATAAGAGAAACATATTAACAATCGTAGCTTATGATTTCATTTCTATCTTCTTTTTTTTTTTGCTTCTCTTTTCACAGAGAACTGTTCTGAAAGCCCTGCGCTTATCAGATATATGCAAAAAGAAGCAGTAACTGTGAACTAATGCTAAAAAAAAAAAAAAAAAAAGAAATCCAGCTTCTTCCATCATTGTCTCAACTCCTCTTCTGCAAGAGAGAGTAAAGACACTTTTCCTCCCAAGATACCTCCTCACCAAAGTTCCCTTGTTTATCGTATCCCTTCGTCTGCTTCTGCATCTTCTGTTTGTTGCTTCACTCTGTCTGTGTCACATGTCATTTAATTTCTTGTCACACTCTTGACATTTGCATTTAAACTCTAGCTATTTCAAATGGAAGCTACCTCTGCAGTGTGTAAATAAGAAGTTTGCTGCGACATTATGCACAAAGGATCAATGAGGATCGAGGATTTATTCAATTGCATTCAGCGCTGTTTCAACGCTAATGCTAAAGTAGTAGCATTTTCCTTTTTCTTGACAATCAGGCCACTGTTACTACTAGTTCTAGATGGCATCACAGCAGAAGATGCACTAATCTCCTCTGTTTTGAAGCACTAAACAAATGGCGATTACAATTATAATGTGCTCATTCTAGTAGCACAAGGAATTGTTTTATAGTTTGTGATCCCTCTTGGCCAGGACTCTCTTGAAAAAGAGGTTTTTAATCTCAATGGGACTTCCTTGGTTAAATAAAAATGTTTAAAAAAATATCCATATTAAAACATTTACTTGTTAATTATTTATTTTCTACAACTACAATCAGGTTGCTAAAAGTTGTTAAATGATATTGTGATGTCATTCTATTATGATACCAAACCATACAATTCAGTTATTGTGTTAGATCCCCAATTATGTCATCCAATCCAAATTGACCGACCAAACATGGTAATAAGTATGATTACAAGTTTAGTGCATTAAATTGCTTCGTTGTTTATGCACTGCAGATATAGTGTGTTTTTATTTATGGAAATTCATAAACATTTTACTCTTCATACCTCATTATGAGCTTTTTTTTTTTTTAAGCTAACATTGCTTGCTTCTTGCTAGGTACATTTTTGCTGCACAATTTTATCAGCTGCATTGGATTTTTATTTATTTATTTAGTCTAGAACAGATTCAACCCCAATAGATACCAGTGGAAGTTGCTAAGAAACAACACTGCAGAGGCAGCCTTCAGAATTCAGTTATGAACATGGTTTCTTATTCCAAACAGCAACTAGTTGATGTTTTTCTCCTTCTTATTGCCAATGTTTCTCTCCTTTCCATTCATTCACAACTCAGGTATTTCTTTCTCAATCTTCTCTGCTCATGTTGTTCCCTTAAAGATGTACACTATGTATGAAAATGGAGAGATCAGACAAAAAAAAAAGTGAAGCTTTCCTCTTTGCTCTGTGCCTGTGAATGCTATATGCTCCTTCCAAAATATTCTACTTTGCATTTTGTTGCCCAACTGTGCTTCCTGTCTTCACCTTGTGTCGTCCCCTCGTCTCCCCCACCCCCCTCGTATTCCTCTTTATGTGAGAATCCTGCAACGCAACAACCAACTCCTATCCTGAAGTCTGTCACAGAGAATACCAAAAAGGATTTGAATAAATTTGGAGCGTCAAAAAAAAAAGAAGGCATATATATATATATATATATATATATATATATATATATATATATATATATATATGTATGTATATATGCCAAACTATGGACTTCGCCAAGGAGGAAGACAGGAATGGACTTTTAACATGACTGGAAAAAGAGACTGATGTGTTATAAATGTGGGGCTGGGAGACATGTGCAATGACATGATGTGTTCTGAGTGGATTGTCAGCCGAGGAGCATCAGAGGGATGAGATGGAGGAGGAGGAAAAGTGTGGGGAAGACAGAGAAGTGTGGTAATGAGGAGGAGGAGGAAAGAAAGAAGCAAAACTCGCTTCTCCATGTAAGAATGTGAAGCTCACTGCTGTTCCCCTGCACTGTTGTTTGCTTCTTGTGTTGTGTTCCCTCACCTGTGTGGTTCTGTGTTAGTGTGACATTTTGTTTTATGTTTTGTGTTTTTGTGTCGTGTGCCACACTCTATCCTTCTGTGTTTTCTTTCACATAGCCTTTGTGTGTTTTTCCACATGTGGGTCAAACAGCTTCCACAAATACTCCCCCCGTTGGCTCTTTTTTATCCCACTCTCGTGCAGAGGAAATGCACCAATGGAAATTTTTGTTTTAAATTGACTGACTTGATGCAGCAAACGCTACCAGTTTGGTGGTTCAAGTGGGATGAAACAATAAGCTAAACATTATTATTATTATTATTTGGCGACGGCCTGGTCTGTATAGAGTGCTGAAGGGATGAGTGAGCTGGCTACTGGAATTTCCCAACTAAAGGAAAAAGGGATTTTTTTTTTTTCATTGGCTACTGGGTTATTGACAAAAATGAAGCACCATGGAAAACCAAAGTTTATGATAGATCAAATAACCATTAGTTACAACTGAGACATGTAGAAGAATATTTCTGAAAGCACAACATAGAACCTTTAAACAGATTGGCTATGGCAGCACACACACACCCGACACTTTATTAAGCACATCCTGTACTAGTGAGGTGTGCCTAATACAGTGACCACAGAATGTATATATGTGTATAGACACACACATATGGGGGGGGTCCCTCTACTGTCAGGCTTTAAATTATGACTGTCGTTTCACTGATTTAGGTGATTAATCTTTCAATTATTATTTTTTTAAATTATAAATTTCTTGACATTTTATTGAAAACTGTCAATCAAAGTAGAACAACCAGAAACTATTTTAAATGTGTAGCAGGAAAACTAGTTACAGGTGACTATGTTAGATAGATAGATAGATAGATAGATAGATAGATAGATAGATAGATAGATAGATAGATAGATAGATAGATAGATAGATAGATAGATAGATAGATAGATAGATAGATAGATAGATAGATAGATAGATAGATAGATAGATAGATAGATAGATAGATAGATAGATAGATAGATAGATAGATAGGAAAAGAAAAACTATCAGGTGCACATTTAAGCCCAGATAATTAACACAAAAGCAGATAACATTACTCAAGGTCATTGAGCTGGGATTTTTTTTTTTAGATAATCTTGACAAATGAAAACTGTTTGTAGAGTTTAAAATTAACACTTGTAAAAATATAGAAATGTGTTTTATTTAACAGAACTTCTGGCAGCCACAAAATAAGCTGAAAAGTAATTTTCTTCATAGAGCCTAATAATGAAACAGACAGTCGCAGGGCATATATAACCAAAAAAAAATGCAGATATTACCTTTTATGATCAGCTTTTAGAAGATGGAAATGTCTCACTTGAACACTCCCTAATTCATTAATTTGAAGACTTGGTACAGTGAGTAAAATGCTACTACACCCATTAAAGTATCATGGAAGTCAGATTATTTTTATTTTGTCTGTTTGACTGAAAATGTGACATTTAGTTCAATTAAAATACGAATGACCATGTATCATCAACAATCAGCTTTTACTCTTTCATGGCTTCTAAAAACCTGTTCTTTTAGTTCATAAATAGGTCGGCTGTGAAAGCTCAATACATTAGGGATACAGGGTGTGAATATAAGCTAGTCACTGTAGGCTTTTTCATGTTTATTGTTATCACCAACATATGTGGGAGCAAACACAAGGACACTTTTAAGACCCTGAAAAGGTTTCAAGTCCATTTGTCGAGTGTTTACTTACAAAACAGGAAAATCCCTTCAGCCTGTGGTAACCATGGACCTGATATCAGGCATGTAAATCAAAATCCCATTCAGAAACCAACCTACCCACAGACAAGGGAACTGGGAAATTCAGTGCTAACCAGGTTTTAAGATTAATTTCAGCAGCACTCTATATGTGCAGGACACACCCACTGGTATGTCTCAGGTCTTTGTCTGGATTTCTGGCCAGTCCTTGTTGATTACAGTCCTGTCATCTCAGCTTGTTTGGACTAAATTATGAATTATTGAACTCCAAATCACATGCCCATCCTTATTTACATCCAAAGACTGATTATATCAGAGGACTGAGCAGCATCTGAGAACTAAAATTTTCTGCATATTGTTTATGTGTGTGTGTGTGTGTGTGTGTGAGTTACAGAAATGGAGAAAAAAAAGTTAGCATTGTGTCACATTTAAGCTCTGTGTAGTCGGTGTACTTGCATGCCAGCTGGGCTGGGTGAGTCTTTTAATGATGTGTCTTTCTTTTTTTCCTCCTTTTTTTGTATTTATTTATCTATTTATTTTGCTACCGTCATTTCCCTGCCTTGGTGTACAGTATTATGTTGCTGCAGTTTCCATCAGTACTTACAACTTTGTCATACTTAATACAAGTGGAAACTACAGATTAGGAACACTCTGCCATTGTATAAGTCTTTAAGTTTGAATGTTCTTACATCACTTTGACTGGAGTTATTTTGAAAGTAAGGAACAAAAGGTTTATACAATGGCTACCACTATAAATGTCATTATAACATCAAGTTAACATTGTCTGCCTCTTTGCCAACGGCATCTTTGGTTTTAACCTGCTAATATTATGGGAACAAAGTGTTCATGTGCAAAAAAAAAAGAAAAGATCAACAAGATGACTGATCAGGTGATAGCAGTTATAGGACTGGATCTTGTAGGGATTCAATGGTACATAAAGTCATAGAAAAGAAATAACTTGTGATTTGAAATTTAGCAGCTTCCAGTTTGTCATTAGGTGTTTTTTAACCAGAATGACCATGTTTGGACACTATGATAGTAAATGGTAATGTTATCTGACAGGAAAAATATCATTCAATGTTAAAAATATCTCTGGATTACAGTATTTCTGTACAAAATCTGTACTGTACATACTAAAGCATTTTACAATTATTGTACTCTTAAACATTTTCATTAATGTAAGTCATATATATATATATATATATATATATATATATATATATATATATATATATATATATATATATATATATATATATATATATATATATATATATATATATATATATATATATATATATATATATATATATATTTAGAAGCGTATATATGGCCTTAAAAAGAAATAGAAGGAATGTTACTTATCACTGTTGTTGCAAAACTACATTCACAAAAGTATAAAGCAATGAAATGAATAGTAATTCATTGCAATCCAACAAATACAGCCTATTTAGGATATATAATAAATAAAATATATAAGCCTTCAACATAAAGTTTAACTCTAATTTCCTATTTTGAATCCATCAAAGTTGTACAAACAACCAGTTCCCTTTGTAAACCTACAAGTTATTGCACATGAATTATTCTAAAATGCAACTGAAAGCTGGTTTTAAGAACAGAACTGACTTTAAAAACTCTAATAAATGATGCTTTTGGTAAACTGGCACCTCTATTTTTGTTCCACTCTGGAAATGTAAATTGCTGTGATGGTGGGTAAAATATTTAGTCTTGGCAATTTCTTGCTGAAAACATTTTTAATAAAATAAATGTCTTTTGATATCTGTCTGATAGAATTGACCTAATGCCTCTGTTGTAAATGCCAGTGGATCAGGGTTACTTATGTGAACAGAGGCATTTTATTTTATAAAATATCAATGAGTGTACTTTACTCACCATCATCATTCCATTGACATGTTTTTTTGTTTTGTTTTTTGTATAAAATTGCATTTGACCTTGATCTACACAAGACCTGGGAGAAAGTAAACCAAATGTTCGGGAAAAAAATGAATGGATTTGAAGGAACTTTTTAAAGATCGATATGTATTACCTACTGCACGGTGTCACAAACTAACTAGATCTATTTGTTATTAGAAAAAGTAAAGACGCACTCAAACTGTCTCCCATGGTCTGGTGTTTAAAGGTCAATAGACAGTACGTCTTCACTACAAATTCTTATTTAATTGTCTTTTCTGCTTCCTTTTCAGTGCTGAGTTTCTAAATACCCATTTCTCTACAAGATGAAAAGTAAAGTTAAAAACTGCTGCACCTTCACCCCCCCTCCCTCCCTCCCTCCCCCCAACGGGAACCACTGAAGAAAAAAAAAATGGGAGGGAGATAGAGAGAAAGAAAAATGGAAGACCAACAGGTAGAAATCATCAACGAACTGGACATTTCCATCAATGATGTGGCAAATATAATAGATGACATATAAAAGCCATGAGCAAAAACATTTTCACCTCTTTAAACTCAAGGCAAACTATGCCGTGAGTGTTCACAGCTGAGCAGCCGGTGAGAATTTACCTGACAAAGACAAACTGTGGTGGGGGGAAAAAAAAAAGAAAAAAAAAAGCCCTTTAGTTCCACTGAACTTCGCTGTATTATTGCTTTACTGGTGGCTCTTTTTGTTGTTTCAAGAAGCTCCACTGTCATTCAGAACTGAACCTTCCATTACTTTTCACTCAAAGCACTATGCAAGGTGAGGGGGAGGCCCTGCCGTGATGTCGAGTCCGGTCCAGTCTGGTGTCGGCCTGGCCCCGCCCCCCCACTTATCTCTGCTGAGCTACAGAACCTGTAACAGCAGGCTGAAATCTCCTCATACATATCAGAAAACATCAGCCATATCATGTGTATATTTGACATTTGAGATCATCGGAGACGAGCAACAAGATCTCCACGGGAGTTATAGAATCTTAGGGGTTTTAATTCACCTTCTGTTGGAATTAACCCAAAGACGAACAGACACTCAAATGGTCGGACACATTTATAGACAAAAACACCGGCCTTAACATCTGCAAAAGAAACGGTATTGTGGCTGACAACACGATGGAACCTCTTTCTTACTCTCTTTCTCT
This sequence comes from Siphamia tubifer, assembly GCA_020466265.1. NCBI lineage: Eukaryota > Metazoa > Chordata > Actinopteri > Kurtiformes > Apogonidae > Siphamia > Siphamia tubifer. The sequence goes on from CM035790.1 coordinate 13,069,636, forward strand.
TCCCAAGTCTTTGCGGTTTTCCGACCTCCTTTTCCTTGCATCTCACTGCTGCTCCTCTTTAGCAAAAACTGCATGGCATGAATGAAACCAATTAAATTCAGAAGAAAAAAGGACAAAGACAATGGTTGGACTCTTTAAAAAGTAAGGGGGAAGAGAGACGGGAAGGAGCTCATGAGAATGGGGGAGACTTTTTTTTTTTTGTTTATTTTTTTTTTTTCCTTTTTCCACACAGCAACACAAATGCAAAGTCACCGTCACCATACGAGCTATTTTTATCCCCCAAAAGTGGCTGCTAATATGTGCAAAGCAAGCGTCTCTTGCACCAAACTTGCTCGCTCAGAAAGGCATGATGGATGAGGGAGGCGCTCTCTCTGCTCAGAGGGAATACGAAGGAGAGGGGGTTGGGGTGGGGTTGATGGCTGAAGACCATACACTATATATACCTCTGGGGACGCGGGATGACAAAATAGAGGCTTTATAAAGAAAGCAGGTATTCAGCAGGAGCCAGAGAACATCTCTGAGATTCCATAGGGACAACAAAAAAGAAAAAAAGATTGCAATTTAGTGATGCATTTTTATGACATTGTTTACCAGCATGAGTATTCTGCATGACTTCTGCAAGCCATTTTGAAACTCCCCTATGAATAACAGGGCTGGAAATTGATCATTTTGAAAATTTCAATTTAAATTATATGCAACAAATTTAAAAAAAAAAAAAATGTAAAAACAAAAAATGTGGAATTCTATCTACAAAGATTTGCAACATCTACCCGTTATTTTCGGTTTACTTTTATTTTATTTGGATTTTTTTTTTTTTAAAGATGGAAACAAGCCCACTCTTTTCTAAAATTGAAGAAAAAAAATCCTCCCAATTTCTGCTAGTATTTATCCTGCTACTACACTCTACTACTGTACTTCAACTTCTTACTTGGCTGCTACTTTGCTTCTTCCTCTTCTCTTTCTCCTTCGTCCTCTATCCAAGCCGTTCTATGTAAACTCTCTCCAATGGCAGCTGTGTGTGTCTGGACTATCAAACCTTAACTCAATATATGTTTTCTGCTCCTACATGTCATTCTTGTTCTTTCACTGAGTCCTTTCTAATCAGTGATTGTATGTGGTCACATTTCCTTGACCTCCGTGGATTGAAAACGGTTGTGTTGAAACAAGCTGAACCTTTTCTGCTCCTCTGATGTTTGCCTTGGTCTGTCTACCTCCTGAGATGTAAAAACTGTCAAGATGGCCGCCTCACCCACCAGGGCTCTCATCTCACTATGAGTTTTTTTGTTTTGTTTTTTCCTTCATAATTTCAGTTACATTTCCTCACTTTAGAAATAGTTCATGTAGCATGTGCCCTTGAAGTATGGTCAAACTGAACATCTGATGTGATAAAGGAGCATGAACACCACATTTTTTTAGATTTAAATCACACTAGATTTTAGGGTCAAGAAGTCATGATACCTACACATGATGATGTGTAGGTATTTATCTGCACATAATCCTACTCAGAACATGTTTGTTGCAATTTTCCCCTTGTTATTAATTCTAATGTTATTATTATTGTTATTATTTATTAATTATTATTAATACAATTTACCATCATTTCCTGTCCAGGGACAACAGATGAAAATTAGCCTCGTGGCTATAATCTGGCTCAGTTGTTTGTCCCTGTCAAATAAAGATTAAACTAAACTAAACCCCTTAACGTTGACTGGGACAAACTTGCATTGTTGTCGGTACAAATAAGGACAAACACCCACTTGCTGGTCTGGAGGAGGGAAAAGGGAAATGTATACATGAGGAATATCACATGATTGGAAATGGACCTATCACAAACTAACAAGTCAGTTATTCCGACAAACATTTCCATCGTCCAAAGCATTGCGGAAATGTGATCAAATTTGCCAGAAAGGACGTCCAAAGCAGCATGTGCTCTGTCCCCACACCTCACAATGAGGTCAAGTTGACCTCGAACTAAGATAGAAACAGATGATTTTATTCTTTAGTTTATTACAAAACTCACACTCTGGTCCAAAGTACTTTACCACAGCATCACACCGTTAATCAGCTAAAACAACATATTTAATCTGCCAATGCAGCTTTGGCCATATTTGATACGTACCTAGCCACCACACTGAAAATAATTTAGCACAATGGTCAGTAAGTACTATTGGTCACAATGTTTATTGTCAGAAATCTGCGACATACTGAAATTTCTATCGCAAGCAGATAATAAACTAAGTGGACATTGTTAATTTGAATATAGTACATGAAATAAAGCAAAATCACAAATCATTATTTTTTCAAAAATGTATTTGTTTATGATTTCAGAAATTAACAGTTTAAAAGGAAGAAAAAGTAACCACAATGTTATGTTGCAATTGTGCAATTAAAACCAAACAAAAGTCTGAAAAAGTATATAAATATAGGAAAAATTGCTAATTAAAAAAATTAATAAAAAACAAATAATAATAATACCATTTGACCCCTATGACCTTTAAACTAGGGTTATTTATAAATAAACAGAGTGCCTGAATTTCTTAAAAATATGCCCAGTTTAATCAACAATGTCAAGATTGTTGTGGGGAAAATAAATAAATTGCATAGTTGTGGATATGCAGCCTGCTGCTACAGTCTCAGATTGACTAAATGTGGTAAAAGAGAGTTCATCAAACTACAAGATATGACTTGATGAAAGTGAGCACGAAATTGTGTTCTTGCAGTTTGGTCAAATCTGTACTTTGACATCAGAGTTCCTGCTAATTAGTAGTTCAGCAGTAATGTAGCTGTGTCAATGGTTCTGTGGTGGGTGAGTTAAATGCTTTTGTTTCCAAATGTTTCATATAAAGTTAATGTCTTATCTATTTCCAGAACACAGTATGGTGGTGGCCTGGGATGACCCCAGCTACTAAGATCAAAGTTGGACTAATAATCCATTAGATGGATAAATACATTCACCTGGACCTGGAGTTACAGCCAGTTACTATTGGGTCAGAACTCAGAAGTAGCATTTGAGTTGTAAAACCAACAGCCATTCCAGAGTTATACTTAAAAAGACATGAATGTTGTACATAAACTAGTGAATGAGTTAATGAACCTGTGGTTATTTGGCCTGTAGTTATTTATAATGACGGAAAATATCTATTGAAGTGTCACCCAAATAAGAATAATGATTAGCGTGTATTTGCCTGACTCCACCAATAACAGATTCATATTATATTCATATTTTTCTGGAAGGGTTACCATGCATAACCAGTTTCCCATTGCTTCAACAATTCGTAAGTTTCAAGTGGTGTTTTCATTTTACATCATTTGTTGAGTGAGTGCTCATATTCTGCAGTTGTTTGTATCCCAAATTATTCTGTTTTTCTTCTAAATACAACTGCCCAATGTCTGAAAAATTTTAAATCTGGAAATTGTACCTTTTGGTGAATTTTTATCATTATCATAACAGAGTTGGTAACAAATATCTTGAAAATGTGCAGCTATATGCAGACGATCCCATTGTGTTTGTAACATTACATGCAGTACATGATTGCTATGATTACTATAAGGGCTAGAAAGCTGGAATAGATGCTTCTGAGAAACAGTTGTTATGTAGTGACGGTGCTTCCAGACAGACTAGCTCATGTTGTCTTACTGTTTTGTGTTAATTCTATAATCATGTCTCCTCCTTTTGACCATCACATCTGCAAGGCCTCTGAAGCATCAGGAGTGGGGGGGGGGGGCATAAGTCATATAGTAGACACACCAGAAATACGTATATAATAATATTTTAAATAAAACTGTAACATGTACTTTCATTTTAATCAGTGCAAGATTGATTCAGTGCTTCGTAGCTAAGTTAACTATAAGATAAAGATCACCATTTGCTGCACATTCAGTAGGACACTGTGTCTGAGGTCAGTACAACACAGTCTCAGAAATGCCAATATAAGTATTTACATTTATTTTGATATAAAATCCAACCCTAATGTTGTAGCATTTGTAGGGTAGTAGTAGTTAACCATGCTAACTACAGTATATCTGCAAACTTGAAGGGCTGAATTTCACATAGAAATCTGTGATTTGACTTTGGTTTTAAAGTGTTGCTGCAGTGACAACAAATATCTGGTATTGGTATTGGTATTGTATCATTGTTTGATGTTCTCAATTTAAAAAACAAACAGGTATCTTTTTTCTGGTTTTGCACACAATGTTCCTAATATAATTTGGTAGGAATTCAAAGAAATGAACAAGGGAGCCGAAAAAGTAATTTGAAAAAAAAAATGATATATATATATATATATATATATATATATATATATACACACAGTAGGGCCGATCTCAGGAATACACCGTGTCAAAAATGTGGTGGAATCTGAATGTGTGACAGTGTTACACTGTTGTATTTTCAGGAAAGTTTAAAGACCCAAGTGAACATCAAAATCATTTCCTTATGTTTGAACTTGCATTTCCACTTGTCATCATTATTTTCAGACTTTTGACTCTTTGATTCTGCTGTGGGTTTATTTTATTATAGTCCGTGTCTTTCTAAAAATGCAACCACATAAATGTCAAGATAAAATCAAGGTCACCCTATTTTTCTCCATCATTATTCATGTATTTTTTTTTTATTTCACTTGCTAAAGCTGTATTTTGACATATCTATCATATAGTATTTCATAAACTGTAAACTTTAAATCTCATGAAGTTATGGTTGTTATAGAACTTATAAAAATGTGCATGCGGTCAACATAAAATGAGTCAATGCACGCAACACTGAGCGACATGCTTCCTGTCACTGTCCTCTTAATAACAGTTGGTTTTGTCTCCGGTAAGACATGCTGGGTAGAAATGAATGCGTTTTTTTTCAGCCAACCTGGTTATATAAACTTTGCAGTAGAATACATGTATATAAAGGACTGTAAACCATGTAAAATGTTTCACACATAATTGCAAAAGAATGTTCATAGCCATAATGTAGCATTTAAGGTGATTTACAAATAACCATCCATTGGCATATTTGAAAAACCTAAAGTTAGAGAAAAATGAAGGGGTTTGGCAGATAAAATCATTACAAGGATTAGCTTCAGCACAGGATGATTATGGAATATATATTTTCCCACATGAGTACAAACTAAAATAACCCTGAGGATGTCAATCTCACCATTAATGGTGTTTATCCAGAGCTGTAGAAGATAACAGTTGCTATATTCACTCAAATCCAATCAAAGCTTCTTCCCTCTGAGATTGTTTTTGGTTTGTTAACAGCAGTTACATCTTTTCTTTATAGCTGTATTCATTTGACAAGTTTGGTCTAACCAAAGCCAGAATTTTTAATTGATAACCTTTAATGCTAGCCCCAGTCACACACACCTACAAATACTGCAGTGTAACATGTGGACTTTAACACAAGTGGACATAAGTAAAATAAATTCTAAATAAAAATGGATATTTCAAGTAGTTAGTTGAACACTGGGTTATTTAAAATAATCAGTCCTGACTTTCTGTGTAGTGCTTGAATCTATAAGAAAGACGTATTCCATGAGTTTATGGGATATCTGGTATCTTCAACCTTTTTTATTCATTTGGTAGATCATGTTGCTTCAGAAACTAATCAGAATAACTAAAATAGTGCAAGAAATTTTGGTTTGTGAGTAAAAAAAAAAAGAGTAATTAAGGTTAGTTAGAATACAGTTGGATGTAGTAGTTACTCCAATATGACTTATACAAACCTTCACTACAATGGAGTGGTGACACCAATATTCAACTGAATTTACATTAATTCAGTTTGGAGAACGTGAGCAAATTTAAGCCCTTGTGAGAAGTCTAGTCAGCAGAGTTAAGAACAATGAAACTTTTCCTGAATCTTAAACAATAAATGTATTATTACTCGATGCAGATGAATTTGTACTGGTCCCAATATAACTAGTGAATATGTTACTAGTGAGTAACAAGTTAAACCAGGAAAACTCAGACCTTATGTATTGGACTTATGGTCACATGTTGGTCAGTGATGTAACATCAGGTTTTATCTATTTTGACAACAGAAAAAATTAAATAAAATCTGATGTGACATTAGTAATTTACTTGGAATGGTGCATTGTGAATTTGGGTGAGTTTAAGCAATGACAGTTTTAAAATTGTTCTATATTTCTATAGTCATCACTAATTAACATGAAGTGGATTTTGCATATTAAGACATGTTACAGTGCACAGGGGCATTTAGATTCAGCAAATGTACTTAATGGGTCCTAAATCTAAAAGCAAATAAGGAAATTAGCATTTTTCATAATTTATTTTTTTAAGATTATGGTCTAATCCATTTTACTTTGAATTGATGTCAAATGAGTTTAACTTCCTTAATTAATAATATCTTCTGTTTCACAAATTCATCCCAGGGGCCATATTGGACCTATTGGTGGGCTGATTTTGGCCCCCAGGCCCCATGTTTGACACTTCTGGTTTAAAGGATATTATAGGACTGAGCACAAACCACTTCTGAAGCTCTCAACTTTATTTATTTTCCGGTCAACATGGTAATCTTTCAAAACCTGCTCTGGCCCACTCTGCAAAAGCAGCACAGTGCTATAGTCCTTAAAACTGTCACAACTTTACTTATTCGCTCACTGCTTAACGTCCCTAACACTTAAATCCTTCCTGCTCTCTGAATTTATTCTTCAATTCAAAGAAAGTCAAGGCAAAAATGTTTTTAATTTAGGAATATGTTTATTTTTATACATTCCTAATAAAGTTAATCCAAAATATGCTTTGCACAGGGGGGGGGGGGGGTAAATAAATAAATAAAAAGGTGTCTTAGGTCGTTGTCAGTCAGAAATACAGATTATTATTTATTAATCAGAAATACTGATTAATAAACCTTTAAATTGGGAAAGTACTTATACTGGCTAGTTTTCTCCAATTTATCCTGAAACACATTTACTAGATAAAGAAGCTAGCTAAAACTAGGTAGCAAAATAAAATATGTAAAATCTTATAATGCACAGTCAATAAATACCTAACTCTGAAACTGTAATAATGTTGAATCTGCCAAAAACATTAAAAAAAATAAATAAATAAACTTTCGATAAATGGACCTTTTGTTAATGTTCATATGCTACCTATTTTTGGCCTAGCTCTGAGAAAGAAGCTAACCAAGGCTAGGTAGCTAAATAAAATAAAATATGTGAAATCTTATAATGCACAGTCAATAAATACCTATCTCTGAAACTATAATAATCTTAAATCTGCCAAAAAAATAAATAAATAAATTACCTTTTGATAAATGAACCTTTTGGTTAATTTTCTTATGCTAACTATTTTTTGACCCAGCTCTGATAAAGTAGCTAACCAAGACTAGATAGCTAAATAAAATGAAATATGTGAAATCTTATAATGCATAATCAATCAATCTGAAACAAAAAAATCTTAAATCTGTCCCAAAAAATAAAATAAAATAAATAAATAAACTTTCAATAAATGGAACCTTTGTTAATTTTCTTCTGCTAGCTATTTTTGACCTAGCTCTGCTGAACTACATTTCAATTGACCTTTGTTTCCCATTTGTGGCAACAATATTAGCCTCCAGTCTCCTGTTATTAAAACAATCTGTCCTTTTCATCCCATATTCTCCAATTCTTCTCTTTTAACCTCCATCCTTTCCTTCTCCTTCTTCTTGTCCTCCTCCTCCTTCAGTTATTTAGAGGAAGAAGCTTCTTTTTGCATCTCTTGTTCTTGTGTTTTTCTATCCTGTTTTTTGGGAGATGAATTCTAAAATGCATGCGTGGGAAACTTAAACTTGATGACTTTAACTTAATTGTGAATGGCCGAGGGTAAAGGGAAGCCTCTCCTCCAACACACACACACACACACACACATAATAACCACAAAATAGCGGGTTTTCATCTTCCCTGTTTATTTTCTCTGTCAGGTCAAGGTCAATCTGGGGACATGTCTTTGTTCCCTTCATAGTTTTATGTCTTTTTGTATAATACAACCATGGGCATTTTCCAAAGAAAGGCAAATGACAGACTTGTTGTGATTTACAGAAGACTACTAGCAATGTTATTTCCTTTGAGAAATCAAGCAGAGATTCAGTCTTGTTCAGGTCATTGTGTTACTTGAAAATGTAGCTTGCAGATCCTGAAGGCATCGTTTTATTCCTTTTATTTAACACACTTCAGGCTAATCATGTCACTTATGGAAATCTGACATTGCTCATCATGCTTCACGCTCTTATTTTGTATTTTTTTTTAAGTGCTCAATATGCTGTGCCTTCTCTGATTGACTTCCTGAACACAGCTACTGCATTGCGTGAGGCGTTCACGGCCCTGTTGACTGGTTAAAATCTCTGTTTAGTTGATCATCCCATTGGAAAAGACCTGTGAGTCAATGAGTCTTCATTGGGAAACAACAGAGAGAAAATAAAAATAAAAAAAAAAAAGAAGAGAAGAGAGGCTTCCCTTTGCTAATGAATGGAATTTGTTATAATGACTGATGCTGGATATAATTTTATTGTCACTACACTGGAGAGAGGAAAAAATAAATAAATAAAGAACAATGAACTGTATAAAATATATTTCAATGGAATGTTTATTATTTACCTTTTATATTTTTGAAACATGTAAAGAACAAAAAAGGTAAAACTATAATAATTCAACAGCATTTGTGAAAAAGAGACTTATTTGAAAAAAGAAAAAAAAAAAAAAAGGTTCTGTTGTTAAAAACATACGAAGGTTTGACTGTGAATGCTGATTTACCAGAGCAACTCTTCGCCTTTACTGATAGGATAAATAAAAACCAGATGAATAATAATTTTAAAAAAATCACACAACTGCTGGAAAAAAGCAAAACTGATTCAGTTTAAAGCGAAAATGTCAAAAAACTTAATAAAAATAAAAAAAGCTTATGCCAAAATGTTCCACTTGTGTATTGTGCTTCATTTATAACCATGTGTTTTTATTGTTGCAGGTTTCCTTTCCTTAATATTTGTTGTTATTAGTATTATTAGCAGCAGCACTGATAGTAGTAGCTGTAATGTTCTCCTCAAAACATGTACTTTATTAGATGGGAGTTTTATTGAAATTGAAAATCTGTTCCACTCTCAGTACCAATGATGGATCCAAATGACAAAAAAGGCTGCATTTACAGATTTTATTGATTACAATAAGAATATACTGAGCGGGTAATTCCCCAATAAGGCTCCACGAGTGACCAGGAAGACGAAAAACCTCCTTAACTGAGGACGGAGGCAGAGAAGAAAGGGTCCAAAACAGACAGAACACTAGTATACAGGAAAATCCAAAAATCATACTGGGGTCCAGAAGAAAGGTCAGGTCCAGTGTCTGAAAGATGATGAGGCACCAGCAGGGGAAAAACAGGCTCATGGTCAGGGACAGGCTAGAGATCACACACACACAAACCCAGGCAAGACAGAAACTGAAAAAAACAGAACCAAGTCGAACACAGAAATACCAATCATCAGAATACTGCTCATAAGTCGCAACCATGGCTGACAAATTTGCACTGGACAGAGACAAAGAGGGAACTTATATACAGGTGAAGACAGATGAGACACATCAAGGAGAAATTAACGAGAAAAAGGAAGCAAAGTGCGAAAGTCTGAACATGAAACACAGATCCCAAACACTAACAATGACAAAAAATACATGAAGACACAAAAAATAAAACAAAACATCACATTTTGAGTCTGGATTAAGACAAATCCCATTACCTATATAACCATAATAACATATTTTATTTATAGGCACCTTTCAGGACACTGAAGGTCAGCGTACACAATTGTCAAAATAAAACAGAAATACATAAATACAAAACCCATGGGTACATAAAAAGGCAAAGTGGGGATTTTAGAATTATGAAATAAAAGTAGGCTTTTCTGAATAAATAAGTTTTAAGAGATTTGAAGGTGATGATGGTCTTAGTGGACAGGTAGGAGGGTGGGATGGGTGGAAGATGATAACCTGAGGGTGCGGGTGAGAACGGAGCGTATTCAGACCCTTGAATTTGTTTCACTCTTTCTGTCATTGCAGCCATTTGCCAAAAAGTTCATTTTTTTTTGTCATTAATGGACACTCAGGGGCTTCTGGCCCATAGGGGCTCTAGGGTGCAGCCCTCCCAGACGTGGATGGGTAAAAATATTAAAATAATATGCCTACATGCAATCTGAATTATTTTAACAATATTTCCACCAACTGTTGCTCATTAAGCAGCGAATGTTCACCGACAGACTCCATGTTCCTTCTCCTCCAATCACATTAGACTAATACGTAGACTGTGATAGAACTGGCCCTCACAAAAGGTGCCCCCAAAGCACAACGGAATAGCCAACTGTGTATAGTTGCTCTGGAAAAACAATAAGTATTTGGCCAATCAGCATTACGAATTAAATGGTGTCCAATGATATGACAGTTTATATGTATCAGTCCAATGTGATTGGACAACTATTAGCTGCCATGTCAACTAGTTTCACGAGGAAATAAATGTTATTTACTTCGTCATGGCACAGACAACGGCTACAGAAAATTCTGTAGTTTCTTTGAAACAACTACACTTCACACGTCGTTCGGATGAAGAAAAAAAGAGAGTGACAGACTTTGGACCTGACCGTCCTGAACTAAAAAGTCAACAACAAACCACTCATCGTGCAGAAGTTACAGCAGGAGTTTCTCTAAAAATGTCTATGAGTGTTGGAATTGTCTCGCTGGATGCCCAGTGAGTAACACCTTTTTATTCTTCCAGTGTTTGAAAGTCCCCATACAGACATGTTATAAGTTACTTCAGGAGTGAAAGACCTAAAACACATTGGAAATAAATGTGAAAAACCACAAGAACAGCTGAAGCCACTTGGATAATAGTTTGAAACTATGTCTTTTTTGGGCTAAATTCCTCTACAAGTAGTCTATTATTCTATTATTATTGTTGTTTTGTGTAAAAGGAGCATTAAAACATTTAAAATTAACAGTAAACTGTTTTATTAACAGCTTTTAAAAAATGAACTAAATCTGTGTTGACATCACAATACATAGATTCACAGTGACGTCACTTCCGTTAGTAAAAGGAGAAAACACTGTGTGACCTACACTGCACTGTCCTGTACGCTTAAGACTTCATGTAAAATGTCCAACTCTTGTGCAGCCTTCAGGTGCAATAACCATGCTTGGATGGAAGAGAAGCTGAAAAGGGTGAAAAACGTGCAGCATTGCTGTTGTAGAATGCATTAAATACTTATATTCTCTTTAAATATTCAGATATACATTATAAACATGTCAGTTCATTGTTTTTTTCTGACTATAATTGTTTTCTTGTTTAATCAGTTCCACATGAGCTACATGACATGTTGTGAACAGCCTTCCCTCCACAATAAGAGCGTGCCCTTCATGCTCCTCTTTTAAGAGTAACAACACACACTTGCAAGCATTAACTGTTTTATTTATTGTATTTCATTTTGTATTTTATCTGTAATATATTCTCTATTTTATCTGTGTATTTGTAATGTATTCTATCTGGGGTTTTTTTTCTTCTCACACCTATACTACTTGTTCTCTGTTTCTCCTGGTCCTGTGTTGTGTTAACGTCCTAAAGTGTTGTGTGTCCATTCATTTTTGTTTGTGATTCTTTGTTGTTGTTTTATTATCACATGGGGGACTGCCAATGCAAATTGGCCTTTTGGCTACAATTGGGTACATTTACAGAAATGTTTGTTAATGTACATTTAATTTTCATTTCATTTATTTGTTTATTCAAACAGGTAAAAACAAAATAAGTAAAACATACAAAGTATTTAAGCAGAAATTAAAATAGCACATTCTAGATAACTATATCTCATTGGAAAGGGTGTAGGATGACATTAACAAAACTTATCTAGTCCTACCCCTTTGTATTACTCAGTCAGAGCATGTATATACAACCAAAAACAAAAGAAAGTCCATCAGAAAAAGGCAAATCTGTTCCTTGCTAGATATACATATTTCCACTTGTTTCCTGTATCCACTTAGAATGTGGTTGATAAAAACCTGTTTAAAGTTTTGTACTGATTTGCAGATTTTCAGATGGACATTGTCCCTCCATACCAAATAAAATACAAATTAAAACAAAAAGATGTGAAATTATGATCAGAAATGCAAACAAACACTAACTTTTAGGTGTGCTTCCTGTCTTGGACCACTTTTGTGTCCGCATCAATGTCAATATCAAACCTACACCTTGTAAATGTGTGTTTATATATTGTCAAATGTGACTTGAAAAAGGTTTCTGAACCTTTGGAGGACAAGCACAAGATGTTTCCTTTACTACTCAGGTGAGCATATTTCACAAACTTTGCACTTCATATCAGTTAAATTATTTTTCATAATTTATATTAGCTAATATTTCAAAAGTTATTTCTTTTTTTTTTTTTGCATGACTTTTAATGGACAGAGTTTATTTTACCGTGAAATGCAGCTGCAAAATAGACAGTCAATCCTTGATATGTGCAGTCATTTTGTGTTTGTGCATAGTCAGAATTTATTAGGATATGTAAGAATTATTTTAAGTCACTTCCATAATCTGACAGGAATTTAGTGTAGGTAAAGGAAAGGGTTAAATGTCACTACACTCCTTTTCATAGGTTTGATTTTTGTTGTCTGATTTTAATGTATTTTTCAAAATAGACAAATGTTTAAAATTCAAGCAGAACATTGTTAAAAGTGAAAATGTAGTACAGGTACACTAGCACCTTTCTATGTTAGGAAAATAATTGCATTCATATTTGTAATGTACTTAAAGTGAATATTATGTTTTGACATTAATCATGTTGAACTGTGATTGACAGCTGACCTGTTGAGACTTTCACAAATGTACTTAATTTAATGAAAAAAAAAAAAAAGATCTTGTTTTCCTGATAGTGCAAGTGGAATTGTGGGTAAAACATTTTACTACCAGGACAGTAAAATAGTTTCAAATAGTTTAATGAAAAAGGTTTTGCAAAGTTTAATGAAATATATAATTTCAATAGGTCAAATAAGTTCAGGTTAAAGAGGACAGGACTCAACTAAACTCTTGCAGAGATTAACTTTATTATTAAGTTCATGCTACTTAGAAATGCATTTTATTGTGGCCAATGTATGAAATAAGAAAACTGTTAATATATTCATGTCCACAGACTAGATACCTGTGCGTATTTGTCTGTAGTTGTTCATAATATATATATATATATATATATATATATATATATATATATATATATATATATATATATATATATATATATATATATATATGAATTCTCAAATGAGTCTAATCATGCTTAAAATATATTGTGTGTATTTTATCCACCAGAATCCGGATGGAAAATTTATGACTTAAAAAATTACAAGTGCGACTTCAACCTTTACTGTGATGATGTATTTTGACAATTGAGTCACTTGTGGGACATGGCTGTATGTTAATGTTAATCAGAGTACTATTTATTTATTGGCATTTTCATTTAAAGCACAATTCTACTCAAAGCTTCACCCACCAAAGCCACTGTGTTTTAGAAATTACTCTCCATGTTTTACATTTATTGTCCACTTGATGGCGCAGTAGAATAAGTGAAGCACCACAGAGCTTCAGCTTATACTTATACTTACACATAAGAGCTGTAGTTAAAATGGATAAAATTATTTGTTTGTTTGCACAACCCCATCCAACAAAACTGATTCTGATTTGAAACTTAAATTTTTACCGGTTTTCTTTCACACACAAGGAAGAAAAAAAGTGATGACTCAAATGTAATCATCATGTTTGACACAATAAAATGTATGTGTGTGTGTGTGTGTGTGTGTGTATCAGTGATGCGTGGGTCGATGTATAAATGACCTGCGACTGCTGTTTTAACTAACCCGCCTGCAGCTCGGACCACAATAAATATATTTTCAAAAACCAACTTGTGTAATCAATGGTCTTTATGAACATCACATGACCTTACTCACATACCTGCATTTATTTCCATGTTAAAATCCCATATCATTAGGGTCATTAACTGTAACACCCAAAGAGACATTTGAACACGGTTTCAACAGAAAACAAAACACTGGGAGCTGCTCATCATCTTTAAAAATGTCAGTGAATGTGTCCTAAACCTTAACTCCTTTATTTGTATGTTACCAGAGCTTCCACTTTCCTAATTTGATATATATATATATATATATATATATATATATATATATATATATATATATATATATATATATATATATATATATATATATATATATATATATATATATATATATATATATATATATATATATATATATAACCAGTTTTAATTTTCTGCAAATAAATACTTAAATAAATTGACAACACTTTAATCCAATATTTGGGAGAAATGCTGTCTGTGGTCTCTGGAATAAACTCATATGTTTATTTTTTAATTTTTCAAACTTGGATGATGTGAGGCAGTATAGTTTAGTATAATACATTCATGTTTATACAGGACTGGAAATCCTAATAAACATATTAGGTATAAATATATAAATCCCATATACAGAACAAAGTCTCTCTAGTGTATAAACAAGAACTTTGATCAGTATTTTGCATGATAAGCTGTGGTGGTTTATCAATAGTAGACACTAGGGCACCATCTTACCACCTATAACCATCAATAACCTATTTGACAAACTGCCACTGATTAAAAAAAAGTTACACTGGTGAGATGATGAAGAAATAATACATTATTAACATTGGTTTGGACACAAAAGAAGAGTAAAATGAATGTGTGTGTGTGTGTGTGTGTGTGTGTGTGTGTGTGTGTGTGTGTGTGTGTGTGTGTGTGTGTGTGTGTGTGTGTGTGTGTGAGAGAGAGAGAGAGAGTTCTGATTGGAGGTATTTTAGTTTTTTCTGCTGCAGAATGTCTGGAACATTTTCAGTTTTTAACCAGCATCTACATTTCACCACCACATGGGGGCAGAGTGGAGCCACATTCCACCACCTGACACTAGGTTACATATGGTCTCTGCATCCCCCACATGTTATCTCCTCACCTCTTCACAAATCAACTTTTAAAGTTTTGACCTTTATTAACCCTATGATGCATGAAGTATGATGACGTTAGTAAAGATTTTAATATTTTTATTCCTCTTTAAGCCTGAACAAAGCAAAGTATTTTTATTGAGGCTATTTTTATGGAGTTAAAAAAATATCCACTTAAACTTTGAAGCAAAGAAACGTGCACAATATCAGAACACTATGAAATAAAACATTTTTAAATCACTTTTTCTTTAAGAAGAGACTGTTAATTACAGTCTAATAACAACAGGTAAACATGTTAGTACAGATCAGGTATTAAGAACAGACCAGTTACAGTAATAATATGAACTGACTGATATGGAACTAAAACAACTAAAGCCATGAATATACAAGAGAACAACTGTAGAAGAACTGTCCACTGCAGCGATAATCAACCAGTTCATACCATTTACTGTAACTTGGATGTTCTTAATACCTGATACTGTTCACATTTGTCCCGATAATAGACAATGTGTGGAACATCTTTAAACATAAAATATAACAATGAAGACAGTGTTGGACACCTTAAGGGGTGTAAAGTAATTAAGTAAAAGTACTTCATCACTGTACTTAAGTAGTTTTCCCTACATTTCTCCCTACATTTGTTCATAATTATCTGTACTTTTTCAAACTAAACAGATGTGAGTACGAAAAATAAGTCACTTCAGAGGGAAGATCAACGGAGGTGAGAAACTGTGACTTTATATATTATAGTTTTATGATTATTATCTCACAATTTTGACTTTCTCTTAAAATTATGCTTTTTTTTAATCTCATATTTATAACTTTTGTTAAAATATCCAGATTTTTAAAATCTCAATTATTATTTTTTCTCCAACATTTCCTGCCCATACTCACAAAACTGATTACAGTGACATAATAAAACACATCATCTACACAGTAACTCACTTTTAAAGGCTTTATTTTAGATACTTTTGAAACTTTTATGATTTTTCCTCATCAAATACGTATGATTGCATTCATGGCAATAATCCTTTTTTTTTTTTACTTTATTACAATTGAGAAGTTGTACTTTTTTTTTTTTTTTTTTTACTGTTACTTCACTAAAAGAGTTGAATCAGTACTTCTACCAGAGTATTTTTTCACACAAGTAACTGTACTTCTACTTAAGTACAGAATGGGGGTACAGGAAGAATTGAATGTATTTTATGTTTATGGAAAGAAATGACAACATCATGAACATTTAACTTTTAAAAGATTGTCTCATAAAATGTTTAGGGAATTCTACTCTAACAGTGTTCCCAGTTTTAATGCAGTGTAATATGACTACAGCAGTAACACTAGTACCATGCTCAGACATTATGACTCAGGTCATAGCAAACACACCCTGCAGAATAAAGTCCCTGTAGTGACCTGTTCCAGCTTGTCTTCATAAGGACACACCTCCAGTATTGAATGTTTAGCAGTTCCATATTACATAAGTCAGTGTTTGATTGATCCGTTGTTCGTCATAAGGTTGAGTTTATTGCCTCTTGCACAGTTCAGTTTAGTTGCATGGTTCAGTAACAACCTCTAGTGACTTTTTTTTTTTTCTTTTTCTTTAAAGCATATAACAACAAATGGAGCAACCTTTAAAAATGTCTTTGGAAGCTTTTTGCAACTTTTGAAAAGTGACTCAAATGACAATTAAAAAAAACAACATTCAGTCACAGTAAAAAAAAAAATCTAACTTTATCAACTTTTTTTTTTATGTTATTAGACTCTTCTGTAGATGTGAAACTATTCTTCGTCTAAAACAAATCACTGCACTGAATAGTCACTCCTAATGCCTTCAATAGTTTTGTCTATTGATTATGTTTGGTTTCTTTAGAGCAGAGGTGTCAAACTCATATTAGTTCAGTTCCACATTCAGCCCAATATAATCTGTAAATGTCCAGAACAGTAAAATAATAACAGTGAAAAGAGTAAAAATGACATTATTATCATGTTTACATCTATAATGTTTCCCTCAAATTGTGAAGGACATCATCACCTTGACATGTCTTAAAGGTGTCATTCTGCTGAAAACCACTTTTCCACTTTTGTTCTTATGGAATCTGATGGGTCACCCTGACAGATAAAGGAGAGGTTTGGAAATGGGACACGTTCTCCTACACATTCATTCATTGACCCCCCACCCCCCACCCCCCCTTGTCCTGTTCTCTCTCATGTCTTTATCTCCCGTCTTCACACAGCATGATAGCAAATAAAAAAGTGTGTCCAAAATAAAAAAAGTCCAACCTATTAGATTATCTGAGGTTTTCAATGTTGATCTGCAAATTGTGTTTGACACTAAACTTTTCTTTTTCCTGGAAATGTTGGATGCACTGGAAACTGGCTGCATCCAGTTTTGGTCCTGGAGAGACCAAATGAAAACAGTTTCATTTGATGTGTCCTTGTGATGTGCCAAAGAAAATAAAGGCCATTCTGATTAAAAATAACAAGAGTTGACCTAGTTATTATAGTTTATTATATTATAGTATCATAGTTATTATAGTTTATTATATTATAGTATCATAGTTATTATAGTTTATTATATTATAGTATCATAGTTATTATAGTTTATTATATTATAGTATCATAGTTAGTATAGTTTATTATATTATACTATCATAGTTATTATAATTTATTATATTATAGTATCATAGTTATTATAGTTTATTATATTATAGTATCATAGTTATTATAGTTTATTATATTATAGTATCATAGTTATTATAGTTTATTATATTATAGTATCATAGTTATTATAGTTTATTATATTATAGTATCATAGTTATTATAGTTTATTATATTATAGTATCATAGTTATTATAGTTTATTATATTATAGTATCATAGTTAGTATAGTTTATTATATTATACTATCATAGTTATTATAATTTATTATATTATAGTATCATAGTTAGTATAGTTTATTATATTATACTATCGTAGTTATTATAGTTTATTATTTTATAGTATCATAGTTATTATAGTTTATTTGTAGTTCTAAACATATTTAGGATTTTTTTTATACTCTTTTCTTTGTCCCTCCTATGTTATTCATTACATGTACATGCACATTTACACTTATGCAAAAAGGGTATTTACATCATTTAGAAACTTCTAATAATTTTTACACTAACTTTCCTGTGTATCACATGCAGAGGTGGTCAATGTACTCACATTCTGTACTTAAGTAGAAGTACAGCTACTGGTGTGAAAACATACTCTGGTAAAAGTAGAAGTACTGATTAAACCCCTTTGCTGAGATAAAAGTTTAAAAAGTACAACTTCTTATTTAAGCAAGAAAAAACAGAATATATATATATATATATATATATATATATATATATATATATATATATATATATATATATATATATATATATATATATATATATATATAATAAATCCTTTAAAAGGTAGTTACTGTATAGATGATCTGTTTTATTAGGTCATGCTACTTGGTTTAGTGGGTATGGACAAGATATTTAGGAAACATTCAAAAGTCATAAATAGGAGATAATTAATTTGTAAGATTTAAAAAGTCCAAATTATGATATAGTAAGTCACAATTTCTGATTTCCAACTTATTTTTCATATTGTCACATTTGTCTAGTTTGAAAAAGTAATGAGACTATTATGAGAATGTAAAGAGTATAAAGTACAGATATTTATACAAAAATGTAGGGAGTAAAAGTAAAAAGTTGCCAGAAAAATAAATACTGAAATAAGGTACAGATACTTAAAAAATATACTTAAGTACAGTAAAGGAAGTACTTGTATTTCCACCTCTGGTGACAGGTGGCATAATGTCTTCTACCCTCATTCTATTTTGTCACAAACATTTTGTGTTAAAATAAGGGTTAGACACTACAGCTGAACTCTATGTAAAACAGAAGTAGGTATTGGTTACATTTGGGGGTTTTCTATATTGACCCCTTGAAGGGGAGAGAGGTATTGTGTTTTAGTCAGTTTGTTTGTTTGTTTATAAGCAGGTTTATACAAAAACTATTAAACCAATTTCTATGAAATGTTCAGGGAAGGTGCAAGGAGGTTCAGAATAGACTCCATTAAATTTTGGTGAATGTAGGTCAAAGGTCAAGGTAACAGTCCCCAAAAATGTGTTTTCATAATGACCAGTGATAGAGTGCATCAGGAATGTCCTTTTCATTCCTCTATACTCAGTTTAGCATATAGCTTCTTTTTGCTCACACTGTTGATGTGCATTGACATTAGAACCTCGAAGGACAAATTTAAAGACTTAAAGACTCTAGGTCAAAGGTCACAATAAAGGTAAAAAATGAATTAAAGATAGAACTTTTGAAGTGTTTATTTTACAGACTTACCATCAGCACCAGAATGCTGGTCTTTTAATTGTGCATCTTGTCTGCAGAGAATTTGACCTATTGTCGACCCAAGAGGTCAAAGGTCACTGGGTCAATACCTAAAATCCTCAAATAGACTATAACAGAAAAACTAGCAGGGATAGAGACTTAGTTACTATTATTGACAGATAGGAAACCTGGCATGGACTTTAAAATGATGTCATCACCTTTGACCTTCAGTGACCTTGAAATGTCCAAATCAAGGTCACCTGATTTTAAATGGTTGTAACTCCAATCAGAGTGGTGGTCCGTACTCAGTTACTATTGTTTACAGATAGATATCTACCTGTAGAGTCCAAAATGGCATCATGACCTTTGACCTTGAGTGACCTTAAAAGGTCAAACCCATAGTCTCACATTTTGAGAGGGAGATGTTCATTAAGGGTTAAAACGTCTGCAAAGGGGGTGGGTTTTTTTTTGTGCAGTGCACCACTTGTTCTTCATGTTTTCTTTTTAACTTAGGGTACAGAAAATGTTTTGTATTATTTTTAAAGCTTCTCTTTTTGAACATATTTGCAGACAGATCATATAAAGTATTTACATACATTACATTTCCCTGTGTTGATCTCACTCTAGTTTGTCAAATACAACCATTGGTCAAAATACCTATAGACCTGTTGTTACACACATACTCATCTTAACAAAGGTTCTAAAGTATTTCAATGTATGATTCACAGATGTGCGATTTATCAAAAAAACAGAGGGGTGGATGTTTGTTTTTGGGGGGGTTTCTCACAGAAAAAGCTTGTGTTGGATGTTATGACCCTCATTCCTGATTGTAATCATACCACAACTACGTGGAGGAATTCAATCTCAGTGCATGTGGGTCGCTGCTGGGAGGATCCCCTCACGGGACCTCCTCCTGGGTCTGGCTTGTGTCCCCACCAGGTGCATTTTCTCTGCAGCAGTGCACGGCGACTGGCACACCACTGGTCAGTAATGATGGGTCTGGGGGTGAAGGTGGCGAGTTTTACCGCACCCTCCGCCTGGACTTCTCCACTTCCTGGACTCGCTGAGCCTTCTCTCCCCTGGGTTAGAGTTAGAGGCCTCGGGAGCGACGGGACCCCTTTCGTGCCATCTGCGTCATAAGGGCGGGGTCTGCGTACAACAGGCACAAGGCATCAGCTGCGATGATGGCAACCCACTTGACCCATTTTGAAACACAGGAGTGTAAGGCACACGCGAGTCAGAGGGTCTCCCAGAAACTCCACGGTGGCCAGTGTGCACCAGGGCCGGGTGCACAGGCAGCAAAATCAGTGGAACCTAAGGGACACTAATGGTGATGACTAAAACCAGAGGAGGATAATACAATAGAATACAGTTCAAAGTTCTGTTATTCATCTTCAAGGCCATCAATGATCTAGCCCCGCCCTACCTCACTGAACTTATAACCATCCATAAACCAGTCAGGACGCTATGCTCTTCAGACCCCCTCTCTTTGGTTGTCCCCAAATGCAAGTATAAAAAATATAGTGAACGTTCTTTTGCAGTTTTTGGCCAAAGGCTGTGGAATATTCTTCCAGCACAATTACAATCAATGACTGAGCTGTTTTTAAATCTCCTTTAAAAACACATTTATTTAGGTGAGTGTTTGACATGTAGTCGACTGTCCATGTCTTTATGTTGTTGCTATGGTTTCATAACTTGTTTTATCTTTGTTTTTAATCTTGCTTTTATAATTGTTACTCATTTTTATAACTATTACTTGTTATTTATTGTTTTTTTTATCTCATTTTGGAAAGCACCTTGTGCATCTTTTGCAAATCACATCCAAACTATTCATATTTAATTTATTATTCAACAAAAGGCCTATATAAAATAAAAAAAGATCCAGAAATCATGTCATAGTGATTTATTTTCCAAAATTTTGTTTTAAAAAAATAAAATTCTTTAAAATGTGCAGAGTTTTTCAATATACAATAATATTACAATAGCGTCTTAACACAGAGAGAAAAGTCACAGTAAAATACAATTGTGAATGCACCCAACATAAAAGACACTACCTCAGATGCTTTCCACGCTTTTATAAAAGCTGGATAACCATCAGACTTCACAAGTTTACAGAATCTGTTAAACTATAACCGAAAGTTGCATAATCATTGTTCATCACTGAATAAAAACAAACATAAGCACTGAGACATGTTTGATATAGAAAGGGTGGCACTCAGAATTTCATTTATGTTCATTGTCTTCAGTAAAAAAACAAAAACATGGCTTACAAATAATTAAATAACAAACAAAAAAATCAGTAACAAAGAACAGAAGTTTGTTGAACTGAAAAAAAAATAGTTCTACAATTGTTATCGTTGGGCCGTTTTCATTCATAATCACTGCAAAAGAAATGACATGACAGCAAAGCACATTTTAAACACTCCATGAAAAAAAAAAGGAATCAGCAAAACAACCATTCCCATATGGGAAAAATGAGCTTTGCAGTACGAGGTAAAAGGTGGAATTCTATATAACTAGAAATATTGCTTTATCTTCTAATAAACCAGTCATACATTAGCCAGCGTACCATAGTTCCACATAATTCTGTTTGTGCAGGGATATGGGAAAAACTAACCCTAACCCATATAATGCATTATATTCAAACATTTATTCCCACATATGGAAAAGTAGTGCATATATTATCCATTATTCTGCAATATATGTTTTGATCATTTATTAACAAATATAAAATTGCACTGAAGACAAAACCTGCTCTATATTTTTACAGATACTGAAGCTCAATTTGTTTCAGTATCTGTATTACTCAATATATAATTACAAACATTGAGTAATACACCTCACAAAATAATTATATGATACCTTAACATTAGTGGTGATCAGAAACACTGACATTTATAACCTAAATTCTAATATTTGTTCCATGAAATTATATTAATTTATTCCAAATAATCTATTATCTTCATTTCTTAGCATTCATTTTGTCTTGCCTGAAGTGCTTCCAGTACATGTCATTTTTTTTAAATTTCATGTTATTTTTAATGGTTTGGGTTTAAGTTTAAGCCACAATTACTGATGTTTAGGCTAAAATTTTACAGCAATGCTAAGCACATTTTTAAAAATATTCCCAAATCATATAACCATATAACCCTAAACCAAAACTTAGATTAACTTTTGCTAAATTGTAGGGTTTATGAAAATGGTAGATGATAAAAGGAAGTTAGCTGTTTTTTGCTATCTCATATATCTGTCTTGTCAGTCTGTAACATTAGCTTAGCAGGGCTAGCTACACAGTGGATTAGCGTTTAATTTCAGACCACTGAATCTGAATCTAAAGTATGACCAGAAACAACTCTGCAGCCATTATTACAAAACAACCTTTTCATCAATAGCTTCCTTAATCCAAACATTCAACTCCATCAACATCCTTTGGACTTTCTCACTCTTTCTTTGAAACTTTGTCCACAAATCTTTTTTTCTGCTATCTTAACACATTCTCCTATTCTGTCTTCGTTAAAAGCACATATGTAAAGAAAGCACGAAGCATGAAGAACGCACTCCAATCAAGGAACTTCTTCCGATGCTGGACTTTTGTCTTTAGCCTTCTTGGCCTGCTTTGGTCGCTTTAGCTTCCGTTCACTGGCAACATAATAGTTTCGGTCCCACAATGCTGCGCTACTAAAGTGACATTTTGTGGCACTTGCATGTTTGTACCAGAAAAGATGTGGTGTCAAGACCAAATCACTTTGCTGTGCGATAGATAGCGAGGTCCAAGGGCTCCTTGGATGGAACACACCAGTCGTCTGCCTCCAAAGTTAGCTTGTAGTGTCGCAAAGCAGTCTTATTAAAAACTGGCAGTCGCTCCACCGAGTCTGTCGACAATGCCTAAGAACAGACAAAGAACAGAATTTAATTAATGACGGGGATGGAATGATTAATTGTGACTAGTTAGTCAATCAACACTGTGGTCTACATGAAGGAAATAATCATTTTAATATCATTTAATATGATTTATTGTTCATTATGATTACGGTCTGATCCATTTTAGATTGAATTGATGCCAAATGATTTTAACTTCCTTAATTATTAATATCTTCTGTGTAATTTTTGCATTTCACAAATTCATCCCAGGGACCAAATTGGACCCATTGGCGGGACGCATGTTTGACACCCCTGATTTAGACTGTTTTATTTTTCTTTGTGCTTTGCTTATCATTGGAGGTTGAAGTCCATATATATGTAATAATATGTTGGTATGTTCATGTGTGTGTTTCCATGTTATTACCTTCAGGTGTATGACTGCATCTGTGCCATGACCCTCCATAGAATACAGCTGCAAGTCTCCCTGGAAGTACCGAGCGTAGAGGCGAGATATGGGGAGTCCATAACCAAAACCAGCCTGTACGTACAAGTACACAAACATTAGCTTCTGTCATCATTATTAAACCTTTGACACATACTGGTCACTCCAATGGACAGTTCTTCAACAGTTGTTCTCTTGTATATTCATGGGTTTAGTTGTTTTAGATCCATATCAGTCACTTTATATCATTACTGTAACTGGTCTGTTCTTAATACCTGATCTGTACTAACATGTTTATGTGCAAATCAATTGCTTGTTGTAATTAGACTGTAATTAAAAGTCTAAATTGCATTAAAAATGTTTTATTTCATAGTGTTCTGATATTGCACTTCACTCAATTTTCGCCTCAATTTCTTAATAAAATAAATTGATTGCTGTTATTAAACCTTTTTGATAACATACAATTGATGTTTTCTTATATTATGAATGGAAATATTAAGATGAAAACTGGGATATTGGAGGCAGGTCTTGTTAAATGATTCAATTGATGAAACATTTGTGTATATTTATTGATGTTTTTGGACTAAATTTGGACATTTTTTTTGGTTTGGTTTGTATGTTTTTGTTGGAATATGGTTCCTCTGTGGATAATTATGAGACATAAAGTTTCATATCAGCTGTTTGACATTTGTATTTTCAACAAATGAGTGATTGTACCTGTTATGGATATTTTATGTGAAAGTTGTTTATATCTTCCAATATGTGAGAACCTCCATTGTCAAACTACATCTGGTCATGTGACATTTGGGACAGCTTTGGGTGGTTTGATTAACATTTTTGAGCGACTACTTCTGACCTGTATGTGGACCATTGGAAGTTTAATGGGTTAAATACTAAATTTAAGTGGGTATGTTTGTTGCTCACCAGTGGGGCTCTGTATTTATCTTCTATAGAAGGTCTTGGAGCTGTGGAGTACATGTAACTGAACAGATGTTCTGTCTTCCTGAAAGGCACTCCACCACCTCTGTCATTCATCTAGAGGAAGAAAAACACGATGATGACTTGAACCAATGGAACATAATAACAACAATTATTACGTGAGCGTTTACATCTAAGTCGCTAACCTCTGAATTTGTCACCCTGCTCATGGCATTCCTAACACAGGCTGTTTATAATTAGACAACACTGGATCAGAAACACCATTGTGCTTGTTCATTTTTTCCACAGTCGGCAATGAGGTCAAAGGTTGCACATGTTGCCCCAATAGCCTGCTGAGTTACATAAGTCCATCTAAATATGGTTTTGTAGTGTTACAGCAATGAATGGACTCTGTATCTGAGTGGATTTAAGTTCTTTTCATTCATGTTTAATTGTGTTTATGTAATATGTATAAGCAGCTAAACAGAAGTAAGTAAAGGTAACAGACAAACACCATTTCATTATAAGGATAAGAAGAAAAGAATCACCTTAGTGCATGTAAAAAATTATATATGCACATAGGAATTCTGAGTGGCTTCGGTAAAGACAGGATTATACGGTCTATAAATATATATCTATTCATCAGTTCTGTTTCTATTTTTAGCCATGGAATTTAGTTCATCCAGGAAACACCTTTCATGGTCTTACACTCAAGAAGTAAACATTTCTGATTATGTTTTATGTATAGTTGCTCATATCTGTGCTGTAGAGTATACAGCAAAAAGTCTTACTGGGCTTAATTAATATTAACAAAATAAATTATATTAAAATCTACATAAAAAAGACATTGTGCAGTTTGATATATTGTTATGTTGAGTTAATGACATTTTAATTATTTATTAATTGCATTTTATTCATTTTTGTTAATCGGCTGAAAATAACTGAATAGAAATTAATTGTATTTTATCAGTAAATTCAACAATGTATAAATCAATATCATCCAGAAATTTAAGAATATGAATTAATTCCAACTTGGTAAGTTTAAATTATTTGTTTTGTAGATATTTGGTGTAGCTAAATTCATATTTTTCAGATAACTAGATAATTAGACAGTTTTCTGCCTAAAATGTATTTGGATTTACTCAACATGTGCTAAATCTGAACTAAATTTATCCAAAATAATTCAACTAATAATTTCAATATTTTGGGTTTAATTATTACATTTAAATTTACTTAATAAAATCAATAGTTGAAATACTTAAAATCTATTCAATTATTTGAATTGTCTCTTTGTTTCTATAATTTATTTAAGTAGATAATATTCAAACTTTTCTGAGTCTAAAAGTGGAAGTAATTTCTTCTTGGAACATTATAATAAAAGGAATATTGTGGTCAGTGATGCTCACCTTAATGGACAGGTCCTCTCCACCAAGGGCGACCAAGACTGTGATTGGTGGGAGGGTCCTGCTAGCCTCATGATTCTCGATGGTCGCTCTCATGGCGTTCTGCAGAGACGACACAGGGAAGTTTATTGATTTGTTAGTTGATCATAGAGTAATGGATGAACGATAGATTTAATAGGATGACTTACAAATTTCTGGTACATACAGGTTTGTAATATTTATTTAAATTATTAATTTTTACCACTGATACTTTGCAAATTTCTAATTCAATCAATCAATCAATCAAACTTTTCATACATGGTGTAGGAACAAGTTAAAAGATTCACCAAATCAAAAAGAATAGAACAATATAAATAAATAATTGGTAATAAAATAAAAGTAAATACATAAAATAATGGATACTTTATTACAGACACAAAAAAGGACAGGTACATCACATAGATACGTTCAATAAAATAATGTTGAGAGTAAATGTAAGTTAAAAAGGTAGGATTTCAGTTTAACTTTAAAAATATGAACACTCGCAGCGGACCTCAGACCCTCAGGTCGACTGTTCCATAGTTTGGGGAAATAAAAACTGAATGAGGCCTCACCATGTGTTTTAATGTGAACTCTAGGGACAATTAAAAGCTTCCTACCTGAGGACCTACACAGGGTGACAACCATTAAGACTCTTTAGACTAATTATCATGTCCTACCCTTAGTTACTTACTTTTGGTCAAATTTCTACATCATTACATGCAAACATGTGTTGTGTGATTTATTACCTTAAACAGTTCAAAGAGCATGTGGTAGAGGTGAGATGGGATATATGAGATCTGGATGGGCTCTTTCATGTTGTTGGCTGTGAAAGAAAACAGGAAAAAAAAAATAGTCTCATCTACGCACAAAACAAAAATGAACCAACCATGAAACAAATGTTCAGAGTACAGTGTGTGTGTTTTACCATTTATTTGCCGTAGTTCCAGTTCTGGAGCACCGAGGTAATACTGCTCACAAAGTAGCTTGGCACTTTCATAAGCATCTGGCAGAGAAAGAAAAGGAAACACAAGGGTACTCTTTAACCAGGACAAACCTGATAACCCTGACATAAAGATTAACAGATCTGATAAGTACACAGCTATCATTTACTTAAACAACTGTGTTGAATCACAGCCAGTATTTGTAGAGCAAGTACAGCAGCTTCTACTCTACACTGAATGTTGGTATATAGACTATATAGTAGCTGTTAGGTTAACCCATATATTAATATTCATATTACATATTTATTCATTCATTCATTCATTTACTGTATCTAACACTTATTTAATTCACTTACAGTACTCTACACAGTAAATTTTGCAGTGTTAAATCAACACTTAGAGAGTTTATTTAACTTCTTCTAGAGTGTATTTGGTCCCATTGTCTCCATCTATCTATCTATCCATCTATCTATCTATCTATCTATCTATCTATCTATCTATCTATCTATCTATCTATCTATCTATCTATCTATCTATCTATCTATCTATCTATCTATCTATCTATCTATCTATCTATCTATCTATCTATCTATCTATCTATCTATCTATCTATCTATCTATCTATCTATCTATCTATCTATCTATCTATCTATCTATCTATCTATCTATCTATCTATCTATCTATCTAACTATCTATCTATCTATCTATCTATCTATCTATCTATCTATCTATCTATCTATCTATCTATCTATCTATCTATCTATCTATCTATCTATCTATCTATCTATCTGTCTATCTATCTATCTATCTATCTATCTATCTATCTAGCGTCACTCTTTTTTAATACCTCTTGTAACTTCTGTCACATCACACATGGAGTCAATGCAGCCAATAGTATCAGGGTGGGCGGGGTTTGTGTTGCCATTGAAAACAAGTGCTGTAAAGAAAAAGGAAGAGAAGAGAGAACAAAAAATTACATCATGGAACTGATCTTAATTTTGAGATAAATGCTGAACTGTGTGTGTGTGCGTGTGTGTGTGTGTGTGTGTGTGTGTGTGTGTGTGTGTGTGTGTGTGTGTGTGTGTGTGTGTTTCAGCTCACTGTGCTGGTTGATGAGCATGCGGATGGAAATGCGGCTGGTGTAAAAGCGATCAAGGAAGTACTGGATGTTGTGGTTGGTGACAGCATCCTGTTGACCAAAGGTGTCTTTGTACTCAATCACACCCTGAGCCATGGTGGGGACCACCTCATTATGTCTGTTACGAATGGTCTCCAACACCTCCACAAACCTGGACATGGGAGACAGGAAAAGGTCAGAGGTTTATTTCTTATCTTATGAAGACCATACTGTCCTGTTCATATTAGAGATATTCTAATGATTTAATCAACACTGTTCTTGGACTATTATATTATATTATATTATATTATATTATATTATATTATATTATATTATATTATATTATATTATATTATATTATATTATATTATATTATATTATATTATATTATATTATATTATATTATATTGTGTTATGCTATGTTATGCTATGTTATGTTATGTTATGTTATGTTATGTTATGTTATGTTATGTTATGTTATATTATCTTATATTATATTATATTATATTATATTATGTTATATTATATTCTATTATATTATATTATCTTATATTATATTATGTTATATTATATTATATTATATTATATTATATTATATTATATTCTATTATATTCTATTATATTCTATTCTATTCTATTCTATTATATTATATTATATTATATTATATTATATTGTATTATATTATATTATATTATATTATATTACAGTGTGAGTGAAGTGTAGATTGTCAGTATATTGCTGTAGAGTGTATTCCACTCAGTGTGTAAAATAAATAAATAAATAAATAAATGCCACAGTCTTGTATAAGAAGTGGAAAGATTACAGTCACACGTGTTTGGATTTTGGACTTGACCATGTCAGGTTTTTGCATCTGGAAGTGACCTATTTATAAAAAAGGCCAATTAAAAAATAAAAAATGCTGTGTTTGCATGAGTGTGTAATGGATAAAGAAATGAAAGTTTATTTTTTTTATTTAGTGTGTTAAACTCACGTCTCAAGGGTATTTGGGTCGTCAGGGCTTTTGTCCAGAAAGTCCAAGATCTCCATTAGACTCTGAATGTACCTGAGGGAAAACACAACGGTTAGAAAAACACACACACTCTACATTCCACTGGATGAGACAGTTACCAAAACTAGGGAGGGGATAGAAGTGGGGGTGGAGCGCTGTACGCAGGAAGAAGTAAACAGTGACATCCATCATTAGACTTGACATGTAGTTAGAGTTTAAAATGAAACGTGACTCACCTACAGATGGTCACAAGTATCAGCTCATTATTAAGTTCATTAATCTGTTAGTGATACTGAAATACAAGTGTGGCTTCTGCCTCCTTAAATATAACTTCTGACAGTTAACCCTTAACCCACAGTGCTATTTTTGTGGTAGTTCTGTGACTCTATGATCCGGTATTTGTCACTAGTTATTTTACTGATCATGTAGACCGGGGGGGGGGAGCTATCTTCCATGTTTTAGATATTTCCCTCTTCTACATGATTCAGTTTAACCCTTTAACTCCTGAAACTTTAGCAGTTCCACAATAAAAAAGAATTAAAATAAGCAACAACATGATGAAAAATGGCCAAAGTCCTCAATAAAATAAACAAAAATTAACAAAAAACTGAAAAAATAATTAGTAACATGAACAAAATTTTGGTTAATTTTGTTGCTCATTGTTTATTTTTCTACATTCTACTTTTTATTATTATTTTTTTTCTTTAATTTTGCTCCATTTGTGTCTTACTTTCTTCATGTTACTAATTATTTTGTTAAACTGAATATCTAAAACATGTTGGACACTGTACAATAAAAAAAAACCCAAAATGTAGAAAAATAAACAAAATGAGCAACAAAAACTAATAAATATTTACAAAATTACAAATAATGTGGAAAATTTGGAAAAGAAGAAAACTACTATTGAATTTTGGTCCCAGCAATTTTAATTTTGCCTTTTTAAAAATGTTTGAATAAAATAAAAAAACTCTAACTTTTTGGAACCTTGTCCATCCACAAAACTAAAAGGAAAATGGTTGAATTTTTCTAAATATTTAAACTAAATCATCCATTCAGAATGCATCATCCCTGACACTTACAGTGTTAATAATCAGCTCCTCATCAGACTGATAATAATGCAATGGCCTCCAGGTGTAATGGAAGAGGGGAACATCTAAAACATGCAGGACACCGGCCCTCGAGGACCACAGTTTGACACCCCTGATCTAAAACATGCAGGACCAGGATTGGGTACCCCTGACGTAGACCCTCACAAAAGCTGTAAGTATATTCAGAGGTTATTTTTAGATCATTAGACGCTTTAGTTACTGGTAAGTATTTGAGTCTTTAGTATGATGAGAACACCATGTGGGCTCTTTACATCCAGGAAAACATTTGAGTTCAACTTCAAATTTGTATAATTCTGAATATATTACTTTAGTGAAATCCTATCCTTTACATCCTCAGGGATCTTATTCCTAGAAACTTCCCAGAATCAGTAATGGGTGTGGTTAAGACTTTGGAAAGTCCTGCCCAAGTATCACAACAAACTCATTATTATATATTTATTTGGTTAAAACAAACAAACAAATAAATACCAGTGATGTGAAAGGTCACACATACTGTGAAAATTAGCATCAGAATATATAGACTCACACCTTGCACTGAAATATGTGTAGAAAATGTTGTATTTCTATCCTGTGTGTAACTTTATTTAACAACCAGAGCAGTGACGACATCCAACTGCACAATCTGTTCTCTGTGGCTTCAACAACAAACAGGCCAGAGAAACAGAAAGAAGACGTAGAAGGAGAAGGGGAGGGAACAGACGAGGAACTAGGGGAAAGTTCACCCCCCCCCCCCATCCTTCCCCCTCTCCAGTGTGTATGCAGGAAAACACGGGTCACAACTTAAACTTAGACCGAGAAAAACAAGAACAAGTCCAATGAGGTCAATGGTACAAAGATGTTTCTAACAACAAGTCACAAGCAGTTACAGTTCACACAACAAAAAGATTTAGCAGTTTTAATATATTTCTATTAGACCTGTACAATATTAGAAAAAAAATAACATTGTGATTTATGTTTTTTTTTTTAAACTGTGATATATATTGTGATATTAATAACTACTCAGGAGTATATAACAGCTGTGTGGTGCCAATGCAAACAATCTAACAGTTTAGTAGTTGACACAGAATATATGTTACAGTGTGTTTATTTATTTTATTTTGTTATTTTTTATATATATTTATTTATTTACTTATTTATTTTATTTTTAATGACTACATTAATGTTATTATTTTGGCTACAAGAAGGATGTATTATGATAATAATTTATCATTTTACTTAATTATTTTCTAGCCAAAATAATTAAGTAAAAATAAATTAATAATAATTAAATAAATAAATAAATAAATAAAGACAAATAAATCGACAACAAATAACTAACAAATAAAAATTGAAAAAATTAAAAAGAATTAAGTAAATAATTACAAAAATATATATAATTTAATATAATAAGCAAATAAATAAAAAAATCTATACAAATTTTTTTTAAATAATTTAATAATAATATTTTAATAATTTTTTTAAATAAAAAAAAAAAAAATAAAAAAAAAAAAAATAATAATAATAATAATATATATATATATATATATATATATATATATATATATATATATATAAAACTTTCAGTCATAAAAAGGGTTTAATCTAAAATGGTGTTTCATTTTAATTTCCTCTGAGTGTAGATGCATGTCCTGTTATCGTTGGACGTGTCACAGGGGGACAGTTTAGGACTCTTACCAGTTCTGGACCATCTGGACTGAGGGCGTGGCCAGCAGCCGGTCCGGCAGCAGGTTGATCTCCTTCATGATGTTGGACAAACGAACAGGAAGTTCCTGGCGAAGGAAGACGAACGAAGTACGCTCACAGGCATTGGTTGAACCTGTAATTAAAAAAAGATAATAATAAAACATTAAACCTAAAAAAAAAAAAAAAAAAAAAGTAGAAACAAATAATTAATGGTTTGACTAAAACATCCATCTGTTGACTTTATTTAGAGCAGGGGTGTCAAACTCATTTTAGTTCAGCTCCACATTCAGCCCAGTATGATCTGAAAAGGACCAGACCAGTAAAATAATAACAGTATATATAATATTTACATCTATAATGTTTCCCTCAAAATGTGAATAACATCAACAATTTACACGTCGTAAGAAAAACAAATGTAATTTTCTACCTCAGTCTATCAGTTTGTGCAGAACAACTTACATTTCAATTATAAAAACACTAAACACTTAGTAACAGGCAGAATATTTGTAAAATTACACTTACTTCTCTTCTGATATTTCAAGAGGTTCATATTTGTTAAGGTATTTATTCAGGTTTTTGAAAAAAGGATGATTTGTTAATATAAAGATTTTCATGTAATTTTACTCATTTACATTAAAATCTGTTGTTTTTATTATTTATAGGTAATTATGTTCATATTTTATTGGTCTGACCCAACTGAGATCTAAGTATTCTTTATATAGTACTTGATTTAAAACCATTTTTTACACCATTAATATCTTCATTGTTATTCATCCAAAGGGCCAGATTGGATCCTTTGGCGGGCCTGATTTGGCCCCCGGGCATTATGTTTGACACCTGTGATCTAGACCATCAAGTCATATCTCATAGTGGCAACAACAAACTATTATGAAGCATATGGTAATCTCTTTTTTTGGTTGTTTTTCCTTAATATAATATAATGTAAATGTAAATGATTGACCTGTAGCAGTTCTTACATAACTCCTTTATTACAATCATTTAATAAAACAAAGGTCCTGGTGATAAATGCCTCTACTTACAATACTTGACACTAATAGGAATAACATATTTTACCATTATTTCTAGATGATTAACATTTTTTTTTCCCCTTTTTCATTCTTTCAATGTTGCTAATTCCTTGTGTCTTCTTTATGAGTTTAATTAAGAACATATTTCAGGTTTTTTATTATGACCTTTCTCTGCAAATAGTAGGAGTTATGTATGTCTGTCAATGGAATATTTCAATAATTGATTCACATTGATGTGTACCACCAAAATATATTTAAAGTTATCCTACAGTGGTGGTGTCGATGAACAAAACTGATGAAAAAAAATCTTAATTGAAATGATTTGCATGACAATCAACCATCAGCTCATACTGGTTAACTCAAGCATATGCACAACATTATTATAGGTAACATCGAGCATTGAAAAGGTCAGTTATGATGAGGGTGGATGAATCTGTTTTCTGCTCAGTGACTATTTTGGTCATTTCTCTCAGTTTTAATTGTCAGAAAACATTTAAATGTTTTTGTCTCTGTACACAAATTCATAGATAGATGAGACTATTTATACCTTTATTTTGTCAATGCACCTTATGATACCATACCACATATTAATCATAGTTGAGATGTTTATTGTCACAGGGATGTACAAGTAAAGGCACTGTGAAAAAAACGTATTTTGGGGGTGCTCCATAAAACATAGAATAAAAACAGTACTTAACTTTTGTAAAAACAATTAAAACAGAAAAAAAAGACTAAGATCAGCACACAAAGCAGTCACACCATAGAAATAAATACATTCATTTCATAGACTTATTTAAAAGTCTCACAGCCTCTCAATCTATGTCTGTCTCTCTCTCTCTCTCTCTCTCTCTCTCTCTCTCTCTCTCTCTCTCTCTCTCTCTCTCTCTCTCTCTCTCTCTCTCTCTCTCTCTCTCTCAAACAATTAGGACAATTCCAATTAGGTTTATGTCAAACCATTTAGTGCAGAGAAAGAGCAAATGAGATATGTTGTTTTCAAAAGGAAAATAAATAAATAAATAAATAAATAAATAAATAAATGTTCTTGTGCATGTAACTGTAAAAACACCAATTTGGATAATGAGGAGATATTCACTCACCAAAATCCAGGAACTGTTTCATTGACAGAGGAGAAGGAGAGAACTTGGAGAAATGGTCGATATGTTTGGGCACGTTGGCCAGTGCCGCAGCTTTCATTAGAGAGCGAACAAACTTCATTTTACTGCTCATGAGCTCCTCAAAAGTCACAGAAAAAGATGATAAAAAATACCCATTCACAGTGATATCCTGCTGCAGAGACAATGCTGTTGTTTATGATCTGCTGCTTCATACAGCAGGCTGTTCTTTAATAGAAAGTATCAGCCAATGGGAGCGCAGGGGAGGGCAGCAAGCGACGAATGGGATTCCAGGAAGTCCACTAAAGAAGGATGGGAAACAAGGGGGTGTGAGTGGGTGTGTGGATGAGTGGGCCATGCATGCTTTACATAACGGCTCCTCTCTCTGTGATAAACAGCCTGGATGGAAAAGACACTTACATGTAGTTGTCATCACATGAAGCCTGTGGTAAATACAGGAGGACAAAATGTTTATCTGAGGAGCACGAGAAAGTGGAAGAAATACAATATATAACTACTGACGACACCAAGGAGCACAAACTAACATGATATAAGGAGAATAAAGGTCAATATTTAGACAGAACACTATAGAGCTGTACTGTCCTAACAAAGCAAAAAGACAGTAACTAAATTTTTTGGCGAAAATTAGTTTTTGTGTTTTTGCAACATTCATATCATTCTTTGTCGTGTAATAAAATGTCTCATCTCCAATGTGTGTTGTTTTGGAGAAAATTAATGTGTGTTTTGGGTGCAAAAACTACTATTAAAACAAAACAAAAAGACAGTAATAACTATTACTGTGTTCTTACTAATGTCCATTTAGGACCCTGCCCCAATAGTTTATGAATCACTGTATTAGACTGAAACAGATGATGTAATTACTGTATTTTATACACTATAAGGTGCACTGAAAATGAATGGTTTTTATAGAAGGTTTTTCATATATAAGGTGCATTAAGTGAAGTCAAAATTATGACATAAAAAGCCTAAATTATGAGATAAAAAGTCTAAATTATGAGATAAAAAGTCAAAATTATGACACAAAAAGCCAAAATTATGAGATAAAAAGTCTAAATTATGAGGTAAAAAGTCAAAATTATGACACAAAAAGACAAAATTATGAGATAAAAAGTCTAAATTATGAGGTAAAAAGTCAAAATTATGAGGTAAAAAGTCAAAATTATGACACAAAAAGACAAAATTATGTGATAAAAAGTCTAAATTATGAGGTAAAAAGTCAAAATTATGACACAAAAAGACAAAATTATGAGATAAAAAGTCTAAATTCCCAGTCACTAAGCATTATCAGAAAAGAAACTAGTTAATATGCAGTAACAATAACTGCCTCATGTCCAATAATCTACCTACAACTACTGAGGCTGAACAAGAACAGAACTTTAAGGTCATTTTCTCAGTTTGGTGTCTGTACAGTTACTGCCTTTGTACTTTGTACGGCAGTGCAGTTATTTTGTAAACGTAATCAATTATTTTCTTTGATTTAATCAAACAATTATTTAACTGTGCTGTTATGTTCATTTGTCAGAAACAGACCCCTTC
Source organism: Siphamia tubifer (assembly GCA_020466265.1). Taxonomy (NCBI): domain Eukaryota; kingdom Metazoa; phylum Chordata; class Actinopteri; order Kurtiformes; family Apogonidae; genus Siphamia; species Siphamia tubifer. The sequence continues at coordinate 13,105,190 of CM035790.1, forward strand.
TACCAACTGAACCACAGCCGCCCCTCAATAATAAGAAGAAAAACAAAGCAGTAAAGTTGAAATATTATGAAGATGATGTTGTAATTTAATCAATGTTATAATAATACTTTTTTAAAGACACAACACTATAAACAGAAATTTAAACTAAGAATTAAACCACATTAGTGTAAGAATAACAACAGAATATAAGAATCATGTTCTAATATAATGATAATAAACATGTATATTATCATGATATTATTGTTTATAAAGTCACAATATTTTAACAATGAAACTGCAATACTATTAGCAGTAATACATGAACACATTAGAAATATAACCAATATAAAATAGTAATATTTTGCAGATTGGTGCTATTCTTCTGCCAGTCTGTCCCAAAAGCAGCTGTGGCTCCAAATATAAATGACCACTGTCACTGTATGAACGTAAGAGAGAATGAATAATGGATCCAATGTACTCTTTTCAAGTATGCAAAAATAGATAAGCGCTACTATATAAATCTAATCCATTATTATTGTTATCGAAATACTTTATTGATCCCACAACTGGGAAATTATTTTGTAGTAGCAGCAGCATTCATGTAATTCACACACATAAATCACATGTTCACATGTTGTGTTATTACCTGATGTTATGTTTGACACAGAAACAGCCCTGATTTATACTTACTATTATAAACACATGAGCCCACATACACACTGGCATGATTGGAGTGTCATTTCTCTCCTCCATGTTTGACCTTGTTATTGGTAATCCATCTTCTCTCCTGCAACATTAGAATTGTAAACATGTATGTTTATAAAATCAAGTCTAAAAGCACTCAGTGTTTCATTCAGAACACTCAAGCAGAACTGCATCTACTGATTATCATGACCCATTTTCCACACGTTAACACAGTTCTCTGGTGTCTCAGTGACCTGTCTGTGACATGCTTTGGTCAAAATACCACAGTGATGAAGAAATACATCAGCCTCTTCAACCTGGAGAAACAGAAACTGTTGAAAACACTCAGATTTAATGCTTCAAATGAGCCACAACTGACTCTGCCCCTTTCATTCACAAAAAAATGGAACCTGAAAAAGTTAAGAGAATCAAAGTAGACAGAGAGTTTTACAGCCCCGATGCCTTCAGGTGCATGTTTGAGTGTGGTTCATCTGGACGCACCAGGGCTCAGAACTCAACGCAAAAAAAAAAATAAATATCAGCCTGATGTAAAAAAAAAAAAAAAAAGAAAGAAAGAAAAGAAAAAGCAGTATTAGTCCCAAAAAAGCCATATTAATAAATCACTATCACACATTGCACCAAAAAAAAAAAACGTGACATTTACTCTTAATTTCCTGATCATATATTTCCTGCAGATTATGTGAACATGTGTAGGTTATAATAAATTCTCCTAAATTCACACCAGGACTAACGATAGAGAATAATGACGGATCGGCGAGTGCGAGCAGAGGTGTGTGTGACCAGTAGGTGGGGTTAGCTGAGCTGGTGGGATGGGGTAGGGTATTCAAATCAATCTATGCATATAACATATGTAGCATATAACATTTTTGTTTTTTGTTTTCATCCCCCTCCAACAAGACATGGATCAAGAGGAAATGAGAGTGGGTGTTTGTTTTTTTGCTCATAATTTAAAGGCCATAATGATTTTTATGTTGCTGTGTAATTTGCTATTGCACATAGGCAGAACTGTGAGGTATAGTCAAACAAGTATGATAATGTCATGGGAGCATCAGCATCATTGACAATTACCCCAGAGATATGGACAGATGATGGCAATACCATCCCTCGGGGTGATCAGTAATTTCATCAATTTTCAAAGGACATATTAATGAAATGAAACGTATGGACATGAGAAAAAAATTTGCACTATCTAACAGTTAGTTGATTATACTAGTGGAACATTTACATTATAGTATGAATTAAACACATTTTCCTTTAAACCTACAATATCTATTTATATTTTGTGTTTTCCTGATTTAGTGTCAGTCACTAGTCAACTTTTTTCCATGGTAAACAGGTTAGGCGGCCATGGCTCAGTTAGTAGAGTGGGTTGTCCATTAATTGAAGGGTTGGAGGTTTGAATCCCACTCTGTCCTAGTCAGTCTGTTGTGTCTTTGCCTCCGGTGTCACTCACACTGAATGTTTGGTGGTGGTCAGAGGGGCTGTAGGTGCAAAATGGCTGCCATGTTTCTGTCAGTCTGTCCCAGGGCAACTGTGGATACATATGTAGTTTACCACTGCGAGAGGGAGCATGTGAGAGTGAATGAATAATGGATTAATAATGTAAAGCACTTTGGGTGCCTTGAAAATTGTTAAAGAAATCTAATCCATTTTTATTATGAATATTATTATTAGTGTCAGTCACTAGTAAACTTAGCTTAGCTTAGCTTTTTAGCACAATCAAATCTACATGATGTCTGTTGCACTTGCAGGGTTAGCTAAAGCTAGCTAGATGACATGGTTCCTAATGTTTAGGGTTTTTTTTAAATTAAAAATATCGACATGACTTCTTTATTTTATTAAACTTTCAACCTGGTACACAGCAGTACGATGACATGACTAAATAAGTCTCTACTGACACAAACCAACACTATCCACCTGAGCCTTGTTTTGATGGTATCACGTGTGAAATAAGCGAATAAGGAAACATGTTTGTGTGCACCGTTATCTGAACCTGTTTTGACATCAGTCCTAGGAAAACATGTCTCTGATTTCATCTGACGCAGGAAGGTCCTCATAGTGTTAAAAATAGTCGATGTAGTGTACAGTGTACAGTCACAGTGTTCATAACAACACCACGAGTCAGTTGCAGTAAGAGTGTTTCCAGAAAACAGCTGGGAATGTTTCTGTCTAGGAAAACACATTGACATCAGCCAGTTGTTCTGGTCCATCTACAATGTACTGGACATAAAGTTCTGTCAAAATCATTTTGCATTTGACAAGAATTTAAATATCGTTTTCTCAGTACAAATGTAAAAGCTTTATATTGTGAAAAAACAGCCAGTTGATGTCCCTTAGTCAATACAGGACACCATTATATACCATGTCCTATATTTAATGTGATAGTAGATCATGGATCACGCTTTTTGAAATAATACATCCACCCAGTCATATTTTAATGTGAACATTAGAGCTGCTGTTATCTTTCATTTTTTTTTATTGAGAATGTTTTGATACAAGCTTCCTGGTTGTTGCTAGTCGACAAATAACACAGCATTGAAATAACAATTTGTCCACTTACCTCCATGGACAACAAGTGTCTTGGCTTTGATATTGTTTTAGATAAAGTTCAGTTTATTTAACCCTGTTTACACTCTTGTTCCTGTTTTTGCTGTTTCTTTTTTAAATTTTCCCTGGACTCCAATTACACCACAGTCCAGCATGAAATCACTCATTTTATCTGCAGCCTGTTTTTTTCAGCCCTTTTTTTGTGTCCTTATAACAACTAATTATGACAGTTACATCTCAGATACAGGAAATCCTTCAGCCACATTCCATCACATTGTATAATAAATCATAATCACACATTTAGTTTTTTGTTTACACTATACACTTTCTGTAATTACATTACACTCTACAGTTAACTGTATTTACACTTTACTTTGATTTACACCTGACCTTTTTCTTTTTATCATGCTTTTATTGAATCACTTGTATCTCTCTGTCTTGTTTCATGGTTTGGAAACATGTCTTTGAAAAACAAAAGCTATTTAATGTCATGACCTCTGCTCTGTTAACCTTTCCCCCAGTGCTCTCCACAATCACCTGGCCCCGCACTGCACAGCTGCAAGCCGTTCCTCATCTGCGGCTATAAAAGCAGTGAGGCTTGCAGTTGACAATATCACCTCCATAATTCGGACATTCATCATCACCACGGACTCTGGCTGTTCTATGCCCAGGTTTTGGTTTGGTCTTGTCTTTATGTTGCATTTTTGTTTCTAAGTCTGTAGGGCGGCTGTGGCTCAGTTGGTAGAGTGGGTCGCCCAATGACCGAGAGGTTGGCGGTTCGCGTCCCAGCTCTGGCTGTCCACATGTCAAAGTGTCCTTGGGCAAGACACTGATCCCTGACTTAGGCCCCCAGTAGGACTTACCATAGACCTTAGAAACCTACTGGTGTACAAGTGTGTGAATGCGTGTGAATTCAATGGCGCTTTGAGCACCATGAAGGTGGAAAAGCGCTATATAAATGCAGTCCATTTACCATTCTCCCTTCAGCACTGTGAATATCAGTCCTCACTCACCTCACCCCGATCCTGACATTTAAACCAAATTTTGAAATGGTCTGGCAAGCTGGTTGGTGAGTCTCCGCTTCATCCAGATTCCCTGTATGTCAAACAGTTCAGTTTATTTAACCCTGTTAACATGTCAAACAGCTACAGAGGATAGTTAACTCATATTATAAGACATGACTTCCACCCTCTTCATCAGGTCGGAGGCTCATGGTACCTCCTTGTTAATCGAGACGCTACAAAAACAGCTTTGTACCAGCAGCCATAAGTTCTAACAATAAGTAAGAGCATTTTTTATATGTTTATTTATTTTACCACTTCTTTTTTCTTGTTTTTATGGATGGCACATTTTCATCCTTTATTGATGTTTTACTTATGTTGCTTTTTATTTTGGGGGCTGTCCTCTATTAGCCTCAGCACTGTCGTCACTTTGTCTTGTCTTGCATTGTCCTGAGTGCTTACAGTACAATTTACCCAAGCGTACAATAAAAAATATTCTGATTGATTCACCTCGCTTTGTTTTACTGAGTATGTGAATGCTGCTGCTATTACAAATCAATTTCCCAATTGCGAGATCAACAAAGTACTATTTTTTTGTTCTGTGTAATACAATGCAGTACTACAGTCTAAATGCAGTTTGAGATTATGTATTAAAACAATATGATACAGACACTAATATATATTAACCCTTTAAACTTCCACACAAATTCACCTACATTTCTTAATAAAGTAAATTGAATTCTGTTAAAACGTTTTGATAACAAGCAGTTGTTTGATTATATTATAAATGAAAATGTTAAGATGAAAACTGGGATACAATGATACAATAGATAAAACATTTATGGATATTTATTGATGTTTTGATGTGTATTGGACTACATTTGGATAATTTTGTTTTTGTTTTGCATGTTTTTGTTGGACTATGCCTGCATTTGTTGGAATATATTTCCTCTGTGGTTAATTATGAGACATAAAGGTTCAGATCAGCTGTTTGTCATTTGTATTTTGAACAAATGAGTGATTGTACCTGCTGTGGATATTTTATCTGAAAGTGGTTTATGTGTGAGAATCTCTGTTGTCAAACTACATTAGGTCATGTGACATTTGGGACAGTTTGGGTAGTTTAACATTTTTGAGTGACTACTTCCGGCCTATATGTGGACCCTTGGAAGTTTAAAGAGTTAACATCCAAAGGTCACCTGCATTACATTTTAGGGTTATGGTTCCCACACAAGAGGAACGTGTTCTCCAAATCCACAAAACACATGTGGACTGGTTGGATGAACTCCCATGAATCCTTGAGCACCCAATGGAAGGTGTACGTCTCTCAGCTGGTTTGGGAAGGCCTCAGGGTAACACTGGAGGAGCTGGAGGAGCTGTCTGGGGGGAGGAAAGTCTGGACATCCCTGCTTAGACTGTTGCCTCTGTGACTTGGCCCTGGATAAGCAAAAAAGGATGGATGGATGCATGGATGGAACGAAGGATGGATGGATGGATGGATGGATGGATGGATGGATGGATGGATGGATGGATGGATGGATGGATGGATGGATGGATGGATGGATGGATAAAAAGAATGGATGTTAAACAGTTGCAACCTCATGTTTGGGCTGATAGTAGTGCCAGTAGTGCCCCCCAGTGGTCATGATGTAGAAGGGCAAGAATTTCCCAATTGTGGGAACAATAAGGTACTTCTACTTTGTTTGTCCTGTGTACTAGTACAATTATCTAAAACTGCTTTACTCAGCAGTACCACAGTCTAAATGCAGTTTTAAGTTATGTATTATAACAATACAATACCACAGGGACACTAATACATCTTAACATTCAAAGGTCACCTGCAATACATTTTAGGGTTATGTTTCCTACACAGGACGAACGTCTTCTCCAAATCCACAAAACACATGTGGACTGGGAATGTTGCCCCTGTGACTTGGCCCTGGATAAGTAAAAGAGGCCGGGTGGATGGATGGATGGATGGATGGATGGATGGATGGATGGATGGATGGATGGATGGATGGATGGATGGATGGATGGGTGGGTGGGTGGGTGCAAGAACAGAATGGATGTTAAACAGTTGCAACCTCATGTTTGGGCTGATAAGGACCTGTAGTGCCCCCCAGTGGTCCTTATGTAGAAGGGCAAGAATGATCAGAGATGATTTTATATACGTCTTTTATTTTGTGATAAAGTGCTACAAATAATGATAATATGTACTGACTACATTAGAATATCTAGAGTTTTGTTTCCTCTGAGTCTTTTTTTATTACAAATGGGATTTAAAAAATGCAGAATTTTAAGAGAAAAGGTCAAAATTGTGAGATAAAATGTTAAAATTGTGAAATAAAAAGTCAAAATTTTGAGATAATAGTCATATAACTATAATATATAAAGTCACAGTTTCTCTGGTGACTTTTTTTTTAATTAGTTTGAAAAAGTAATGCATCTCTTCTGAGAATGTAAATAGTATAAAGTACAGATATTTATGCAAAAATGTAGGGAGTAAAAGTAAAAAGTTGCCAGAAAAATAAATACTCAAGTAAAGTACAGATACCTAAAAAAAATCTACTTAAGTACAGTAATGAAGTACTTTCACTTAGTTACCTGTGGTAAATGTACATGCTAACATATGACTGGATGATTGTTGTTGATTACAAATTTTGGCTTTTGGATTAAACTCCCTGTGAGTCAAAGACAAGTCAATTTTAGTGTAAGTGTGACCCAAACTTATACTCCAGGGCGGAGTAAAAGCAACCATTGTTTTCATAGTTGATCTTGAACCCATTTTTCTGAGTTAAAATTATACTCCTCAGGTGTTCAAGTAATAATCAGATATAGAGTATATGTAACTCTACAACTGAGTTCATTTGAATATTAACTCACACCCAGTGTTACAGTAGGAAGAACACTCAAAATGCATTTAATTCAACCCTGTTTTAGACTCATATTATTATGGAGAAACATTACTGCACAATATAGTACAGTACAGTTTTTATTTTACAATTGAACCACCTTTAAGGTCACAATAGTGTAACTCAACATGTAAAACACAGTAATATCCTGTGGCATGTGTGAGCTTTGGGCAGGAAGTTAGCTTAGTGTGATTCACCAGCTCAGTTTATGCTGTTTTTAAAAATAGAAAAAGGAGCACAAAACAGCCAATAAACATTATTATACACATTATGTCCAAACAACATATGTTTTTATTGGACATTTCTCCATTTTCTTTTAAAAGTCAACTGTGTTGTTGCTAACAAATTAAACACACAAATAGTGTCTCTTCTGGTCACATGACTGATGGACCATCACTGCCATTAAATATGAGGAGTTAAAATACACTCCTTAGTGTGAATGAACTCTCAAATATTACTCTGACAATTAATATTCCTCAACACACTCTGAGTTAGAGTTAAAGAATATACTCCACTAATTCAACACTTTCACTCAGTTTTGATTTAACTACCAGATTTTTCACTCCGGAAATTTGCTGTGATCATGGGAGTAATCATGATGTTGACATTGGTGAGGACATAATTTGATGATTTTGTCAAGAGAGACAGCAATAATAAATAAATAAACAAGAAAAATTAAAATAACCTTTTTGTTGTTGTCAAAAACTAAGAGCCATCTTAGGAATGTTTTTATTTCCTAATCCACATTTTGTCTGTTTTTTATTGGTCATCTATAACTGCATTATATATTTAATTATAGTTATTGTCAAAAGACCGAGATCTACATCTGGTTTCATCTCATTTTTATCATGTGATAAAGGTTTGATGACAATATTTAGTCACTACAAGGTGAACTGTCAAGTCAAAATCATGAGAAAAAAGTCCTAATCATGAGAAAAACGTCAAAATCATGAGAAAAAAGTCGAAGTCATGAGAAAAAAAGCCCTAATCATAAGAAAAAAGTCAAAATCATGAGAAAAAAGTCAAAATCATGAGAAAAAAGTCAAAGTCATGAGAAAAAAAGTCAAAATCATGAGAAAACAAGTCACAATCTTGCGAAAAAAGTGAAAATCATGAGGAAAAAAAAGGGAAAACCATGAGAAAATAGTCAAAATCATGAGAAAAAAAGTTAAAATCGTGAGAAAAAAAGGCAAAATCATGAGGAAAAAAAGGCAAATTTCCCAGTCACTAATCACAACCAGAATTAATCCATATATAAGGCACACTGTGGTTTTTGGAGGAAATTAAAGTCTTTTAAGTGTCACCCTATAGTCCAGTAAATACAGTAAGATTTTGTTTCCCAGATGTCATGTAATTTCCCATTCAAAAATTGATATGGACATTTTAGAAACTTCCAAATATTGGTATGGACACGTCCATAACATCCATCCGTTGTTTTACGCCCATGGCTGTGACTGTATATCAGATCAAATCAAACACATTCTTCCAAAGATCATCCTGGCAGACGGTTTGTTTACTGAATATTTTTATTATTGGTGTGTGCAGTAGTTATGTAACTAACCCAGACTTTACAAGTTAAAACAAACTGTGCCTGAGGTAAGCGGTGGTGTAAATGTTGTCTGTACATGCCTTATTCAGTTTTTATTCTTAAACAACAGCATTTCCTGCCTATGTAACTGTGGATTTCCTGTAAGTAGATCCACACCCACTACAAATAATTCTCCAGTTCAAAGATGAAAAGAAAATGTTTCTGCCCTAGAGGAAATACAAGTCACTGGCAGGGCAGCAGAGAGAGGGCACATTTTCAACTTTCAACTTTCAAGTTTTATTTGTCACATGCTGATTGTACATGTACATTAGCAGTGAAATGAAAGTGGAGTCGGCAGATGTGCAAGGAATACAGGTATAAATATTCTATATTAAAGTTAAAAATACTATAGGTAAAAAGAAAAGGTCAGCATAGGATAGAGGTAAATAAACTTTCTTAACCCTTTGTTGGTCACATGACAAAAATCACAATCATTTGTTTTGGGTTTTTTTTGCTTTTTACACCTCACAGGGACTATTATAACATATTATATATATATATATATATATATATATATATATATATATATATATATATATATATATATATATATATATATATATATATATATATATATTTTTTTTTTTTTTTTTTTTTTTTTTTAATTTATTTTTATTTTTATTTTTATTCTTTTTATTCATTTATTTTAATTACTGACCCTAAATTTAACTAAATTATTAAAACTCTAACATTACACCTTCACCAATCTTACCAACATAATTTGTGACTTGGTTCAAATTAGATGTATTAACTCTTTGTGTTTATATCATTAGTGATTAGCATTAGCGATTAGCATTAGCGATTAGCATTAGCATTTCATAATCCTTTACTATCATCTCTACAGTTTGGTTTTCAAAAAATTATTACATGAATAACAAAGTATTTCTGAAACATGATGAGGATTATTTATATAAAATAGACTCTAAAAGTTAATAAAGTAAAAAAAAAAAATCTAACTTGCCTGCAATTTTGTATCCAAAAGAAAAGATCACAGCAGAGATGTTTTCACGTATATGATCTTCTTCCTTGGTGGTAGTTTGGTGTTACATTTAAATTAGATATCAGGGCTCAAAGTTACCTCTACTAAATGGTTGAGCTGACCAACAAAGCGTTAAACTGTACAAGTAAAATAAGGTCAAAATAAAAAAAAATAATAAATATAACTCCTATGTTCAAATAAACAAGAAAACAAGTAGACAGAGGTAAGTAGCTAAAGAACAGGTAAAGTGACTATAGTTTAGCAGATGTAGATAAAGATTCAAGATGGAAATGACTGCAATTTAAATGAATTTTCAAGTATTTTGTTAAGAAATTACCAAAAAAAAAAAAAGAATGATATGAAAAATTTAAAATATGAATACATGGGGTCACTGTTATATCACCCATTGATTTTTAAACTGTTGTTTCAAAGGCAGGCAGGGGTGTAGAATTGTGTATGGACGCTATAGGGACATGTCCCTACTGTGTAATCACTACTGCTGCCTGTAGTGTTTAGTCAATTATTAATGCACACAAAGGGTTAATAGTCTCACCTCTAACATGACTCATTTGGAAAAACCTACACTGTGCTTTGCTTCCTGTTCAGCTTCACTGTATTGATTAGACTTAAACATATTTATCTTGTATTTTAGGTTAATTTTCATTCATTGTTTTCCACTGCATGGACTGTTTTAGATAAATCTGTGATTCCCTTACAAATCTATTGAACAAACCAATTTCAGTATTAACCTTTTAACCCCTGATGACGTGTTCTGAAAGGACGGTTTAGTTTCAATATTCAGAAAAATAAAAATTACTGTCATTTTACTGAGTTTAGTTCATGGATCTGATATATAGAAATAAACAGGTGTCAAAAAGAAATGAATTTAGAAAAAGAAAAAGGCAAAACTAAAACTACTGAAACCAAACTACAATATTATTTATGTATTTATTTATACTTCATTTTAGTTTGTTTTTTTTTCCGCTATGTTAAGTTATTATTTTGTAAATATTTATTAGTTTTTGTTAAGTTTGTTCCTTATTTTGTTTTATATGACCAGATTTAATATTGTATTTTATTATTTTTCTTGACTTTTGTGCCATTTGTGTCTTATTTTGTTCATGTTACTTATTATTTTGTTTGTTTATTTCACATTTTTGGCTGTTATTGTCCATTTTGTTACTTATTTTATTAATTTTTGACTGGAACTGTTAAATTCTCAGGAGTTAAAGGGTTAATATACAATCTTGATTATTATTAATCTTATTATTAGTTTATATATTATTACATTATTTTACCTATAATATATCTGAGCTGTTCTGAAGCCCGACAGTCCAACAGATGTGAGGTGATAAGGTCAAGGTTGAGAGAATATTTTGTGAACTATCATGAGAATGGAAGTATTTTTTTCACACACACACACACACACACACACACACACACACACACACACACACACACACACACACACACACATAAACACACACATTTAAATGTTACATCTCTGAGGTAACCAGGGTGTGGGCTGAGGTTGGCAGCCATGTTAATAGATGACACCAAATTAAGAGATGGTGTCAAATAACGTTGTAAAGTCCAACCCATTTCTTTGGGGTGGAGTTACCCAAGAAGATATTGTTGATTTACACCCAGAATTTGTGTTTTTTTTGGGCCTGAGGTTCTGATCCACAGAGACTAGCGCTGGCTTTTATGTTTTCCATGTGACCTGAATAAATGATTAAACTATATTTTGAACTCTATCAGTCAATATTTGGAAGACTTTAAAGTGCATGCACGTTATCTTTTATGTTTGTGTTTGTGTCTCTGTGTGTATATGTGCTAATTAGGATTTAAAGGACATCAAAGAAAAGACAACCTGGACATAAGACACTTCTTTAGGAGTCAAAGTGTAAGTTACTTCAAAGACATAGAACTACAGAGGCTCAGCAATACACATATGGAATAAAACATTAGATGTATTGTTTTAGACAGAAGTAACTAAGTAAAAGTACTTCATTACTGTACTTAAGTAGATTTTTTTTAGGTATCTGTGCTTTACTTGAGTATTTATTTTTCTGTCAATTTTTGTACCTCATCTATGTTGTTAAGTTATGTTCACTTATATCCACAATAGTTCCCCTTAATAAAAAAAAAAAAAAGTTATAAGTACTTAAAAAGAACATGTTTCGAGTTAGTAGTACTATTTATGAAACTTTGAGTATTCACAACTGAATATATTTAATTATTATGAACATTGGGGTTAACAGTGTGAGTGTTTATATAAGTTTGATTTCTTCCCACTCCTTTTCGAGTACAAATTTATTTATTTTTTACTATGTTGATTGATTTAAGTTAGTATTTTCTTTTATCTCAGACATATGTGTTGCAGTGACATGCTTTTAAAAAACAGCTAATATTGTTGTGGTGGAGGTCTGACCTGCCCATATTTTTAAAATCACGTCACTTCAACACTCAGGTGGAAGTAACACGTCGAAACATGTCAGGTGAGAAATACCTACACATATGTCTGAGATAAATGAAAGATTAACTTAACTTAATAAGATATAATGAACATCCTACAGTTATGTTGATTGTTGTGTGCATGGAATAAATTTAACTGAACTGAGAGGTTGGAAATTCACAGGTGAGGTTAAATAATGATGAGAATAATGTTGTAGAATGCATTAAATTATTAGATTTTCTTTAGATATTTAGATATACATTATAAACATGTCAATTCATGTTGTTTTTTTTCTGATTATGATCGTTTGCTTGTTTAATCATTTCTACATGATGTGAAATTATGATCACAAATGAAAAAAAAAAACATCTTTCACAACTTTCAGGAGTGTTGTCTAGGACCAATTTTGTGTCCCTACCAAAAATCAAGCCTGTTTGGAGCTGGTACTGACCATAGGGTGGAGCTATGGGAACCCACATGATCAGAACCAGGGCCGTGCAGAGACCATTGGTGGGGCAGGGGCTCAATTTTTTTTTTTTTAACATTTTCAAACAAGTGAACTTTATTTAAAACTACATTTCAATAACAACTCAACAATGTGTGTGTATACGTGTGTATGTGTGTGTGTGTGATGTCCCTCTTTTGATGCTACATATTGTCTTCAAAGCAGCAGTTTTTGTCTTGCCATGTTCTTAAAAATGTCTACACACACTTTTTTGAAGGGTTCACTGAACATATGATTCATGACCCTTAGCTGAAAGGTATTTACATGTAAAATGTTATTTACCAAATGTATAACTTCACATATAGACAACTCATTTATTTTTGAAAAACACAAAAGCCAGTGTCAAAAGGGCACTGGATGTCAATCAGCAAAGGGGCAGGTGTTAGAGCCCCTGTAGCCCCCCTTCTCTGCACGTGCCTGATCAGATCCATCTAGAAAGGGGACATACAGTAGGTGAACTAACGCTAAAATAGTAGCTTGCTAACCTTAAAAAAGAGCAAACATAATCAAATGTTAAACAAATATTGTTGAAGTGTCTATTAGGATAAAACATGTTTAAGCCAATAAAGAGAATTAGTTAATATTTGACAATAGTATAAATATTACCAATGGAGCACTGGTGTTTTGGACCAAAATAAAGGCTAAATAATTCATATTTCATTGAAAATATGTGATTGCTATAACTTGGTGGTCCTATACTGATGCACTGGCTTTATTTTGAAGAACAAAAAAAGCAAAAAATATAAAATAAACATAATCCCAATTACCTATGTGACTCAATTAGATGAGTCTTTGTAAACACTTTGTAAAACGCATACACAAAAAAGAAGATATGAACATCCTGTTGGCTTGTAGTTAGCATCTTTGTGCATATCAGCAGGTTCAGTCTGGACCATATAAGGTCAGGTCTTTGGTTCAAGGCTGTGGATTGTGGAGTTAACGATGTGGTGACAGTGGTGAAGGATGCAGCAGGAGATAATAAGTGGGACCACCATCATAAACATCTAACCCCTGTGGACAGCCCGCCCAGCAGTTATCAGAAGCACTTCTCATTATCTGGAGTCTTTGAACGTGACCCTGTGATAATCACTCCATCAGAACCCTGCCCTCCACTTCTGTATCATTTCCTATTGTGATTTTTTTTCTGTTTATATCACAAACCTCTCACTGGGTTCTGTAAACACTTATTTGACATATACTATACTGCCCTACAAGGCAAAAAGGCAGTAGTTCTTTTTTTTTTTTTTTTTGCAAAAATTAGTTATTGTGTTTTTTGAAACATTCAAATAATTCTTTGTCATGAAATAAAATATATCATCTCAAATGTCTGTCGTTTTGAAGAAAATTGGTGAGTGTTTGTACAGTAACTGCAAAAAGTACTAGTAAAACAAAGTAAAAAGACAGTAAAGATCATTACTGTGTTCTTACCAATGTCCATTTAGGACTCTGTCCCAATAGTTTACAGTCAATCACTGTATTAGACTGAAACAGATTATCTAATTACTGTATTTTCCACACTAAAGGTGCACTGTCATTAAGTGAAGTCAAAATTATGAGATAAAAAGAAATAATTATGAGATTCTAAAGCCAAAATTATGTGATAAAAAGTAAAAATTATGTGATAAAAAGTCCAAATTATGAAATAAAATGCCAAAATTATGTGATAAAAAGTCAAAATTATGAGATAAATTCAAAATTCTCAGTCACTAAGCACTACCAGATTTAATCCATATATAAGGTGCACTGTGGTTTTTGTAGAACTAAGTAATATGCAGTAACAATAACTGCCTCATGTCCAATAATCTACCTACAACTACTGGGGCTGAACAACAACAGAACTTTAAGGTCATTTTTCTCAGTTTGGTGTCTGTACAGTTTTTAGGACAGTATAGTAGATGCACTTCATGACACACTTCTATCCCATTTAGAGCTCTATTAGATGGAGCCTTACATCTAATTAATGTTTCTGCTGGTGGGACAAAATCTGAATTTAGTACTTTAGTCTAATATCATGTAAGTGTTTCCACAGTTTATCTCTATATGAAGGTATGTGTAGCAACCAGAGGTGGAAGTGACTTAAATAAATATTATTTCCTCTGTGGCATAAAAAAATACAGTTTTACTTTTTACTTTATTACAACTGAGAAGTTGTACTTTTGTTTACTTTTACTTTAGTAAAGGAGTTGAAGCAGTACTTCTACTTTTACCAGAGTTACACAAGTATCTGTACTTCTACTTAAGTACAGAATGGAAGTACTTTGACCACCTCTGTAGGTATGACAATATAAAATAAGAGGCTTCAGAGGGAAAAATCAGTGGAGCTAAAATGTGATTTTTTTTATCTCATTATTGTGACTTTTTATCTTACAATTTTGACTTCTGATTCAACAATTTAGATTTTTTTAATCTCAGAATTTTGACTTTATCTTAGAATTATGCAGTTTTTTTATCTCATATTTATGACCTTTTTTTAAAAAAAAATCATGACTTTTTATCTCACAATTTTAATTTCTTTTATTTCACAATTTTGATTTTGATTTTCATCTCAGAATTTTGACTTTTATAATCTTAGAATTCTGCATTTATAATCACATTTATAGGCTTTTTTTTTTTTTTTATCTCATAATGATGAAGTTTTATCTCACTCGTGCCCCCGCCCCCACTCCCCCCCCCCCCCAGTTTTCCTAAATTACCTGTCCATACCCACAAAACTGAGTACTGTGACCTGATCACACACATTATCTACACAGTAACTGACTTTTTTGGATACTGTTAAAACTTTTCTAATTTTTCCTGGTTAAATAAGTATTATTTCATCCATGGCAAAAAAAAAAATGCAGTTTTACTTTTTTGCTTTTTCGTTTTAGTACAATTGAGAAGTTGTACTTTTTTTTACTGGTACTTTAGTAAAGGAGTTGAATCAGTACTTTTACTAGAGTATTTTTTCACACAAGTAGCTGTACTTCTACTTAAACTCATAATGTAATAACAGTTCATTATGTAAAAACTTAAAGGTTGTAAAAGTTCATAATGTAAAAATCGACACATAATGTAATAACATCATGAGCGCAAACATTATTACATGTTTGTGCATAATGTAATAACTTATTACATTATGAGCTCAGCTATATAGCAACTCATAATGTAATAAAAGCTCATAATATAATAATGTCTTAATAAAATATAGGATTGCTTCAAAAGCAAAATAGTTAACCTTTTGCCTCGCAACAATGGTAAACGTTAAAAAAAATGGTGAAAAAGCAACTTTTCTCATAATAAACCATTGTTACATTATGAGTTTTTATTACATTATGAGTTGCTATAGTGAAATAAGTTATTATATTATGTCCAACATGTTATTATGTTATGCAACCATGATTTTATTACATTATGAGTCAATTATTACTTTATGAACTTCAGTCAAATGGCATCTTAATACCTGATCTGCACTAGCATGTTTACTGGTAAATAAATTACGTGTTGTTATTAGACTGTAATGAACAGTCTCTTCTTAAACAAACATTGGATTGAAAATGTTTTATTTCATAGTTTTCTGATAATGTGTTTTAAATACACGTTTATTTGCTTCAAAAGCTTAAACACATGTTGTCCAGCTGAGTGGATACTTTTGTAACTCTATAAAAAAAAATAAAAATAGGTACATTAAAAACAATTAAATCACATTGCTTTTTTCAGGCCTAAAGAGGAATAAAAACACTTAGGAAAAAAAAAAATCTAGATTAAATTTCTCATAATCCATGTATCAAAGGGTTAATTCACAAACATAGTCAACTTTTTGAAGTGGCCCTTTCCTGACCTCTGGAAGTATTAGAGTAATCAAATATCTGCATCTCTTAATCTCTCCATTCTCATTAACCTCCTCCCCATGCTCGAGGTCTCTGGGTGTTTGTTGTTCATTTCCTGTCACAGAGGAAGTGCCTCACCCTGCTGCCTGGCTCCCCATTGGTCCCAGCTCTGTTCAGAATGAGAGGGTGAGACAGACATGGGTGGGGGTGGGAGGGTTAAAGGGGGATAGATAGTCTGGTTCACAGAGCAGTTGAGAAGAACGCAAAACAGGGATGAACACAACAGGACATATATTTATATATATATATGTAAATATATATGAGTGATGATAACCAGAGGATGCAGAGGCTTCACTGCAGTAAAGGACAAATGCTTCGAGTTTGAAGGTAAGCATGAACTTTTCTGGTTTACAAATTAATTATTCAAATATCTTAGAACTTTAGCTTCAACTTGACACCAGTAGAAACATGATTACTTTTCTTTAACCCAAATGGATTTCTTTAAAAAAAAAAAAAAAAATGCTGCCAGGTTTCGCTTTGCCCTCGTCTGCGGAAACAGATTTTGATCCAAAACAGTTTAGATTAAATCAAGAAAAATGATCTGTTGAGGGAATATAGAAACTGTTATGTGGTATGTTAGTCTGAGCAAATCATCTGCTGATCTAAAATATTAAACAACTTCTGCTTCACTAAACCTGTTAATATGTTGAAATAATTGGTGTAAAATGTAGTTTTTCATGTTTTCAGGGTCATTAGATATTAGGACATTCACATGGACTGTAACACTAACACGTCTACAACACTGATTCATCAAGTAAAAATCACAGTTTGATTAATAACAGTGGATCGACACTCTTGTTTTTGTGTTTTGTTATTTATGTTTTTGTTGTTTTTGATATAATAACCTTCCATTTTAATCTGAGCTTTTCTATATATACATGATCAGTAAATGAAATATAGGAAAAAAAAGCACGATTTTCAATGGAAAAAAAAGTATATACAAAGGTTATATTGAAATACATTGTGAAAAATAATTTAAGAAATGATTTAATAGAGAAAAATTAATTTGGTAATTACCAAAAAGATAACAATGGGTCTTTGTAAGTAAAAGAAAAAAAAAACAATGAATGGGGTCAATTTGATCCCAAATGATCTATTCTCTTATGAGCACAATTGTTGTATAATTATTTTATGGGGAAAACTCCCATGTCAAAAACATTCCTGTTATTTTAGTTTCTATAAAAATCACCATGGTTGCATACGTCATGTTATTGTTTCAGGAAAGAAAGTCAAGTAAGAAAAAGAAGAAAACACACACACATTAATAATAAAATAATCAACAATTTATCTTTGTCAGAGAGAATATGTATGTAATTTTGTGATTCAAAATTTGGCATAGACGGGATTCTTTACACCATTTAAAAATGTCAAATGGTGTTATCACAATAAAATAACTAGTATTACCACTCTGGCACTTCCGTAGCATTCATCCAAAAAAATCTGTTAGATTGAGTTATTATAAATTAAACCAGAATTTTTGCAGCATGTCCATAAAACCAAGAGTTATATTGGAAAATGACAAATGACACAAATTGTGGAAAAGAAATGACTAATAATAAACCACTTTCAAGTGGATTTATTTTCAGTTAAGTACTTGTAATGTAAGATATATTGTTTTGCCATATAAATGATGATGTTCTTTAAAATGTACAATATATGGAAACATTTTAAAATGTATTTTCTATGTTTTTAGTATAAATTTAAATAAACTGTGAGAAACTAAAAAGTTTTTGTACCACATTATTCATTTGTATTTGTTTTTTGCAGTGAACTTTCCCCTGGACTTGAGTGCGCTGATGATCCTCCTCCATACATTCATGGTCTGGTCACTCCCAATCCTTGTACCAGTGTCATAATGTGACTGGGACGCTGGACAGGTTTGGGGGGGGCTGTGCCAGCGACTAGATGCTACAAGTGTTATCATTACCTCTGTTTACAGATACATGGTTTTTGTCCTAATTTCCACGATGAATTCTACATATTTTGTACCAGTGTCCAAATCCAGTCCTCGAGGGCTGGTGTCCTACATGTTTGAAATATTTCCTTTTTCCACATGATTTAGTTTAACCCTTTAACTCCTGAAACTTTAGCAGTTTCACTGTAAAAACAATTAAAATAAGCAACAATAAGCAATGAACAAAAGTGGCCAAAGTCATCAATAAAATGAAAAAAATAAAACAATAATACATGAGACAAAAACAATTAGTAACATGAACAAAGTAAGACACAACATTTTTGTTCATTTTGTTGCTCCTGGTTTATTTTTCTACATTTTACTTTTTATTTTATTATTTTCTCTTCAATTTTGCTCCATTTGTGTCTTACTTTCTTCATGTTACGAATGATTTTATCAGTTTATTATTCATTTTTGTTCATTTTATTGATGACTTTGGCCATTTTGGTTAATTTTGGTGCTTAAAGGGTTAAATTGAATCATGTGGAAGAGGAAAATATATAAAACATGTAGGACACCGGCCCTCGAGGACTGGATTTGGACACCCCTGGTCTAAATGAAATTGGCACTGATGTCCACAAATCTGTATGAATAATGATTAACCATTTGACACATACTGGTCACTCCAGTGGACAGTTATTCTACAGTTGTTCTTTTGTATATTCATTGGTTTTGTTGTTTTAGTTCCATATCAGTCAGTTTATATCATTACTGTAACTGGTCTGTTCTTAATACCTGATCTGCACTAACATATTTACCTGTAAATCAATTGCTTGTTATTAGACTGTAACTAACAGTATTCTTAAACAAAAACTGTATTAAAAATGTTTCACTTCCTAGTGTTCTGATATTGCACTTTAAATACATGTTTCTTTGCTTTAACTTAAACACGTCCAGCTGAGTGAATATTTTTATAACTCCATAAAAATGAGTTCATTAAAAAATATTTCAATCACATTGCTATTTTCATGTCTAAAGAGGAATAAAAACACTTGAGAAAAATATATTTACTAAAGGTTTCTTTATTTTCTGTGGGAAGGTGAAGAAAGCATTAACGTATATGGATATTAAAAATGAGCCAACAGTGACCATCTGTATTTTTATTGCATATTTCTTTTTGTTTGACTGTTATGTTAATGTAATAGTGAGAAAATAGTGTATGAAAACACCAATTTCTTGTCCCCAGCCTGTACAATAGCATTACATGTGAAAAAAGACTTGTGTCACTGGTGTTACCATGGAACAAAAACTATAACAAACATTTTCTAATAAAAAAACAACATTTTTGATGATATGTAATTTCCTTTGACATATTTACAAAAGAATTATGAAGAAACTAGAAAAGCACTCTGAGAGTATAAACCTCCTCCGCCAAGGCAGACCTCCCCCCTCCGGATGAAGCGAGGTCCGCTAAGGAGGTTATGTTTTTGTCGGAGTTTGTTTGTTTGTCTTTCTGTCAGTTAGCAAGATAACTCAAAAAGTTATGGACAGATCTTGATGAAAATTGCATGACGTCTTGGTTGTGTCACAATGAACAAATGATTAGAGTTTGGTGTTGATCCAGAAGAGATCCTGGATTCTGGATCACTTTGAAATTTTACATTGCAGTAAATGGAGAATTTGGTTGCGATTAGATTCAAGACGATGTGTGTCCAATTTCGTACTGATCAGCCCAACCATTCAGGAGAAGATGTCATTTTTGCTGAAATCATCATTGTGCACAAAATCCAATATGGCGGACTTGAAAGGTCCCACAGGCAAATTTGTTCCCTGGGATGAGGGAAACCTATATCAACTTTTGGTAATATCGGTCAAAGGGGTCAAGGGCCCTCTGACCTTTTGAAAATGGCGACTTTAAGACAAAATGGCTGCAAGGTCATGTGACCTATGGACACCGTATTATAGACAGTATTTCAGGACATGGCCCTCTATAACCCTACCAAATTTGCTGACTTTTCGATGTAGATCTGAATTTTATTTGTCTTATTCATCTGGCAGGCATTTGCAATATTACCCAGGCTGTTTTGCTGAAAGGCTACAGTAACTTTGTTGAAGGCTACATAAAGTTTAAGTAGGCTAATGACACTGGTAGCATATCATCAGTACTGACAGCCATCGGCAAACATAAACGTAACATAATCTTGAAATAGTATATAGAATGTAGTGTTATGTAATTACACATTCATATTTTCTTATTTCATCGTGACATTAGGTTGATGAGATGATTGTTTGCGCTATTTGTCATTGATGCAAGTCTGGTAAGATAAGCTTAATGTGTTAGCTAATGCGATTCAGCGGTCATAATTATCATTACCTTACTGATAAACATGGACCAGGATCCTTCTTTATGTTTTTGATCCATTCACGATGAACTGCCTTATCTTTAGGGAAACAGCGTTGCCAACTCCCAAACAACGTAAGGAGGTGTGTGTACACACTCTTACTTGACCACACTTGGTCTGACCCCTCCCCCGAGACCTCTTTGCCATGGAAGACCCTACCGGGAGTACTATGGGCTAGCCTGCTGGAATATAGGATTCCAGGCTAGCCTATAATACTCCAGACAACAAAGCTCTTGGGTTCATTGGGGCACACAGACCTCTCCACCACGTTAAGGTGATGGTCCTAGGAGAGGATATTTTTTTGTTTGTTTTGTGTGCGTGTGTTTTAAGTGGCATTGACAATGAAGGGAGAATTTAACTGTTTGTCTCAACTAGATAGATAGATAGATAGATAGATAGATAGATAGATAGATAGATAGATAGATAGATAGATAGATAGATAGATAGATAGATAGATAGATAGATAGATAGATAGATAGATAGATAGATAGATAGATAGATAGATAGATAGATAGCGCCGTGCCTCCCGCGCACAGACAGGCAAGCAAATGGAGAAGAGGAAAAAGTATAAAACACGAGGGTTTTTATCTCTAGCGCCTGTCAATAAATTTCGCTCCAACTCACCAGCAAAAAAGCACTAGATTTTGCGCCATGCGCTTTTCATAAATTTGGACGCTCGGGGGGTCTGAAAAAGCGTTAAATATAAATATAGCGACAAATGCGCCAAGTTGGCAACAGTGTAGGGAAACGATGGAAGGTCTGTCTACTTTACGATTACTCTTTCAGGATGCACGTTTCGGGACGCAGCAGTGTACCCCTCAACGAGGCCCGTGGGCAGAAGACAAGAGGCGTAATAGGTCAAAGGTTAAATAGGCACCTAAGGCTGTCAAAGGAGGTGGAGTCTTCAATCATGCAAGTGGAGCAGATAAGATAAAATTTAAAAAAACTGCATATTTAAATAAACATACACACTAAAAATTCATACATATATATATACAGGTTGTCCCATAAGCCTTCATATATATACATACATATATATATATATATATATATATATATATATATATATATATATATATATATATATATATATATATATATATATATATTATTAAAAAATATAATACAAAATTGTAAATATTAAATGATAATAATAATAATAATAATAATAATAATAATAATAATAATAATAATAATAATAATAATAATAATAATAATAATAATAATAATAATAATAATAATAATAATAATAATAATCCAAGGGGAAATCATAAAAAAGAAGAAAAAAACTCACTTCCGGTCAGAAGTTCTTCGGTTTTTACTGGTGATACAGTGAGGCTCCGCCCCCCGGCTCACACAGGTTTCACGTACCCCGGTGCACGAGCGCCAAATAAACAGAGTAGGACGGTACGAGACAGTAAGGAGGATATCTCAGTCCAAGAAGCTGGTTGAAACACGCCCAAAGGTATGAAGAGTCTCTTAATATCTCGTATCCTTGGTCTCGCTTTATCGGCTTCGCTCTGAACTTAAAGTTTGAGTGAAACCAAGTCGGTCAAATATGAACATTGCTTCGTAGAAACTTCTACTACGTCATATTCCCTCGATTCGCACTTCAGCTTTATTTCTTAACGGGTTTTACAGTTGTTACAGGCTATGTTTCCAAGTGTGTACTTGGTTGGTTGTGATTTGATGTTAGTTCCTGGTGCCTGGAGAGACGGAATGTGTGTACGAACGGACCGGCCGGTGTGCATTCTTCTAGGCTTCCTTTAGTTGAGCCAGACAGTAGTAGGATTTGGGATTTATTTAAAAAATAAAACCAATAGTCTTCATATTGTATCAGTCACTATCAAAAATGTCACAGTAAATGTCAGGTCATTATTTCTTTATCATTTAAAGCCTGGTTTTTGAAAGCTGAAGAAAGTTGGGGTCATTTGCAGTTTAATGTATTGACAATCGATGTAAAAAAAATGCAAGAGACAAAAACGCAAGATGAAAACAATGTAGAGGGTGTAAAATGCGTAGAATACACAACTATAGAAAATGTATATAAAACATAGAAACGAGGTAGAAATGAGGAAAATAAGGAAACTAGACAAAAAATGTTGAAACTCACAAAACAATTAAAGCAGTGAAGAAGATAAACATAAGACATTTCATAGAAGAACATTGCTTTTGTATTGGCTGTATATATATATATATATATATATATATATATATATATATATATATATATATATATATATATATATATATATATATATATGAGGAGCTGCAATCTATAAGTTCAATAAGTTGACTAGTCAGATTTCAAACTGCTTAAAAATAATGTGTTTGTATTTATTGCAGCCAAAATACATTTTCTTTACATTAACAAGAACATGTGGTGCTTAACATAAATAATTACAATGTTTTTGTTGAAAAAATATTGAATTCAATATTCCACAAGTATTGCAGCACCGATTAAGTACTTTTTCCTTTTAAACAGAAGTGCATTTTGAGTATCACAATTCCAGTGTCTAACAAAGATACTCAAGAGTTGCAGGAAACAATAAAATAAAAATGTTTCGTTAAAGAAAAGAACATATGGTAATTTAATCAGTCACCTGTCGACTAATTAAGTAATAAATATGAACAAACTTTGTTTCTTTCCTTTTTCCTCTTGGTAGTCAACAATTTGTCAACTGGTTGAGTAGTCATTTGAACTCTAGTCAACACTAGTCCACCTTTTCCTGCACACCCAGCTGCAGTGTATCTTTTAATTACCCAGGTTGTTAAGCCACAATTGGGGCTTCATAATGTATTAATGTTTTCACACTAGCGTCATTGCAATGTAAACCATAAGAGTTCAGAAGCTGGACCTACAGCTTATTATTTATTTAGGAACAGCACCAGCGTTAGCATGTTGCAGAAGCTCAGTCACATACTAATGTATAGAAATTAATGGACTGAAATAAACTCATAAACCTAGCCATCTGTGTTAGCAACAGTGAAGGTACAACCCATGTAGAATATTATTTTGCATGGTTACTTTAAAAATCCCTGTCAAGTTCCTGACAAATGAAAGCACTCATTGTTGATGGTTCTTACTCAGATAACATTGTTCTTTCTTTTTTTCTGAAACTGTCTCTGTTCATGTCAGTTATGATGGACTATGCCGGTCGCCTTCCCTCCACCTCATCCTTATCTTCCCTCCCTCTGGTCGAGGTCAGGGTTGAAACTCGTTTGGTCCTCCAAGCATTCCTTCAACGAGCCACTTCCGTCCCCCTGAAGGACAGACCTGGACGAATAGGAGGAGGCTACAAAGACCACAACGTATACAGGTAACATTGGTCTACAAGTGAAATGCTTCTGGAATAAAACTAATGACATTTTACCACGTATGTGTTACTGGTGAAGAGAACTCAACTCTTAAAGCTGGTTGGCTCAAGTTTCCAAGTTAAGAAATTCATAGTATTAACAAGAGAATAGGTTTTACTCAAAGGAATATTGGTCTCAGATCTACCAAATCTACCTCAAAACACTGTCTGCACATTATGATATATTCACTTCACAGGTTCTTTTTTGTACAATATTTAGAAGTCCATTGTATGCATATACATAAAACACCCTATATGTGTAATGACACACAACAGGGTGTCTGATTTATTTTATTAAAATATGTAAGATTTAACACATTCAAATGTCTCAAGCAGATACTACAAAAATATTGTAGACCAGTGTAATAGAACTCAGTACACAGCCTCATGTCATCTCAGTCTAGGCTACTTAAATTATAATATGTATGTAATATATGTAATATATATATATAATAGACATTCTAGAAGTTTTGTCCAGTGACACTAAAAAACTATGAACCACTGCAGCTAAATTAATAATCAAAAGTTAGTATAATTTTAATCCTCATTGTCAAAAGATCAACGCAACACCAGAGCCTTTTATAGGCCCAGGGAATATGACCAAAGCTATCACGATAAGCATTTTGTGTCCGTCAAGATCAAAAATTGTCACAATAAATGTCACATCATTATTTCTTGAAAGCTAAAAAAAAGTTGGGGTCATTTCTGGTATTACGGTATTGAAACCCATGTAACTACAAAAAATATTGTGCAATAACAAAGTGAAACCATCATAGAGGATGAAATGGACATAAAATTCATACAAAATAGATGTAAAAGACAGAAATGAGGAAGAAATGATGGAAAGTATACAACGAGAAATGTTGAAAACTCGGCAAATAATGAAACCTGTGTAAAACAAAATAAGACAGAGATGGGAACTGAGAATTGTTCTCTCTAGCTCATTTCCATGGAATCACTTGCCTGCTTGTACAATTAAGAAGGTAGATTAATGTATTTATTATTATTGAAAAGGAACACTAGGACTAAACACTAACATGCTGCTACATAGTGTGTTTTACCTATTGTTCTCCTGTTTCGTATGCATTACATTGGACTGTTCTCTAAGGAAGCACCTTGTTTGACTCAATGCTTTGTACCAATCTTTTTCTGACGGGCCACCCTTTGGAGGGAAAAAAATCTCCAGCCCACCCTAAATGACTACACAATATTGTAACAGTGGTTCAATTATAATTTATTGAAAGAAATATTAATATTCTAACAATACTTTTAGCTTTTTTTGCTTTTTCTTTAAATATTTGTTGTGCAAATTCAAAATAACTAAGATTTTTGCTTGAACAATACAAATAAACTCAACATGACTGCTCCCTGAGACAATATTTTTCAAATAAAAACATGACATGTGCAATTATCTTACAAGTATGATAATGAAGCTACTTTTTTTTTTATAGAACAAATACATTTTGGTAACAAAGATGAACATTTGCACAATATCAGTGGCTGCAATGAACTTGTTTACATTACACATCTCCGAGCATTAAAGTGCAAACTGTACAAAAACAAATATTGCACAATTAGACTAAACTCTCTGTGTAGTTTAGTAACAAATCACCACGACAGTAGATTTGTTTGTTCCACGTCCCTACTATTAATCCAGGTGCTCAAATGCTAAAACCTTAGTTCCACCTATTAGATATTCTAACCTGAAAAAGACACTCTGTAGTGATCCCATGCCACCCCTGGCAAGCCTTTATGCCCCCCTAAGGGGCCCATCCCACAGTTTGGGAAACACTGCGATGAATGATATGTCTCACATGTGCTGCAATGTTTTGTTATGAAACATAGTCAACATGGTGTCGAGGCAGAAATGCTCCAAAGTATGGCTGTATTTTACATGGAAAGATGACCCCAGGACCACTTGTAACACTTTCAAAGCTTTCATGTCTTCAAAGGGGGGAAATGCCTCCTATATGCGGAAACATTTGTCCACACAGCATGTAGTTCACTTGCATGAATGTCACATATTTGATATGCTATTTAGTGCTGCTTGTGATTCTAGTAGCAGAACAAACACCAGGCCACCATCAGGGCCTGGTTCTATTGGGGGCAAATGGAACCTGTAACACAGAAAACAGTTTTGTACAGCGCCGTCACTTGACTCAGTATCATAGTTCAGTAAACATGGCTAATGCTAATCCTAACGTACCTGCTGGAGTCAGTCTTTCTTCTGGTGAAAGTTAGCATAGCACAATAAACTGCGATACTGTTCAATATAACAGGCATGAGATCAGATACTGCAATAATCAGAAGCATAAAACTAGAATATTCCTGACATTTTAACATTTTTAGCTCATCCAAAGATAAGCTATTGCCATCATGCTTCGTCCGTCGTCTGCTGTCATTGTCATTGTCCACAATTCAGTAAAATCACTTCTCCTCCCACAATTCTCAATGGATTTAAATTCTGATTGATTTATTAGATACATCTAAGCACTAGGCCCAAAACTTATCACTTTGTCAAAATTTTCCTTTGTAAACAATTTGTTTACAACTTAATTTATTTTTCAGTCTGTCACTAAAATCGCTTCTCCTCCCACAATTCTCAACAGATTTCAATTCTGATTGATTCATTCGATAGATCTAAGCACTGGGTACAAAACGTATCACTTTGTCAAAACAATTTGTTTAGAAGTTTGTTTATTTTTCAGTTGCTCACTTCCTTTTTGCACCTTTTTGTACTTTTTCTGTGAGCTCCTGTAACAGTGAATTTCTCCTGTGTGAGATCAATAAAGTCTTATCTTATCTTATCTCAAGTCACTACTCTTCCCTCAGTTCTCAACAGATTGCATTTCCGATTGATTCACTGAGTTCAGTTTCAGTCCAGATCAAAAAAAGTAATTGCCCCAATATTAGTTTCCACTAACAACCTACTGTGTAGCATTTGACTGCTTTAACCACAGTAATATGTCATTACCCAGTTACCTACTTTTGTTCAGTCAGATGTTACCCTAGAAGAGCTTTGGGGGCTTCCTACACCATTCACACTGTTTTTGGCATTTGTTGATAAAAACACACAGACACACAGTGGTATTGATTTTATGATCTATTGAATGAATCTCTTTTGTTCATAAGAAGACATCACAACTGTGAGGTCCAGATGAGCACAGGGACATTGGACCTATCTTTAGAAAAATTTTGAAAAAAGTTTTGGGTGCCACTAGCCAACAGAATATAATTTGCTTATTATAGTCTAGTGAGTTTGTTTACACTGGTGAGGCTCCCAATATGGCCACCATGTCCCACAATGCAGCGTGTGATCACAAGCCCTATAACATCTGGTTCAAAGACGTGATACTCAAAAACTCAACAGCCAATAGGAATGCACTCCTCATAGAACCCGACCATTTGAGATTTGTGTCAGAAGAATAACCAAACAAACTGGAATCAAAACAAAACAGTGAGAAGTGAAAAGTGGAAACGATGAACAAAAAATTCAAACAGTTTTCATGATGACTGATATTTTTTGCTTTTAATAATTACTTTTTTTAAGTAATTGATTTTTTTTGCTTACATCAGTTTTATTCATTTGAGTTTTACAAAGTTTAGTTTGAAACCTTTTGTAATTCCATACTCTCCTCCATGGTGCTTTTCATTTCTGACATCAACATCTGCTGAATTTGGATGGATTTTTTTTGTCGTTTTTTTTTTTTTTTTTTTCATAATTGAGTCCTGACCACAAACATGAATATGTACAAGAACTAATTTAACATAATTTGTATTTTATTTAAAATTGGTGGCAGTGCTGTGGACCAGCTGGTTGTCCCACTTCCTGCCATCAATTGCAGTTCAGAACTTGTCCCGTGCTGCATACATTTCCGCCACATCTGCCAGACTTGCAGGATTCCAGTGGGAGTACAGACCTCTACAACCAGAGGTGGAAGCACTATAAATCTTTTTCACCACCTAAAACTAGTGATGCACCGATCAGTATTTTTTTTGGCTCGATCAACAATACTGATCACTAAAAAAAAATTAATCTGCTGATTGCTGATCGCTGTCGGTCATGGAAGGCATTTTAAATTTCCATACCTTTCATTTAAGTATGAATAGTTGCTAGTGCTGCAACTATCAAATATTTTTGTGATTGAGTATTATGTAAAAAAATTTTCATCAAGTAATCAGATTAATTCCATTTTTTAAAGCTGTTTAACTTCTGATGCATCATTGGTGAGCGTTGTATATGTATGAGTTATTCTAAATATTCATAATTCTGAACATACAATGGAGCAAAAGAAAGCAGTGAGACCAAAAATAAACGGTTTGGGATTTTTATTTAGTTTATTTTTAACTAGGCTTTACAGTTTTTTTTGTGATTTTCCTCCACAGCAGGTTTTAGGACAAATTCACAGCAGGACAGTTACCTGACATAATGTCTCATCAGTTAAAGGGTTAAACTAGATCATAAATGGGGGTGGGAGAAGACTGAAGTTTTGAGTTGTGTGCGTGTGCATCCGCGCACAGACACATGCACCTGGATATGTGAAGCAAATGTAGCCTAATAATTACACTACCTTGGTATATATATATATATATATATATATATATATATATATATATATATATATATATATAAAATGTATATATTTATTTTATTTTTTTTAGGTGCAGAAACAGTCAAGATGAGATGCACCTGTTCTGTAGTAATTGACCTTACATGATCAGCATATTTCTTCCAATCACAGATCCGTCTATTTTTAGGAAATATTGGCTGATCATGATCGGCACCCGATCGATCGGTGCAACACTACCTAAAACAGTGGCACCAACTACAATACAAATAGTGTGTGAAGCTGCAGAAGCACCATCCACAACCTGAAAATGCTCCAGCCCCAAAACAAAGCCTTCTGCAAGCTGCATTTTCCCGCACTAGGGTGTGTCATATTTTTTCTTTTTAATGTTCATCGTTTGCGTATATGCAATTGTTGGACAGGAGAAGAAAATCTGTAATTCAATTTCAATAAGTCATTTATAGATGTCAAACAAAAAAAGTTTATTGTACTTTTCTCATGAATAGATTTATTTCAATAAAAGATTAGCCTATTTTATTTTATGGGCTATTTTTTGTTTCAGGGCTACTTGAAGTCATTCAGCATTTTTGATGGAGTTCAAGTTTTTGCAAGCATCACATGAGTGAAAGGTCGTCCCATGGCACAGTTGGTGGATGCTCGCAGCTAGGTGAAAAAATCAACTTGTGGCGGCCATGGCTCAATTGGTAGAGCAGGTCGTCCAGTAACTGAAGGGTTGGTGGTTCGAATCCCACTCTGTCCTAGTCAGTGTGAGTGTCCAGTGTCACTCACACTGGTGTATGAATGTTTGGTGGTGGTCTACTCAATTCCAAAAATATTCCATAGTTGCAGCCGTAATAACCCACTATGTCAGTAGCGTTTTCTTGAAAGTACTTGTGCTTTCCTCTGACAGCGACAAACCACAGTCCAATACAAAGGATGGCTGCGATTCACAGGCTGAAGATGTTAGTTCAGGAGACGAGAAGAAGACGGCCTTTAAAGATTTCATAAAGCAGCTGCCTCGTCTGACCCCTCCACGGCGATCTACTAAAGACCCCAGAAGCTCACTGGACCGAGACAAGTCCAAACACAGAGACCAAAGAGAAGTAAGTTCAGACAAAGTGGTTTCATACATGCCTCATAAGCAAACAATAGTATGGCTAGGCCCTCACAGTTGACATATTCCTTACAGTATGTGGATGATAAGCCTCCACAATGACATATTCCAAAAATGCCATGAAACTCGAGTTGTTTTTTTTCCACAAATACACACTCTATATTATTAGATTACAATTGATTTGCAGTGATTCCTGTCATTTCTTCTGACCTGGTAGCAGATACTGTTTCAATGCTTCTTGTTTCCATATTTGTTGTTGCTGCAGTTATGTACAATTCCCATTCCCACAATGCATTTCTCTATTTGTGAAAAGGTCTGAGTGACATATCCATTTGGTTTGTAAACAAATCAACTGCTCATGATGGAGTCATCTTGAAAGTGGTTCAATATGAGAGGGAATTGATTTAAGTGTGTGAACACAGAAAGACTAATGAATTGGTGACAATTAGGCTATCACACAGGTTTTACCAGTTTGAAAAAACAAAGGGATGAAAGTCATGTATTGCTTTAAAAGGCAGAAACCTGGAGCAGACCCCAGCTTTTGTTGTTAGCCTTGAAGAGTAAAGGCCTATTTATACTCCGAAGCCAAGTCGCCGGTACGTCGCATATTCTTTTGCCCCCGTCGCAGAGAATTTCATGCACCTCTCCAAAAATGTAACAACATCGCAGAAATTTAGCAGACCGCGTCGTGGTGAAGACAGGAAAAGAGACCTCTGATTGGTCCATTCTACACCCTCTGTGCGGCCTGCAACCCAGCGAGTGCCAGCGAGACAGGGCAAGTGGAGGCGCATGGATGAAACAGATTTGCAGTCACACCTGGAGCAACTGGTGGAAAGGCGACAGATGCTTCAGCGAAGTCTGGTGCAGGTTGACTGTTCTTCTTTTGGTTCGTTCATGGCGACCATGCAAATGTGAGGAAAGTTACCACCATGAATCCAAATAGACACACATCTTCGACATCCTCGATGGTGGTGTCAAGCAAATGACCCGCCATTCTCGCCAGGAATCCAGATAGTAGCCTAAGAGGTCTGTTCTGTCCAGACACGGAGGGTCTCCTGGACCTTCCTTGGTGAATAGATAGTATCAATTGTGTTGAATGCCCAGTTGATTATTTCCATGATTTAGCAAAGGAGAGGTTGATGGGCGTTCGGAAAGAAGAATTATTGACAAGACAGGCGCACAGGAGAGAGACACCGATGTAGAGGCCTAGTTGCAGCAGCTGATAAGAGCAAGGTCGGGGAGCAGGAGGAGAGAGAATGAAATGCGACTACTTTATTCACTGGTCAAAGTCGGGGGGAAAAAAACACTTTTATTGCTGACAGTGAGAATTTACAGTGTAAATAGTCATGAAAATAAAGAAAACACATTGTAGGAGTGTGTCCAAACATTTGTCCTGTACTGTATATATCAGTAAGCATAGAAAATCATAAATATATAAATTTTAAAAAGCAGGCATAATTGACGAAATAAATAAATTTTAAAATATGGGAATAAAAAAAACATAGGCATTGAATTATTTATTCATATATGCATTTATTTCCGCATAAATTTGTATTCATTCATTTACTTATTTCTAATTGTGTAATTTTTTTTGTCCCTCGTACAAGACAGAGTAATATTGCAAACTCATTATAGCCTGCAATATTCATCAGCAACATGCTTTAAAATTTTTTTTATTGATTTATTTTTTTACTCCAGTGATATAAAACATAAATTCAATAACAATGACATTACGAACACAACGTATGAGAATGTCCACACTGTAAATGTTTGTCCTACAGGATGAGCCACTGTCGGTGTCATCAACATCAGATGAAGAGGATGGAGACAAGAGGCCTCGGAAGAGACTGAACCAAAAGAAAATTAGAAAAAAGATAGCCGACTTCTTTAAGAAAAAATTTGAGAAAGATAAGGACAGAACAGAAAATGAATCTTTACCTCAGAGGCCTTCAACTCTCTCCATTGACAAGAAAACGGAGCCCCCTCCCACCATCGTTTCTCCCAGTAAGGCTTCATGTAATACCACAATATTAAAAAGTCGATATGGAAATGTTAAATAACATCGTAATCTTAACCCAGTGGCAGCTATTATATTAACTGTGTAGAAATATTGTCGGTTGATGCTAAAACTGAATGTTGGATGTTGGATGGTCTAACGTTCATGGTCTTCTGATTCTTTGTTTGTGCAGACCATCCACCTCAGTTCTATGATGAGGTTGCAGAAAAACTTGAAAAGATTGCCCAGAGGTCGACCAGTACCAAGAAACCCAATCGGAGCCCCACCACCCCACCTACAGAAGGTAATGATATGATCATATGTACATGCACAAATACATACATACAGGGTTGTTGAATTTAAATATTAATTCTATATTTCTACTTCAAAAGAAGACTATACAAAATGTTACTGAAGCAAAGTTAAATTAAATGCTCTGAAACTGCATGATATTGTTGACCTTAATACTCTTATTATAATGTATAAAGCTCCTGACCACATACTCCACTACAGTTTACAGGAGATGTTCCAGCCCGGGAAAAGTGACTATGACTTAAGGGGAATTTAAATTTTTAGGAAAATGAAGTGTAGAACAAATTCAAAAAGCCAGTTAAATGTAGACAGAACTTACAAAAAAGTTATGATGGTCAAATCTTTTATTTATATGAAAATATGCAGAAGTAAGATGACGTGAAACACCAAACTATTACAAGTTTGTTTTTGTTTGTTTTTTTACATTCACAATGTGTCAAAATAATTCTGCTCTACTTTGTACTATCATCAGTGTGTGACAAAGAGAAGTTGGTGCAGCAGCTTGTTCAATTGCTGTCTCAAGAAGGAGATGCCATGAACATTAAGGTAAGTCACAAATCATCATGAGATACAGTAGGTCAAGAATTATTAACGTACCGAGTCTGTGGGGAGAGAGGGAATCACAGTTCCTATAATTCCCTCTCAAATCAAAATCCTGAAACCAAGTCGTTCTTTTCATTACTGGCTTTAATCACACAAAGGGTATGATACAGTGCCGTGAGAACTGATGGACAAACAAAAAAGCAAATAAAATCAAATTATTTCCACGTAAAGACATCAAAGACACAACACGGCTGTATTGTTCCATGACTCAACAGAAATCAGTCACATTAGATGTGCAAAGTCTAACCAAATAACGATAACATAATATATGCACCTCATTGGTCACTTTCCCTTGAGAGCAAATTAGAAATCTTCAGTCCTTCTATGCACTTCATATCCATTCTTCTTTTAATATCACTGATCTTAGGCGGAGAAATCAGAGAGGCATCTGCTAGCTTGGTTCAGAATGTTGCCAACCAACAAGTTTCGACCCTCAAAAGTAACACCCCCTCAACCCACGGCAGCAAACTTTGGTTCCCCACCCCAATTAAGGCTTGTCCTCCGTATCAAAACAAACAAAATGTATGAAACAAATGAAATGTTGTTTTTAATAGTTAAGCTATTGTTATTAGAAATGTATACTGAATGTTTGAACTATATATTTATTAATCTATTATTTATTCATTTATTTATTCTGACCTCGATGGCAGCTACAGTTCCAAATAAGCAAATGGTGAATGGTATGGAAGATCAAATATGATTCATATCAATTATTTCATGGCAGCATGACATTTTCAAAGCACCATTAAGAAAACAATATAGCTGTTGAAGAGCACTCCTGTCAAGTTGGCAGTCCATGAAAAACTAGAGACATGATAGTTTTAAAAACACTCCATGGCATAAACACCAGCATGCATTTGACACTGCTTTGCTATGTTTTATTAATATTTTTGTTATTTTGCACCATAGGAAAGTGGTTCAAATACTTGGCTAAATGAAAAATCTTATCTTTCCATTCTCTCTTTCAATGCCACACATAATTAACAGCTGGAGTTAAAGCCAATTACAGATCAATATACATATGTTCACTTTTTACTGTATGTGATTGGATCAGTCCTTTGTCCATTAACTTGTGCAACATAATGAAAAGTAGGGTTAGGGTTTCAAAATACTTTATTTATGCTGAAGAGGGGCAATTTAAGAACAGTTTAAGAGTCAGCAGTGTCAAATGTAAGTGCAAGTATAAAAGTAGAAAAGATTAGTAAGTAAAATACCAAGTTAAATAATTAAAAATAATCACTATGGAGAAAATTGAGCACAAGACAGTCCCAATGCTAACCTGAATTAGTAACTGCATTGTGGGAAGTGGCGGAAGTGTGGGTGTCATGAAGTATTATTATTGGAGGGGGGAGGGGGAGAGCACTATGTATGTGTGCATGTATGTAGGGGGGAAGGTGTAGGTGTTAAGAGTTGAGGAGGAGGTCCACCTTAGGAACAAAGGTGGCCCTCCTCCTCTGACTCCTGCAGCCACGGCATCTGAGCCTTCGTCTGGAGGGGAGCCACTCAAAGGCAGTGTGAAGTGGGTGCCAAGAGTCCTTAATGATTTTACCAGCTAGCCTGCATGTCTGCTGGTCAAAGATATGTGAGAGAGTCCAATTATCTTTGAACACACAGTGACCATACTCTGAAGGGGGGGTGTTTCTGGATGCTGATGGAGTGAAACCATGAGGTCATTGATAATGTGATTACACTCTCAATGAAATAATAATAAAAACAGAATGTTTTTATTGGCATCAAAGGAGTTGAGCTTCCTCAGGAGGTACTGACGCTGGTGGCACTTCCTGAGAATCTCCTCAGTGTTGGAGGAGAATCTCAGGAAGAATTCGAAGATGGTTCCAAGGTATTTGTACTCCTCAACTAGCTCCACTGGTTCCCCATGGATGATGGTGGTGACAGATGCAGCCAGCTCCTTCTGCTTATTGGAGAAGGCCACCGCTATCTCTTTGGTTTTTACTGATGTTCAGTTTTAGGCACAAGCTCTCACACCACACTACAAACTCATGGCTCTTGTGAGGAGTCCAACAACAGTGAGAGTAGAACTGTGTTGTCAGCGTACTTAACCAGGTGGCAGTTGGACTGTGTGGACCTGCATTCATCAGTGTAGAGGATGAAGAGCAGAGGGGACAACACACGGCCCTGATGGGAGCCAGTTGGGGTCTAACAGAGGTCTGAGTATGTGTTGTTGACCAGCACTCTCTGTGGTCTGTCGTTCAGAAAGTCCAAAATCTACATTATGAGCTGGTCATTTAGATGAAAACAGGAGGAGAGTTTTGTGGTGAGGATGTTGGACGGCAGGGAATTGAATGCTGAGGAAAAATCAGAAGATACAGACAAACAGAAGATGAGCTGAGGAGCGGGGATGGTCCAGATGTTTGTGGATGCTGTCTGTGAGGAATGTTTTTGCATCATCAACACATCTGCCTGTGCGATATGCAAACTGAAATGGGTCCAAGAGCGAGTCTGTTCTTTTTATGATATGTTTGATGATCCTCTGCATGGCTTTAATTGGAAGGGAGGTGAGAGCCACAGGTCAGAGGTCATTCAAGGTTTTGGATGATGGAATGTTTCCATAACTGGGGAATTGTCATGCTGCCCATGAAGGTCTGAAACAGAGTCTGAAACACACCTCTGAACTGATGAGCACAGTATGTCAAGATGTGGCCACTAATATGGTCTGGCCCAGGTGAGCTGCTCTCTCTGGTCCTCCTGAGAGTTCTCACCAAGTCCTGGGTGAAGAATGTAAATGAGGAGTTTAACTGGTGAAGTGAAGATCTGATCTTCTGGAGCTGGGTGGTGGTGTCTGACTCGAACCTAATGTAGAAAGAGTTGAGGACATCAGGGAGGGATGTAGTACCACTACCTTCCACATGGATGGTTCTAGGGGAGGTTGCGACAGTGTAAACGGAGGGCATGGTTTTCAGTCCCTGCCAAGCTGGGCAGAGGTTCCTCTGGGTGAATTTCTGCTCCACTCTGTTCTATATATATATATATATATATATATATATATATATATATATATATATATATATATATATATATTAATTGTAAAGAGAATTTGTGAACACCTTGTATGTTCATACTATATGTAATATGATGTCATTTTTCAACCTAATTTGAAACATTTGGTGAAAATGGAGTCGCATAACATTTATGCTTCATAACCAGTCTATAAACTTTCATTTTATACGTGTTCGGTACATTTAACTATTATTTCTTCATATATTCCACTACTTCGGTGAAGCTAAGACTTTGGTACACCTATTTCAATAGCAAATCACTTGGTCCATGGTCCGAGTGAATGTGTTGCACAGGAGAGTTGAACATTTCCAAAAATCAGACTTAAAAGGATAGTTCTCTTATTTTTCACATTAATTTGTATGTCCTCACCATCTTTACTCTGGTGCACCCACAGGGACTTACCCCAGACCGTGTCCTGTGAGCCAAGTTCTGGTCCGGTTTTGGTCAAAGCGAAAGTAGTCCTGGCAGATTTCACGGGGTCAACAAAATAAATCGTGTTGCTTCTCAAAACGGTATTTGTTCGAATGAGTGATTTATTTGCATAACAAAACCATCACAGAACAAAAAGTCACACCTCTTATTTGCATGGAGCTACTTTCTCTCAATAGCGATCGATGTGCATTGCCGCTGCTAATAGCTGTGCGCCTTAGCAAACTACTTTCATCAGTTGTTCGGCAGTGTCGGCAGCTGTTGGTTATGACACGCATTGATCACTATTGAGAGAAAGTAGCTCCAAGCAATTACAAGGTGAGAGTTTTTGTTCTGTAATGGTTTTGTTATGCAAATAAATCAGTCATTCGGACACATACTCTTTTGAGACGAAACAGGTTTTATTTTGTTGACTCCAGGAAACTTGCCGGGACTACTTTCGCTTTGACCTAAACCGGATCAGAACTGGGTTCACAGGACACGGTAAATCACTGTGGGTGCACCAGAGTAAAGACAGTGATGCCATACTGAACTATTCCTTCAATATTACATATCTATCTACTGTGAAATAGGACATAAACAGGCATGGGTACATAAAGCTGAGCTTGTCCTGAATATTCTGAAATAGAACATTTGAGTATTGTATTGTTATTAAAGTACTTCAGAAATGTGAATTTAACAAAATCCTGTAAATGTTCGTGTCTGATTTGTTTCTTGTGTAATGATGTTATTGTCTGTGTGTTGTTACAGATTGAGTCGAACCCTTTCCTGCGCCAAAGCTTGACTCGTATGTCCTATGGGTCATTCTCTAAGGTTCTGGACATTTTCGGCAGCAGTCAGGAACTGGCGGCTCCGACCATGCCACCAAGGGCCAGTCCCACACTGCAGCGCATAGCTGTCACAATGGAGGGGTCACGGCGAATAGTGACGGCCACAGGAGCCCAGCAGATGAAGGGTTACGCTGAGTTTTACATGCGCAAATTTACCCCCTATGTGAAGAGACATGGGGGATGGGTGAGTTTCAAGTAAACACAAGACACATGTCAAAGCATCTTTTGCAAAGCAACTTTTGAAAAATCACTTGGGGGTTGGGGGGTCACCTTTTCCTTCTAAATAAAACCAAATTATTTCTCTTCCGCGCTGCCTTGCAACTTGAAACTTGTAGATTTTTAACCTGGTCTGTAGAAGCCTAAAGAGATATGGATCTATCTGGTCCGGGCCATTTTGTACCAAGGTGCTCTCCCCAGGTCTTTTAAACACTCAATCCCTTCCCTGTGACACAATTATCACCCCTTCAATACAGTTGTTCCAGGTTGGCCATCTCCTAACCCCATAAACCATCGAAGGATTTGTCAGA
Organism: Siphamia tubifer; assembly: GCA_020466265.1. Lineage (NCBI taxonomy): Eukaryota > Metazoa > Chordata > Actinopteri > Kurtiformes > Apogonidae > Siphamia > Siphamia tubifer. The sequence continues at coordinate 13,142,779 of CM035790.1, forward strand.
TTCTCCCCAGGACCTCAGGCTTTTGGCCTCACATATGCCACATGGTACTCAAGCCCCTGGTGAAAGTGGCAGATAAACATTAGCAAAAATGGCCCAGATCCTGATGGATGTGACAGTTAAGCCGGACTGGATCAGGGTCAGATGTAGTTTATATGTTTTCAGTCAAAGGCCAGAACTTGGTACCTTGTGTACATTGATGTGAGACATTCAGGCAACTTCAACTTATGTCTCATAGCTTCATCACTGACCTGAGAGATGTTTCACACCTACACCCAGGCGTGTGCTTTCTCTTACACACATACTGTGAGAAGCTTTTACAAGCCCCCTGAGGGCCTCTTCCAGGCCCCCCTCCCCTTTTATACCCTTCCTTCGTCCTGCAGTGCCTTTCATCCAATACCAAGGGACCAATAAAATAACTATCAATCGAGCAATTAAACCTCCACACAGTTTCACCTCACAAAACCAAATGCAAAATTATTTCCTGTGTGTGTGTGTGTGTGTGTGTATTCTGTTTATCATAAAATAGTTTTTCCCTCTCAATTGTCACTCTCCATCTTGATCCCTAAATAGTATTCGTATGTTTTGCGGTAAATTATTGTTTGGGGGGGCGGCGGGTAAGTCAATTTTCCAAAGACAATAAATAGTGTCTTTACTGAAGAGTTGAAAACATGAGTGACCCCTTATCAATGGTGTTAAACCACGTGAAAAACTGAGTGTAGGACTTAGTAGACATTTTGTCTTGGCCAGGCTGTATATTTGATTTGATTAATTATAGCAATCATGTGAGTTACATACTGTACAAAATATGCTATTTCAATAAACATGTAGGTGGGGGGGGGTACACACTTGAAGATAATGGGATTGTTTTTGTCCCAATTGTCCCCTTTCGGCAAAGTCCCATTTCGTCCTAGGGTCGGCAAATGCCAGATTATTTTCTGTTTTATAAGATGATCCTGTGGTCTGAGGTGTGTTAAGTTTGTCCTGATAAATGGCTCTGGAACAGGTCAGGGCCAACCATTGTAAATATTAAACTTGTTCTATATTTCCAATGACAAATCTTGTCTGTGGGCAAAACAGATGACTCCAAAGAAGAGTCTAATATGCTTTTCCAAACCTGCACCCACCTGTAACATGTGCATTAGACGCATAATCTGACCTGACCTGCGTTTAAACACATGGTCTACAATACACAGTAAGTCACTTCTGAGACCCTTATTTCTGAATAAAACGCAGACCACCTGCTCACTGATGTCTGTGGGGTGGATGTAAACAGATGAGAAGCTCACTTCAAAATAAAACAAACTAAATGTGGGTCAACTACCATCAAATTAGACGTTCATCATTGTCACTTCTTTATCCTCTACCCACCCACATTTAGTTTAATTTTACCCATACCTGCCAAAACTCTTTTTTTTTTTTTCTTTTTTTTTTAAACCCTTCCCTATCTTTATTTCTGTTCGCTCACATTTGGTCATGTGACATTTTTGTCTTGGAGGACTGGATTCTAGATCAGATGTTGAGATTATCAGAGCACATCACACAGTACAGTCAAAAGTCTTTAATGCCTGATGATTGCTCTTCATGTGTGGGTCTGTAACGGATAAAAAAATTTGGAGAATCCTTAAATGTGTAACCCCGTCTTAATTATCTGTGTTTGATTTCAGGAGAATGTGCCCGATCTGGACGAGTATGACTGAGGCCACGGAGCTGCAGAACATGATCAGAATGAACCAGACTATGATGTCAAAGTGAAAGCCAGTGGACATTACCCTTACGACATCTGACTGTAAAGAGTCAAAGAGGTCTGTTTTAATTATGAGTACCCAGGGCATGAGAATGGTGCAGTACTTCCAACAATGGACTATTTTTTTTTTTACTCTAAAACTGTGTTTGTAATGTCATCTGATGAGTAAAACTTACCAAAACTACCTTTGGTCTGAAGACCAATGTGTGAACACATCAGGGATAATTAGTTATTGTACAGTTTTGCACATTAAAACAAATCAACTGCAATTTTTTATTTTTTTTTTATCTATGGTGTAACAATGAAATTGATCAAATTCTGCTGTAATTTAGAAATGTGCTAGAACATTATAACCGTTCTCCAGTCCTTACTTGGTATCTTAATATCTACTACAGTACATACTCTATACATGTTGCCACAGTGAGAATCTAACATTGTTTCCTGATGTTCTGACAGTTCGGGATTTTGGACATTAATCTGTATGGCATCCCCATCAGCACTGTCATAGAGCCACACGAACTTACCCCCGACAATGTCCTAAATAGTCTGACAAGTTTACAGGGACACTAAAATTAAAAAGGTTTACGTTATATATATATATATATATATATATATATATATATATATATATATATATATATATTTGATTTTGTGCAATGATAACTTTAAAGATTCCAGACCATAGAAAAATAACTTAACTCCAGCTACAGAAAACTCCATTTGATTTGCTTCAGTCATCACACAGAAAAGTGGATCTTGGTAAAACCTCCAAGTTTTTTAAGTAGACATATTGTCCATTGTGTTCTCATACAAGACGATCTCTTTTGGAAAAACTGACTTATTTCCATTTTCAAGTAATTAATAATGAATTATATCAAAAAGATTTCTGAGTTTTGCAAACATAGGTAAGGTGTGAAAATGCTATTAAATTCTCAAAGAAGACCTTCAACAACAAAACTTCACAAGTACACACCACTGATTCGTTATGCACAGAATTTGAATTAATTTGTTAATTTCCCTGTCAGTTCTGAGAAAAATATTTTCATTCATACAGTCGCCAAGAGCAGCCCAGTGCCAAAATAAACCCTAAACATGCTTTTACACATTTCTCTGAACCAAATTAAATAAGGTTTTTCTGTAAGATACGTAAAAAGTTAGCGTTTCATATCCTGAAATAGCATTTAGTAGAAACCTGATTGTAATTTTTTGGGACATATGATATGAGTCTCAAAGTGACAAGAGTTAAGCCCTGTTGAAATTAAGAAGTTACTTATTTTCTTATCTTTAAAAAAAAATGTTTTCCGTCATCTTTCACATAGTTTGCACTAAGACAGGATAAAACATTTTCAGTCCAGTGTCCTCTTTGCCATGATGTACAAATGTGTGTATATGAGATAACATTGTTTGTTTGAAGGTTACCATACATCAAATGTCAGTTACTGAACTGGCTGGATGGTTGATATTTATTTTTATATTTATTGTTGTTTTTAATTGAAGGTACAATTTGTTATTTAAGGGAAACCACTTAAAGTTAAAAATAGGAATAAATCATATTACAATTATTATTATCTGTGTTATTATAGGTAGATTTCAATGATTGTAATGTGATGTTTCCTGTTTTGCTTGTTTACATTCTGTGTTCACCTTTGTGAAAACAAACTTGACTTTTATGCGATTTAAAAAAATATATATACTGACTGTATTTTTAAGTGATGCCATATGTTACATATATTTCTTTGTGCTTTTAAAGCAGTGCCATGTTTTTTTTTAAATAATGTTTTATCTGTTAAAAGGGAAACGGTGAGTGTGTTAGTAAGTTCATAATGCATTATTTAACAGGAAAGAACAATTTTGACTCATTTAACCCTTTGTTTGTCACACTACAAAAATCACATTATTTCTTTAGGGTTTTTTTTTTTTTTGCTTTTTTCCACCTCACATTACAACATAATTTTTTTTTCTATTACTGACCCTACATTTAACTAAAGTATTAAAACTCAAACATTATTCCTTCACCAATCTTACCAACATAATTTGTGACTTGGTTCAAATTACATGTACTAACTCTTTTGTGTTTGTATCCTCAGCGATTAGCATTTCATGACCCTTTACTATCAATCTATCGTTTGGTTCAGCATGTTTTCAAAAAATAATTGCATGAATACCAAAGTATTTCTGAAACATGAGGATTTTTTAATGTAAAATAGAAAAGTTAATACAATTTAAAAAATCAAACTTCCCTGTAATTTTGTGTCAAAAAGAAAAGATAATAGTAGAGGTGTTATGATCTTCTTCCTTGATGGTATACTAGCATGACCTGAATATATTATTGACAGTGCCAGTGGTGTTTTTGTATGTTACATGCTTCTTACTAAAGGGGGAGACTGCCCCAGAAGTTTGGTGTCAAAGAACTTACATTTAGATTAGATATCAGGGTTCAAAGTTACCTCTACCAAATGGTTGAGCTGACCAATAAAGGGTTAAATATGTAATTTAATGTAATGCGTATCTATGCAGCAGAGGATAAAGAATTTGTTCAATATCCACAACTCATCTCAGACTAACACAAGCAAAGACTCCAGTACAAGTTTATGATAAATCATCTGTATTTTAACAACACTCACAAGACAGTTTGCAATAAACATAACAGACATATATAATTATAATACACAGCATTGATACATGGGCTGAAGCTACATTAGCATCTGATGTCTACAAGCACACTATTGATCTTCAGTCATATGTTTTTGACAAGCACAAAAATGGACTTAAAACTTGAACATGTACTGTTAATACCTGCAAAGTGTAAAATAAAATGCTAATGTCGATTGTTTCTAGACATATAACAACTAAATGTGTATGTGAATTTACATGTGTAGTCTGCATTCAATGTTAATTTGTCAAAAACTGACTTTTTTTTCCCCTGGAAATATTAAAGACAATCACTGAGTCTCATTGACCTGTTGTTTTCTGTTACATTTTTTGTTATGACAGGTGATGGAACAATTTCAGAATCAGCACAATGACATCTGGTTTCAGCTTTCAGCGACGACATGAGAACATTCGCAGTAAACATCAAAATAGAGATTTCCAATTTCCATAGTTATCCAGTCATATTTCCTTTAAACTAATCTGTCTGTGATGTTTTTAGTGGATGTTGCTAGTGGAAAGAGATTAATGCACTTTAATTTAATTTCAATCTCTATAGTTTTTACCTTCCAGGGTTACATTTGCATAGGATAGTACTTTTTTTCCCCTTTTGGAAAAATATTTTTGTTACTTCCCCTAACCATTGTGATTTCCTCACATTTATTACCCAGTGGACACGTTCATCATAATAATGTACATGGCCAAAAAAATTTCATTAAATCATCATGCCATAATATTTTCGGGGCTTCACCCCTTCACAATGCTATCACATATTATGTTGTTATCAGGATTTTAACCTTATAGATAAGTTTATTTGAATTATGAGTCATTACAAAAAAAATAAAACATGGAAAATATAATAAATAGTAAGACGAAGGGCCAATGGTGGTGATCAGGGTCTTTGATATGTCACAGATTAGCAACAAAATGTATTTAATTGTATACATTTTTTAATGTATTGTCAGTTACTCACTTTGGACATAAATGTCCTATTGACTTCTATTACAACAAGCTTTTTTTTTAATGTCACTTTCGTTCCCGTATATATGGAAATTCACTCTCACATGCTGCCTCTGGTGGTGGTAAACTACATATGTATCCACAGTTATCAGAGGGCAGACTGACAGAAGCGTGGCTGACATTTTGTGTCAACCACAGGAGTAATGATGATGTTGACATTGGTGGGGATAATAATTTGACGACTTCCTTGTGAGAGACAGCAACAAAAAAATAAATAAGAACACGCCTAAAAGAATTAAAATAACATCTCATTTTGTTTTTGTCAATAAAAACTAAGAGACATTTTAGGAATGTTTTTTATTTCTTAAGCCACATTTTATCTGTTTTTTTATTGGTCATCTATAACTGCATTATATATTTAATTATTGTCACAAGACCCACATTTACATTTAGTTTGGTCTTGTTTTTGTCACGTGATGGTTTGTTGATGACAATATTTAGTCACTATAAGGCACTCTGTGAATGAATAATTGATTTTTAGGTTATTCATATATAAGGTGCACTATATACACTATAAAGTGCATTAGGTGAAATCAAAATTATAAGATAAAAAGTCAAAATTATGAGATAAAAAGTTAAAATTTCCAGTCACTAAGCACAATCAAAATTAGTCTATATATAAGGTGCACCGTACTGTAGTATTTGGAGGAAATTAAAGTCTTTTAAGTGTCACCTTATAGTCCAAAAAATACAGTAACCTTTTGTTTCCCAAATATCAAGTAATTTCACATCCAAAACTTGGTATGGACATTTTAGAAACATCCACATATTGGTCTGGACACGTCCATAATGTCCATACGCAATTTTACTCCCATGGCGTCAACGACCAAGAAGGGTAACGTGTCTTTGCCTAAGGACACAACAGCACATGACTAGGACAGAGTGGGATTTGAACCACCAACCCTTTGGGTATTGGATGACTCGCTTTACTGGTAACGCCCTCCATATGTTTATAACTATTTAACTGAAAACATTTCTATTGGTTCTTTAGTAGCTACATAAAAAAAAATTAACAATTCTTCCAAAAAAGTGTTTAAATCTGGACACTGAAATAATTTCTATGCATGAATTGTAGCTGTTACTGTATTTGTATGAAGCAGACAGTAAACTAAGTGAAATAAAAATGTCAGGGTATAGTAACAGTGACATAACTGAGGAGTATTTCTACAAAACAATTTTTGTCACATCATTTATTCGAGGTTATACAAATATTATTTTTACTCAGTGACTGCAACCTACTGATCATCTTTGAGCAAGTTCTGCTTCCATATGCAGCATACACACCTCCTATTAAAAGGGAAATTACAGCATTATCTTGTTTCACAGTTCATAGAAGTTTCAGTTTGCTTTTTTTTTTTTATTATTGTTGCTGTCTCTCGTGAGGAAGTGGTAAAATGATGTCCACACCGATATCAATACCATGATTACTCCATTGTGTTCAAACAATATTTGTGACAATTTAACATTATGTAGTAATGGTCCTGTTTTTTATTTAAGGGGGTGTTCTACTTATTGACACACAACAGGACAGGTTTAGTACAGAATCACTGGTAAAATCTGTATGAGCAGCTGTACTATAAAAGTGATATTAGGTTTAATGATATGTTACTGTGGACGGAGAAAAGACACCAGTGTTCTTCCAGTTTAGTCAGGGACAGTGGTGTAAAGTAAGCTAGGGATAATGTACGTATTGCCCACGAGGCCCACGTACATTATCCCCCTTATTCTACAGGTTATTTCAGTTTATTATTGCTAACACTTTGGATAAAATAGCCGTTACAACGTAGTGAATATTTACTTTCAAAGTGGCCGAACTACCTGCGGAGTGATATGCTAACGTGAATCTGAAGTGACAAAACCCGTTGCCATGGGCAGCGGGCGTTAACGGCACAGCGGACAGTTATCGAAAAAAAAAAATCCGCCTGTTTAAGGCTGGGACGTAAATTCAAAGTGAACGGGAGCTGTCGCAACATTCTAGAGGGCCGTAGAATAACTCAGTAAAAGTACTTCATTACTGTACTTAAGTAGAGTTTTTTTTTTTTAGGTATCTGTACTTTACTTGAGTATTTATTTTTCTGGCAACTTTTTTACTTTTCCTCCCTACATTTTTGTATAAATATCTGTACTTTATACTCTTTACATTCTCAGAATAGACTTGTTACATTTTCAAACTAAACAGATGTGACAGGATGAAAAATAAGTCACTTCAGAGGGAAAATCAATAGAGGAGAGAAACTGTGACTTTATATATTATAGTTATATGACTATTATCTGACAGTTTTGACTTTTTATTTTGCAATTTTAACATGTTATCTCACAATTTTGACCTTTTATCTTAAAATTATGCATTTTTTAATCTCCTATTAATCTTTTTATCTCAATTGTGATTTCCCCCCCCCTGTTTTTCCTTAATGTCCTGTCCATACTCACACAACTGAGTACAGTGACCTGATCAAACACATTATCTACACAGTAACTCACTTTTAAAGGCTTTATTTTAGATATTTTTGAAAGTTTTCAGATTTTTCCTGGTTAAAGTATTAAGTGTTATTACATTTGTGGCAAAAAAAAAAAATACAGTTTTACTTTTTAATTTTAAACTTTATTACGATTGTGAGATTGTACTTTTTTACTTTTACTTCAGTAAAGGAGTTGAATCAGTATTTCCACTTTTACCAGAGTATTTTTTCACACCAGTACCTGTACTTCTACTTAAGTACAGAATTGTAATACTTTGAACACCTCTGGTCAGGGACAGATCACACCAGGACATAGAACTTTGATTGTAAACGACGGTGGAAAAACAGTCTGTGTTAAGGTACTGCATCCTCACTATATGAACCACTGGTCTAGAGTCAGTCCAGGTACTTTTCTGCACACAGAATCTGACAGTACATCAGCATGGAGAACACCAGGGCGAGGATCTGTGGAAAGAACAGGAGGAACAAATCAAACAGAAGTAGCTACTGTCATTGTCAGGGACAGGAAATGAAACCCAGAGCTCTGGATTTGATCTGTCAATGCTGTTTTGTTAACCCTTTAAACTTCCACTCAATTTTGCCTAAATTTCTTAATAAATGCTGTTGTTGAACCATTTTAATAACATGCAGTTGGTGTTTGATCATATTATAAATTAAAATACTCAAATGAAAACTGGGATATTGGAGGCGGGTCCTGTTAAATGATGCAATCATTTTTATTTATATTTTGATGTGTTTTGGACTATATATGGACAATTTTTTTGGTTAAATTTGGATGTTTTTGTTGGACTATGACTGTGTTTGTTAGAATATGGTTCCTCTGTGGATAATTATGAGACGTAAAGGTTCAGATCAGCTGTTTGACATTTGTATTTTGAACAATGTGGTTATTTTATCTGAAAGTGGGTTATATCTTGGGATGTGTGAGAATCTCTGTTGTCAAACTACATTAGGTCATGTGACATTTTGGACAGGTTTGGTTAATATTTTTGAGTGACTATTTCCGGCAATGGAATGGAAGTTTAAAGGGCTAAATAAATAGATTAAAATTCTATTTATTTTGGATTTTTTTTTCTGATTGCATGAACAGTAACAGAGTTATGGACATTTTTCTCATTTTAAACTTTATCCATACTAGTGTAGCAACAATCTGTAATGCATTTTAAATACTGTATCTGAAACATGTGATACCTGCACAACACCGATGCACACTCCAAACACCAGGACTGAGGGGATGTTATCAAGCAGCCACTGTCGGGCTTTCTGGTAACATGGCTGTAAAACACACAAATACACAGATTGGTACAAACTTGGTGCATTATCCAAACCAAAACAGATTCCAGTCCAGGAGGCTAACATGAAAAAAAAATAAAAATTAACATTTGTCCACTGATCTCAACACTTATGAATACATTTTCTGTGATCATTTAAAAATTTCTGAATTTGTACATTTTCTGTTCAAATACAGAAGACAAACCTGAGGTACGACACCACTGAGTCATGTGTAGCTTCTGAATGCAATAGATCTGAAACAATTAATTGGCTGATTGAAGCAAAGAGATTTAAAAAAGTTTTAATCACAACTTTCCTGAATCAAAGCTTTGTTTTCTTCATTTTAATTATAATGCTGGTAAAGAATGGTTCCACTGATGTGTTTGACATGAATGATTATTATGATGATGATATTTGACTAGTCTGTTATTCTCTGAGGGGATAAATAAAGTACGACCGACCGACCTATCTATCTATCTATCTATCTATCTATCTATCTATCTATCTATCTATCTATCTATCTATCTATCTATCTATCTATCTATCTATCTATCTATCTATCTATCTATCTATCTATCTATCTATCTATCTATCTATCTATCTATCTATCTATCTATCTATCTATCTATCTATCTATCTATCTATCTATCTATCTATCAGAGGTAGGGAACACTACTGTACAGTAATATAATTAAACCTGCACCAGGTCAAACTGACCCAGGAACACCACTCCTGTTCCTGACAAATGAACATAACGATGGTTCATTCATTAATTATTTCATTTCTAGTGCATTCCTTTTCACTCCATACAAACTGCCTCAACACTTGGTTTATAAACCTCAGCCTGCATTAGGTTGACATTCAGAACAGTCAGAAACAAATACTAAAACTGTGAACCAGACTGTAGCTTCGGTGATTGGAACCAGATCTTCAGGAATCTGACCTGAATGCAGGTAGTTGTGTATTTGTTCCACATGTGACTGATTTACATAAGAATACTGTGTTTTATCCATGAACCCTTTAACTAATGTGTCGGCAGTGGCACGTTCTAAATTCATAATTTGTTTGAAATATTCATAAAATATTTAATTGTTCTGATAGAATAGACATAGTTCTTTTCATAGGATTTATTCTCATGTTTTTTTTAATTATTATTCTAGAACATTGCGACAGCTCCCATTCACTTTAAATGGACGTTCCCAGCGTTCTGTGTGCAGATTTTTTATTTTTTTTTATAACCGCCCACTGTGAGTTTTGTCACTTCAGATTCACAGTACCATATCACTCCACAGGTAGTTCAACCACTTTGAAAGTAAATATTCATGCAGTTTAATGTCAACAAATAAGTCAGTGTCAGTGGAGTGTTGCTTAGGAACAATAACTTTCTACCTGGACTACTTTTTCTCGACAGAAGCTATCATCTATATGAATAAATTGTTAATCATTTCAGAAAAACAATAGTCTGTCTTTTTTCAAAATAAGCAGAAATAAGCTTTAATAGCCCATAGAATAAGCGGGATAATGTATTGCCCACGCGTGACTATCGAAAAATATTTCCCTTCAGGACAGAACAATACAAGGCAATACATTACGAATTTTTACTTTAATTGTGATCTTAATGTCAGAAATCTGTCTTTTTCAGAATTCTGACTTTTTTTCTTTACTTAGAATTGTGACTTGAAACTCAGAATATTTTCCCCCTCAGAATTCCAACTATTTTTCCTTAGAATTTTTTTTTTCCCATTTCTTCACATTTATGACTTCATTGTCAGAATTCCATTTTTTTCTTATGGAAAAAAAGTAATAATTGTTATTTTTTTCTCATAATGTTAATATATTAAAAAAAAAAAAAAAAAACATCTATTGGACTTAACTTTATCTTCCATCTTTGTTTTTAAAATGTTCCGAACTATATGAAGATCAAATGTATCCCACTTTTCACAAATACTAACAGAGTTCTTTTCTCCAGTAGCTGGACTCATTGTTGGTTCCATGTAAGAACACTTTTACTTACTTTTGGAACATTATGTGCATTTCATTAGAAGGATCAGGTGACTCATATTCTAAAAATCCCAGATAAACTCACCTCGCTCCATCCGTCCACACATGGATCTGCCCCAACAGAGCAGCAGGATGATGGTAGCGTTCCGTTCAGAACCTCATACCAGTCTGTTTTATTAGACACTCCGCAGCATTTGAACTATGATCACAATACAAGAAATAGTTCAATAGTTCATCTGAAAAATTATTTACTTCAGTTTCATACTGAAAAAAAACCTCATCAAGCATTAACCCTCCTGTTATGCTCATGTGTCAGGAACAGCAGTGGTGTTACTGGGTCAGATTGACCCGATGCAATTAAGCAAAAGTTGTCAAAACCAATAAAAATCCTCACAATCATTGTAAATATTTCATTACTAATTCCATTACCAGAGGTGGGAAGTATCTAAGTAGAAGTACTTTATTACTGTACTAAAGTAGTTTTTTTTTAGGTATCTGTACTTTACTTGAGTATTTATTTTTCTGGCAACTTTTTACTTTTACTCCCTACATTTTTGTATAAATATCTGTACTTTATACTCTTTAAATTGTCAGAATAGACTTGTAACTTTTTCAAACTAAACAGATGTGACAGGATGAAAAATAAGTCACTTCAGAGGGAAAATTAATAGTGGAGAGAAACTGTGACTTTATATATGATAGTTATATGACTATTATCTGACAGTTTTGACTTTTTATTTTGCTATTTTAACAGATCTGACAGTACGAGGGAAAATCAGTGGAGAGAAACTGTGACTTTATATGTCATAATTTTGATTTTTTTTCCCTTATAATTATGCATTTTTTGTCATATTTATGTCTTTTCCTCTCATATTTGACTTTTAAAATCTCCCAATGATGATGTTTTATCTCAATTGTGACATTTTTCCCAATTTTTCCTAAATTTCCTGAGTACCATGACTTGATCAAACACATTATCTACACAATAACTCACTTTTAAAGGCTTTATTTTTGGATACTTTTTAAACTTTTCTCATTTTTCCTGGTTAAATAAGTATTATTTCTTTAATTGCAAAAAAAGAGACAGTTTTACTTTATTACAATTGAGAAGCTGCACTTTCTTACTTTTACTTCAGTAAAGGAATTGAATCAGTACTTCTACTTTTGCCTGAATATTTTATACACAAATAGCTACTTCTACTTAAGTACAGAATGTGAGTATTTTTACCACCTCTGTCCATTACTAATGATTATATCAATATTTAGTGCAATGATGTTCCTTACCCCTGACAGGTAATGGTTCAATTAGGAGAATTCACTTGTTTTCCATAAAAAAATTATATATATATATATATATATATATATATATATATATATATATATATATATATATATATATATATATATATATATATATATATATTTATATATATATATATATATATTTATATATGTATGTGTGTGTGTGTGTGTGTGTGTGTGTGTGTGTGTGTCTATGTATACATACACACATAATGTATATACATGTTTAAACATTTAAAATAAATGTTACACCACTTTATTATTTTTGACAGACCAATATAGAAAACATAACATTGAAACATAATATAACCATAATAACCTAATATGTCTGACGGTTGTGAATAAATAATCTGACATTTCTGACACCCTTTACCTCCAGTTTATCCTAAACAGTATCTATGTGATATAAACATGATTACAAAAATGTGACATGAACCATTTTCATATTATATGTTGATTAAACTAATTAAGTTTCAAACTGAAAAATATTTGGAACTATTTTTCCTAAATGTTCAAACTCACGGATTAATTTGACCCGTAACATATAACAGGAAGGTTAACAGTAAAATTACTATTTCACTTTCAGTTGCCATTTCTATTGTTTTTGTTGCATAAATTCAATCACAAATACATCCAATAAAAAAAAAAGGCCCAAGTATCACTCACCATTTTTTGGACATTGTCCCAAGATTTTTTGAGGCCAGGTTCAGAATTATAGATCTGCATACCATCCTTTAATTCATCCTGTGCTTTTGAATCCAGCTGAGAAAAACAAAATGAAAGACAGAAACATAAGTCCTGTGATGTGGCCACTATTCATGCTTCACTACTGTCTATATTTGTGCCATTTGCTCACAGGTAAAAACACCAAATATATAAGAAGGTAGACTTTTCATCAGCAAAACCTAATTAGTTAATTTATCAGTGTACGAAAGCATCTGCCCAAATTAGAAATAAATATTGAGAAGTCATATCAATGATGTCAGTCGGTCGATTGATTGACATCAGACATGGAATCCATAAACTGTCCTTAAATGTCTTTAAATGAAGGACATTTTTAAGGAAAGACCAGGTCACTCATTAGAGCGTCCCAAGAAAATAAATGAAACCCTAAGGAGTCTTGGAAAAAAAAACAACTTTAACCCCTGATGTAACAGTGATGACACGTTCTAGATTTATGATTTATTTAAAATATTCATATAAATGTATCCGTTTGTTCAACAGTTAAACTTGCAGCTGTTCCGATAGAATATAAGTTTTTCTTTCCATATAATTTCATTCTGACTTTTAAAAGAAAAATCTGAATTCAGACTCTGATTTTAAAATCATAAATCTGTCTTTTTCAGAATTCTGCATTTCTTCACCCTCAGAATTTAGACTTTAAACTCAGAATAATTACTTTTTTTCCTCAAAATTGACCTTTTTCCCTTCAGATTTCCCACATCTCTTCAGAATTCTGCCTTTTTTGTCATGAAAAAAACTCAGAATTTTAGTTTTTGTCATCATTAGAATTATAATATAATAATTTAATTGCTTATTCGAACAGGTAAAAAAAAATAACTAAAACATACAAAGTATTTAAGCAGAGATTAAAACAACTATATAACTATGTACTGTATATTGTTCAAAAGGGTGAAGGATGAAGTTAACAAAACTTATCTAGTCCTACACCTTTGTACTACTCAGTCAGAGCACATATATATATATATATATATATATATATATATATATATATATATATATATATATATATATATGACGGATACAACCAAAAAGAAAAGAAAGTGCATCAGAAAAAGGGAAACCTGTTCCTTAAACCTGTTTCCTGTATCTACTTAGAATGTGGTTTATAAAAACCTGTTTAAACTTTTGTACTGATTTTCAGGTTTTCAGTTTAAATGGATCATATCTGATGACCATAAAAAGATTTCCATTTCCATTCATGCATTTAGCAGAAGCTTTTATCCAATCGACTTACAAAAGATGATAAATTGTATTTTACACTAATTATTTACATGTATTGATAGAAGTAGTGGTTCCGAATTTATTAAAGATTTTAGATCAGTAGATTTCTTTTGGCCACCAGTGAATGAGTTTGAGGTTTAAGAGTCATTTCTTGCAACATTCTAGTAATGTAGAACTACAGCACAACATTTTTGATTCTTTATAGATTTTTTAAAAATATTGTTTTACTTATTTAACATCAGTACTAGAAGCATCATAATAGTATATGTTTGGGCTGCACAAGTTTAGCTTAAAACAACATTTTTCCTCTAAAAACCTCATTAGATTTTTATTTTAATTGCAGCCCAATAGAACAACAACAACTGATCCTTTTACTTGTGGCATATGGAGATAGTGGACTCACCTTGTCATGGAAAATATGCAAAACTAAGGCTAGAGCGACCTCAGTCAGAACCAGGAGAAGAAGGATCACAAAGAACTGTGGACCAAAACAAAAAAAGAGTTATTTACATTGGTGCCAACTTAGTATTAGCAGCTAGATTTATAAACTTTTCTTTTAAAAACTTGTTCAGAAAGTTCAAACTTTTCCAAATGCTAAAACACACATTTTCTCTCTGTTTCCCAGCTTTAAACGTCAGTGTTTAGAGACTTTGGTGATTTTTTTAGAACCCTCTAGAAGTTCTTTATTCTCTTAAGATCCAGGAAAGTTCAAGTTTTTACTTTTTTTTTTTTTTACATGAAATAATTGCCTTTTCTGGAAACAGCACAATGCAACAGTTTATTCAGATATAATTAGAAATGGTTATGGAATGTCATTTGCAGTGGACTTTTTTTTTTTCTTCAATAAAACTGTGAAAGTCTTGTCCTCTGAGGAGGTTAAATATGGAGACTGACATGAAAGCATGTATTGTTCTTTTAATGCCCCCCCCCAAAAAAAGTCTGTCTGTCTGTTGGTTTGTAAGCTGGTTTACCCAATTTCCATGAAATTTTCAGGAAGGGTGTGAGGTGGTCCAGAATAGATCCTGTTAAATTTTGGTGAATGTAGGTCAGGGGTCAAGGTCACAGTCACCAAAAACATATTTTTGCAGTGATAAGAGATAAAGCAAATTAGGTCAAATGTGTGCAAATGACCCATGAACTTTGGGTCATGAACGAAATAATGAGATCATGGGTACAAGTGGCCGAAATTAGTTTCCTTCGCAGGGTGTCCGGGCTCAACCTTAGAGATGGGGTGAGAAGCTCGGACACCCGGGAGGAACCCGGAGTAGAGCCGCTGCTCCTCCATGTCCAGAGGAGCCAGCTGAGGTGGCTCGGGCATCTAGTGAGGACGCCTCCCTGGGGAGGTGTTCCGAGCATCCCCATCCGGGAGGAGAGCTCAGGGTCGACCCAGGACACGCTGAAGGGATCATATGTCTCAGCTGCCCTGGGAACGCCTTGGGATTCCCCTGGAGGAGTTGGCTGAGGTAGCTGGGGTGAGGGGAGTCTGGGCTGCTTTGCTGAGGCTGCTGCCCCCACCACCCGGACACGGATGAAGTGGGAGACAACGAGTATGAGTGCGAGTAGTGTGTAATCAATCAGTCAATCAATCAATCAATCAATCAAATTGTATTAATATAGCATCTTACAACACCAAAGAGGTGCACATGGTGCTTTCCAAAATGAGATAAAAACTATAAAATACAAACAAAAATAATTATAAAACCAAGATAAAAACAGAGATAAAATAATTATAAAACCATAGTAACAACATAACAGAGACATGGACAGTTAGCTACATGTCAAACACGCACATAAATAGATGTGTTTTTAACTGACATTTAAAAACAGTTAGCTCAGTGGTTGACTGTAGTTTTCCTGGAAGCACATTCCACAACCTTGGACCAAAGACGACTAATGAACAATCACCATATTTTTTTATATTTGGATTTGGGGACAACCATAGAGGTGTTATCAGAAGACCTGGTTTATGGATCATTTTAAGTTCAGTGACGTAGGTAGACCATTGATGGCCTTGAATATGTATAATTGACCTTTGAACTGTAGTGGGAGCCAATGAAGAGAGTGTAGAACTGGGGTGATGTGGGAGTGTTTGGATGTGTTGGACAGAAGACGAGCAGCTGCTTTTTGTACCAACTGTAGATGATGAAGGAGACGGTGGTTTAGTCCAGTTTCTATCGTCCAACCTCAGGCTCATGGAAGCATGTATAACCTTTTTGAGGTCAAAAAATGCTTGAGTTTTTCAAGTAACATTAGCTGGAAGTAGCTCACCTTTACAACTGAACTGACCTGTTTGTCATATTTAGGAAACAAAAGGGGGCGGGGTTTTTTATTATTACACCTAAAATATTTCAGATGTTTTCTCAATAATGTACTTCCCTCCCCTTTTTTTCACATACAAAAATATTTAAATAAATATAAAAATAATACAGTCTCCCCAAACACAAACATAAATAACAAACAAAAACAAACAAAAGCCTACCCACACACACACACACACACACATCAGTCAGCAAATGGTAAATATAAGATACATCCAAATAGATACATAAGCAAAACCACAAAGTAAGATCCAATGTTTCAATGTCCATCAGTTTATAGTTAGGGTTAACCACTCAGAAAGTGCATCAGTTTAGTTAAACATGGACTGTGAATTGAAACACATTGTACAACAACTATTTGACGGTGCATCATTAGTCCACTTTAAGTATTGGAATCTGAAAAAACTTGGAGCTCAGGGTTTTCAACATACTCAAAAAATGGCCCCAGACTGAAAATGTTTAAAATATTTTCCCTTTACTTTGACTTGTAGGCTCCTCATTGGACCAAACTGAAGAAAATTAAAAACAAACAAACAAACAAACAAGTGGTGCACGGCACAACAAACCACGCCCCCTTGCTTTATCTCTGATCATTGGAAAAACACATTTTTACTGACTGTGACCTTGACCTTTGACCTACATTCACCAAAATTAAATTGGACCTGTTCTGGGATGAGGAGAGGGATAGTATGGGGATAGGAAACTGCTTACAAATAAACAAACAAACAAAAACAGACAGACAGAGTAGCAAACAAACCGGGGGGGGGCAAATAAATATTCACATCATTTAAGTCAAGGGTGTAACAATGATGGACATAAAGAATGTACATAAAAGACATGAAATAACGTCACATTTTGTTTTTGTCATCAAACACTAAGAGACATTTTAGCAGCATTTTTATTTCTTAAGCCACATTTTGTCTCATTTTTATTTGTCATCTATATATTTAATTATTATTTATACTTATCATCACAAGACCAACATTTACGTCTTGTCTAGTGTTTGTCACATGATAAAGGTTCACTGATGACAATATTTATTACAAGTAGCAACGCTGTCTCCACCAATGACACGTAATTGACACAAAATTGACCTTTTGTTTCCCAAATGACCTGTAATTCAAAATTGGTGTGGACATTTTTAGACAGATCCAAATATTGGTATGGACTAAGACATAAACTAAAATGTCGACTAGTCAACACGTCGACTCCGGTAGCACAAGTCGACTTAAATTTGGAGGAGTCGACAAGTCGCATGTTATTCTCTCTCTCTCTCTCTCTCTCTCTCTCTCTCTCTCTCTCTCTCTCTCTGTGCGCGTAAACACAGACCAGATGTAAACCAGACATGGCTGCTGCAGGTAAGACAGTTGTGGTGGGTTGACAAAACAAAAGACAGTGACAGACACTTTAGATGAAAAAAAAAAATGACACAGCATCTGAAGAGGTATCAGCTAGCATGAGCGATACAAGCAGCATATGCTAGCTAACCTGAGTGAGCAGCGCAGACATATTTTTTTCCCCAAACATGTTGTGGACAGTGTGGTGTTCGTCTTGGCCACTGTCTTAAACTTTTTGCTCTTAATATGAAAACTGAGGACGTGTGACAGACATGTGGACAGTCCAGTTTTAGAGCCGTGGGTCCAGACTAAATGTGGACATATGTTCACCTACTGATGTAGTCCAGTTAAATTTAACAGACAACTCTTTGCTAACGTTAGCCTTTGTTAAAATGTTGATGCTTGTGTCTTGTCAGTGGACATTGTTACGTTGCAGTGAACTTTAATACAAGTCGCTCATTGCTGGACAGGCGTGTGTCTGTGTTTATTTTTTGTTTTGCCGTATATCTGTGTTGTTTCTTCTTTGACAATGTCATGACGCCATCACAAGACATTGACTCGACTTTGACTTTATTGACGGATAAGTCGATTTTTTAAAAAACTGAAGTCGTTAAAGCCCTAGTATGGACACGTCCATAGTGTCCATTGACAATTTTACACCCATGACTTAAGTCACTCACCATGAACAACAAGCATCGCTGCTCCTTAAGGGCTCCGAGACAACCCAGGAAGCCCGTTACCATGGTGATACCGCCAGCCACCAGCAGCAGATTGGCCGCTGAGAGTGATGGGAAGGACAGAGGAAGAGAGGAAAACTCTGCCTGAGTGAAGGACAACCAAACCCCGACGCCAAAAAGGCCACATCCTCCCAGCTGTGGAGGAAACACAAACTTTATCACAATGGACGTGTGATTGGAATGATGTTTTGAAGTAGAGAATGTGAAACAAAATGTAATTTGAGGATCACTAAAAATGAGTTTATGACCCAAAGTACTGTGATTTACTCTATACACACAGTTTTGATGAATACTGACCCAGAAGATGAGGTTAAAGATGAACATCAAATATTTAACACAACACAAACACCTCCGAGACACTGACATCCTGCAAAACAAAGAGAAGAAAAGATCAGAAAGAATCCACAGAAACAAAAGGGGATTGAATATCCACTGTGTTTTTTGTGCTAAATAAGTTATCCATAGTTGATGTGATAATCAGAAAACAATACTATTAATTGACTTGTGCACATGTTTGTCCTCCCTTCTAAGAATAAAAGCATATGACTACACAATATAGAAGTAAATTTACTTAATATACAACTAAATGTATTCAATATAGAGTACAGCTACATTTACTCAATGTAGAGTTAAATTTACTCAATATTCAGCTAAATTTACTCAATATAGAGCCACATGTACTCAATATTTAGTTATATTTACTTAATATAGAACTAAATTTACTCAATATTTAGCTAAATTTACTTAGTATAGAACTAAATTTACTCAATATTCAGCTAAATTTACTCAATATTCAGCTAAATTTACTCAATATAGAACTAAATTTACTCAATATTCAGCTAAATTTACTCAATATAGAACTAAATGTATTCTTTTTGAGGATTTTTTAAAAACTCTTTCACTGTGAAATGAAATGTTTAAGCGTGGGTGAGGGTGTTTACAGGTTGAGTTCTTGGTGACTAAGTGGTCCTCAAACTGCACTCTGACCTCACAAGAAGAGAAACTGCTGACAGGAAGGAAGCTCCCTCCCCTCCTCACTCGACCAAATTATACTGTGGAAGGCATTTCCCATGTCCACTGCAAACCTCCAGCACACACAGGACGGCTGAGGTTTTACCCAGAAACCCACATCACTGAGGTTAATACGAGCACTTCAGTAATAAATGGGCTTTTCATTTAATGGTTGACTGTTTCTAAACATAATAGAAATTATTATAAGGTCGTAAACATCACTTGTTTGAGGTTGAATCAGTGTCAGTTTGAGTCTCCTGTCATTGCTTCTCAAATTATCCATATTGATCATTTCTCTATAATTCTTTTATGTCTTTTTTTTATTTTATTGCACCTTGGTGTATGTTGTCATTTATATATTTGACCTCTTTTTGAATATCAATGTGTCTGGAATTTAAAAAATATATATTTTAAATGTCCAAGTTTTCAGACTTTGAGACAAAATATTGAATTGTTTTATAGATTACTTTATCTGTAACTGAAAAAAATAAAAATACATTTTATACACACACACACACACACACACACACACACACACACACATATATATATATATATATATATATATATATATATATATATATATATATATATATATATATATATATATTGGTGCTATAAACATTCTAAAATCATGTGATGAAAATTGTGATGTAAAAATAGGAAGAAAATAAGAAAATAAACACAATATCTGGTCCTGTGATTTTTATTGTCCACTATTATTGAATTCTGTAAGTGTGACAAATAAATACAATCATAGTTACTAGGGATAATTTTCATATTTTAAGAGTTCCCATTTATACAGAATTCAATTACTGTCTCAACTAGGTGAGATAACAACTAAGATTGTATTTAGTTAGGATTTCAATCTCCCCTATAGAAGATTGTGACTGCAAACTCTACTAGCAGAATTGTATGTATGCATGTGTGTGTGTGTGTGTGTGTGTGTGTGTGTGTATGTGTGTGTGTGTGTGTATGTATGTGTGTATGTGTGTGTGTGTGTGTGTGTGTGTGTGTGTGTGTGTATGTGTGTGTGTGTGTGTATGTATGTATGTATGTGTGTGTGTGTGTGTGTGTGTGTGTATGTATGTATGTATGTATGTATGTGTGTGTGTGTGTGTGTGTGTGTGTATGTATGTATGTGTGTGTGTGTGTGTGTGTGTGTGTGTGTGTATGTATGTATGTATGTATGTATGTATGTATGTATGTATGTATGTGTGTGTGTGTGTGTGTGTGTGTGTGTGTGTGTGTGTGTGTGTGTGTGTATGTATGTATGTGTGTGTGTGTGTGTGTGTGTGTGTGTGTGTATGTATGTATGTATGTATGTATGTGTGTGTGTGTGTGTGTGTGTGTATGTATGTATGTATGTATGTATGTGTGTGTGTGTGTGTGTGTGTGTGTGTGTATGTATGTATGTGTGTGTGTGTGTGTGTGTGTGTGTGTGTATGTATGTATAATGTGAATGCTCAAAATAAATAAATAAATCAAAATCAAATCACTAGAAATAGACAAAAAAACATTTAAAATCTTAAACCAAATATATAATTAATTCTACATAATGACAAGCATGTGTAACCAATGTCATTTGCATTTCTTTGTACTACCACTGCACATTTTTTTTTTTTATGAACCAATGTTATAGAACAAATGGATACTGTATTGGCTGTAAAAGCCTGAGGTAAATGATTAGTTTTGCAATATTTATCCTTTTTAAAATAATTAACTTGAGTTTGTGCAAAATGAACAGTGTATGAAGTGTGTGTTTACTGGGATTTTCAGTGTGTTCAAGAATGAAACATATAATTATTCAACATTTTAACAATAAGCAAATGTCTACATATTATAGCATAAAATTGCAAATACATTTAAACATGTACATTTCTTCAAGTCTTGGACTGATAAAGAACATATACAACAGTCATACTATGTCATGATTACGTTCAACTCTTTAACAGTGTGTGTTATGTTATTAAATTATAGAAAATTATGTATGAAATACTGAGGAAAGCAACGTATTGTTAGTATAATACAACTATAAAAATAACCCTCTCGTCATCTGAACCCGCTTTATCCTCACTAGTGTCATGGGGGTCATGTGGGTCACAGGGGGCCTAATCCAGCTACAATGGGTGAAGGCGGGGTACACCCTGTATGAGTCTCCAGTTCATCTCAGGGCTGAACATATATAGACAAACAATCACTCTCAATTTAGATTAACCCATTAACCTATCAGTGCATGTGTTTGGATGGTGGGAGGAAACTTTAGTACCTGGAGAAAACCCACACAGACACGAGGAGAACATACAAACTCCACACAGAAAGGTCTGGAGTGGGAATCGAAATATAATTTGTACTGTTTTTAATCACCAAAAATATTCTGCACAGACTCTGGAGCTTTATTTTACTTTTTTTTTTTTAATTTCTAAGTTAATGAAATGTGTGAATGTGACAGTGATTAGATCATCATCTGTATTATATAATGTTTTAGTAGGTGACATATTAGTTATTTAGGTATTTTTATGCTTTTATTGACAGCTCACATTATTTTCAGAAGCATTTTGACACATTTGTGATATTCCTTCAACTGAGTAAAGGTTTTCAAATGATTATTTCCAAGATGTTGCAATTTCCCATGTGTGTTGGAACAACCATGTACTCAAAGGTTCTACTATATAAATATAACACAATTCACATTTATGTGAAAAGACTGAAAACTATATGTCAAAACATGCTAAATGGGCTTTTAAACAGTTAAGTGGATTTTACTTTAATTTCTACACTGTAAAAAAAATGGCTGTAATTTTACAGTAACATCTTACAGGATATTATTATATAATTTACCGAACAATAATGTAATGTGCAAGGCATTGTGGGATAGCATATAGAGTACAGTTCACAGTCGAACCAAACGTTCCTGTAAATTCCTGTTTTATCAGGGTTCCTATTGTCACATGACTCATCTGAGATATGTGACAATGCACTATGTATGTTAAAAATATATATGTTAAAAGCCTGTTATGTTTTCATTTGACTTATGGAGGTGGAGCAGGTCATTTAACTGGTGAAATAAATATTTCAATTATAACTGTACAGGTGCCATAGAGGGTGTTGTTTGGGTCTGTAAAAGTTAATACAACTGCCTGATTATTTACTCATATGAAGAGTTATATATGATGTATATATATATATATATATATATATATATATATATATATATATATATATGAGATATATGTATGAAGAGTTCATTTGCAAAAACAGATACCTCTACGCCATTTTTTACTCTACATTCCAAGTAATACTCAATGATTTGATACATTATTTATTTCATTTGGTAAGGTCAACTAACTTGAATAAATAATATATCAAATCAATGAGTATTACCTGTAATGTAGAGTAAAAAAATGTAATTTTGTGGAAAAAAAAAAAAGAAAAAGTAAAAAAGGGCCTTCATCAGGTATTCTCTTTGGCTGCAAGGCTGATGTGTTTTTAACTTTTGCATTGTTTTATTAAATACTTTGTTAAAATAGATTTTTTTAAATCTCAGAGTGCCTCTGCTTGAAGTTGTAAACCTGTAAATATTTTAAAAACAGATATTTTTCAGAAGAGTTTCCCTCTTCTGAAAAATGGAGTGACATCTTCAGTTGTCTATAAAAAAGCTATAATTGATAGTAATTATTATTACAGATTGTTACTGTAAACCAATAACAGGATTACACTATTTTAATTAACTGAAAGAAAGGAGTTACATCTTGTAATATAATTTAAATTACTGTTCTATTTTGCAGCAATTTCTCATAACTCCTAACGACAGAATATTACTGTAACTTTTACTGGCAACTTTTCTGCCAGTAAAGTGCTGTAATTTTCAGGGAAAAGTTTTTACAGTGTAGCCTTTGTTAAGAACAAATATAGATCATTACATAATATATAAATAATTCAGTCCTAATTTTGATATAAAGCCAGAAATGAGCATTTATTGACTGTAGATCTGCACTAATATTGTATATTGTATAATCTGTCATGATAATATCCATGTTTATTATATATGTGGATTAAATGTGGGTTAATAAAAATTAATAAACATGACTTATATGGCACAAAAATAATATAACTGCTTCTCTGAGCATGGATTCATTAGAACATATTTGCTTTTATATTGACATTCATTAGATATAATTCTTGCTGTAACAGTTTACCTGAATATGAGTGGTGTGTTCCAGGTTCAGTCTTCGTACTTCCAACTCCTTTTACTCCTCAGACGTTCATGTATGTCTCCAGTCGACTGTGGATGGACCCTGATCTGGGCCTGAAAACACTCTCTTCCCCACTTTTCCCCTTTGTCTTGTCCTACACTTCTCTTCTAGTCCGTCCACGTCCTGTCCACTGGTTTAAATACTTTATAATTTCTTACAGTAGCCTTGGTTTTTCCTCCGTCTTTGTTAACAAAATACTCTTTTTGTCCCACTTACCCTCCCTTTTTCTGTCTTCCCCCAATTCTTTCCAGATGTACTATAGCCCCTCCCTCTCAGAGTTCCTCCTCTTCCTATTTTTGCCCCCCCCCTCCTCCTCACACAGCCTGACAACTACCAGACTTTTACCCTTCCAACACTTTTACTTTGATGCCATTTTCAGTACCATGTTCAATAAATAATACAGTAACAATAATAGTTATAATATTAATAATAGTTTGGTAACACATGGGTAATAATGTTATAGTGTAAATTACCAAAGTAACCATGTAATAAGTCCAGTAATTAAAAACAAAGTTTTTGTGAACTTTAGTGGGATCTACCATATTGTGAAACTGTATAAATGATGTTCATTGATCTAATTAGAGCTAAAATGATTAACCGATAGACAATATTCATGATATGAGGCATCCCTAGGTCATGACCTTTCATGACCTTTGAAGTCAATCAGACAAATAGTTCCAGAAATATGAACAAGAGTGTTTAATCATATTAAACTATTGAGCGCCCCCTTGTGGACAACAGAGAAATGGTACATTTTCCAAAATCAAGGCTGAATCCCATTCCACCCGTTAGCCCTACCCCTTATTAACCTGACTCACACCAGATGTATGGATGCTTCCATGGGCATCGCACCTGTGGGGGATGGGGGTGTTGCGACACCCCCACTTCTCCAACCAGATGATTTCATAGCCTCCACTTTTTCCTGAGTTTATATATTGTATCGTTACTGGATCCAGGAAACAGACAGAGTTGGTCTCACCTACTTTTTATTTCAGGATAAACAGTTACTGTCGTCACAATCACACCAAACAAACATCAATAACATTTCAGGGCTGTTACAATATCTATGGTTTAAACTGTTTACCCACCCGGGCGGCACAACAGCATATATAAATGAAGCGCACCTCAGTTCAGCGGTGATGTAAACAGCTCTTCTTCGTGGTGTTAACAAACAGTTATTAACCAGTAAGTAATGAGAAATGTTACCGTTGTTAAACTAAGTTAAATAAACTATGTCTTGTTCTGTGACATTTACCCTAAGACAGTGGTTCTAGAACTTTTTCACTGATGTTCCCCCTGAGGAACATATTTTTAGTCGTCTCCCCTGACATGGACAAAACATTTTTGTAAGAAAAAAAAAAAGAGGAACAGTGTCTGATTTTTTTAAATTCAAACTTATATCAGTTTTTATCTAATAATTTGGACTTATGAATTGAATAAATGTTTAATTGAGGGAAAAACAATTTTTTCTTATTATTTTTAGCCATATATTCCTTTTTTTTAAATATAAAAATGTATCAATTAATGGATTAATTGTTCGTTAATTTTCCCATGATAGATTCAGAAAATTTTGCTCATGGGCCACAACCTAAAACACCCCCACATTTTAAATGTCTGTGACGCCCCTGGATGCTTCATATGGCTGCTCACATCTTACATCTAGAAAAACACCATTAGCTTGTCTTTGTTAAGGCGGGATTGTCAATCAAAATCATTCACCCTGATTGGAGAAACCAGGTGCTTGTTATTTTGAATGACGTAATACTTCAACGAATCACATCGAAAGCATCATGTAACATAGATGATAGAAGCAGATGTTATTATACCCATATGGGAGAAGAGCCATGAGATTATTTCAAAACTGTTCTCTGTTCATCTTTTAAAGAATCAAAAATCGAAGCTGTGTTCAGTCTCCTCCATGCTAGCCGCCATGTTTTTCAAAGCTACTGTGTGTCCTGTATTGTCCCTGACCGTGCTATGATTACGTCATAACTGTTAAAGTCACGCCCACTGATCCTGATTGGTCCGTTCACAATTTGGCATCTTACTTTTAGTCCCTACATTTTTGCATAAATATCTGAACTTTATACTCTTTATATTGTCAGAATAGACTCATTACTTTTTCAAACAGATGTGACAGTATGAAAAATAAATCACTTCAGAGAAAAATCAGTGGACGAGAGAAACTGTGACTTTAGTTATATGACTATAATATCATAATTTTGACTTTTTATCTAATAATTTGGATTTCTTATTTCACTATTTTGACTTTGTATCTCACAATTTTACTTTTAATTTCACAATTTTAACATTTTATCTTAAAATTATGCATTTTTATCTCATATTTATTAAAAAAAAAATTTAAATCTCATGATGACTTTTTATCTTAATTTTATCTTCTTTTTTTTTTTAAAATCCTACATTTCCTGGCCATAATTACACAACTACGTAACTGTGACCTGATCAAACACAAGTTCAACACAGTAACTAAATACTTTGAAAGCGTCAAAGTATTTATTTCAATACTTTTTAAACTTTTCTGGCTTTTCCTGGATAAATAAATATTATTGCATTCATGGCAAAAAAAAAAAAGTTTTACTTTTTACTTTCGTAATTTATTACAATTCAAAAATTTTCCTTTTTTTTTTTTACTTTACTTAAGTAGAGGAGTTGAATCAGTACTTCTACTTTTACCAGAGTATTTTTTCACATAAGTAGCTGTACTTCTACTTAAGTATAGAATGTGAGTACTTTGAACACCTTTCAGGGATATAAAAATAACTTTACACAGACATCTGATGCCATTAAAAAACTGAGAAACTGTATTTATTTATAATTAGTGATAGGATTATTGGTTCAAAAGTGACTAAATATTTTATATCAGTCGATGCTTTGTTTAGATCTACGAGTTTTAACTACACATCACAAACGTCAAAGTATCTAAAAATTAAAAGTTGTCTCAGCAGAAACCACAGAAAATAAACACTTCCAGATTAGTCACACAAAAAATTCACTAGAACAAAGTCACAGAAAATGGAAAATGAATTTCCTTTCAGGGACAATGAAGGTGAGTGAAACTGGGCTTTAGCTGTGACTGGGCCAGTACCATCTGAGTTTCCCTGTTAGTTAAGTGAACTTCCTTATCGTCGTGGACTAAAGGAATATTCTGCTTTATGATGCATGATCAACTTGTTGTTGACAAAGTAGAAACTGTCCGAGCGTGTCTCAAATGGACTGGCAATCATTTCCTCAACTGGAAAATAAAAGGAAAAAAAATACACTTCATTAAATACCAGAGGTGGGAAGTAGCTAAGTGTAAGTACTTCATTACTGTACTTAAATAGATATTTTAGGTATCTGTACTTTACTTTAGTATTTATTTTTCTGGAAACTTTTTGCTTTTACTCCCTACTTTTTTGCATAAATATACGTACTTTATACTCCTTACATTTATATAAATATATGTACTTTATACTCCTTACATTTATATAAATATATGTACTTTATACTCTTTACATTTATATAAATATCTGTACTTTATACTCTTTACATGTATATAAATATCTGTACTTTATACTCTTTACATTTATATAAATATATGTACTTTATACTCTTTACATTTATATAAATATATGTACTTTATACTCTTTACATTTATATAAATATATGTACTTTATACTCTTTATATTTATATAAATATATGTACTTTATACTCTTTGCATTTATATAAATATCTGTACTTTATACTCTTTACATGTATATAAATATATGTACTTTATACTCCTTACATTTATATAAATATATGTACTTTATACTCTTTACATTTATATAAATATCTGTACTTTATACTCTTTACATGTATATAAATATCTGTACTTTATACTCTTTACATTTATATAAATATATGTACTTTATACTCTTTACATTTATATAAATATATGTACTTTATACTCTTTACATTTATATAAATATATGTACTTTATACTCTTTATATTTATATAAATATATGTACTTTATACTCTTTGCATTTATATAAATATCTGTACTTTATACTTTTTACATTTATATAAATATATGTACTTTATACTCCTTACATTTATATAAATATATGTACTTTATACTCTTTACATTTATATAAATATATGTACTTTATACTCTTTATATTTATATAAATATATGTACTTTATACTCTTTACATTTATATAAATATATGTACTTTATACTCCTTACATTTATATAAATATCTGTACTTTATACTCTTTACATTTATATAAATATATGTACTTTATACTCTTTATATTTATATAAATATATGTACTTTATACTCTTTACATTTATATAAATATCTGTACTTTATACTCTTTACATTTATATAAATATATGTACTTTATACTCTTTATATTTATATAAATATATGTACTTTATACTCTTTACATTTATATAAATATATGTACTTTATACTCCTTACATTTATATAAATATCTGTACTTTATACTCTTTACATTTATATAAATATATGTACTTTATACTCTTTATATTTATATAAATATATGTACTTTATACTCTTTACATTTATATAAATATCTGTACTTTATACTCTTTACATTTATATAAATATATGTACTTTATACTCTTTATATTTATATAAATATATGTACTTTATACTCCGTACATTCTCAGAATAGACTCGTTACATTTACAAACTAAACAGATGTGAAAAATAAGTGGCTCCAGAAGAGAGAAATTGTGACTTTCTACATCATAATTACCTCTAGGAGGTTATGAGTTTGTCTGTCTGTCTGTCAGACAGACAGGTCTGTTAGCAAGATAAGTCAAAAACGTATGGTCAGAGTTTGATGACATTTTCAGGGTGTGATGAGAGTGTCAAAAAGGTTTAAAAATTTAAAAACCACTTGATATATTTTCAAATTGTGTGGAATATTTGTGAGCCAAATCGTTCTTTCATTATTATTGTTGTATTGATTATTATTGTATTGATTATTGTTGCACTTTGCACATATGTTCGAAATAAATCATTCAAATCAAATCAAATCAAATCAAATAGTCAGTTCAGTTCCTAAAATCATGAGCTTTATTATTATGACAGGTTTTGTTCTCATCATGGCTATTATTATTTTTCTGCTGAGAGAAGATTTTAATTCCTTAATTCTTCTGAGACTTATTTTGAACAGATCCTGGATTCTGGATCACTTTGAAATTTTACATTGTGGTAAATGGAGAATAAGATTCAAAGTGATCCAGAATCCAGGATCTCTTCCAGATCACCACCAAAATGTAATTGTTTGTTTGAAAATGTCATCAAAATCCAAATGTATCTTGCTAAATAACAGACAGACTCTGGTAAAAATATAACCTCCTTAGCATTTGAAGGGGGGGGGGTCTGCCTTGGTGGAGGTTTGTGCTCTCAGAGTGCTTTTCTATTTATGATTTTGATCTTATGATTGTAACTTATCTCATCATTTCAACTCTTTTTATCATAATTCTGCGTTTCTTATCTCATATGTATGACTGTATCTCACAATTTTGACTTTTATGTCTTAATTATGCATTTTTTTTAAAACTCACATATGAGCTTTTTATGTCATAATAATGATGATGTTTTGTCTAAATTGTGACCTTTTTTTTTTCCCCATTTTTCCTACATTTCCTGTCCATACCCACATAACTGACCTGATTAAACACATCATCGACAGTAACTGACTTTTAAAGGCTTTATTTCTGGATTGTTGATTATTTTTCCTGCTTAAATAAGTATTATTTCATCCATGGCAAAAAAAAAAAAAAATTAAATCTGTATTACTTTTTACTTTATTACAATTCAGAAGTTGTACTTTTTTACTTTTACTTCAGTAAAGGAGTTGAATCAGTACTTCTACTTTTACCAGAATATTTTTCCACACAAGTAGCTGGACTTCGAGTACAGAGTGTGAATAGTTTGACCATCTCTGACATTTACAGAATATACTGTGTATTTGATATTTTATGATACTATTAAATAGTGATTATGAAAGGATATTTTTCAACTTAAGTACAGAATGAAAGTACTTTAACCCCCTCTGTTAAATACTAATATCTGTAATAAACTCTGAATTAAAATATGTAATCTCAGTACTGATGCAGACAGTGAAAGTAGTTTTTTTTTTTTATTTGTGACTGTGTGACTTCCGTACCTATCTCTGGTTGGATGTTGGGTAAACAGTAGATGTGTTCACAGGTGTTCCTGCTGTGTGGGATGCAGAAGCCAATCTCAAAGTCAAAGGTTTTAAGCAGCAAGTTTCGAAAGAAGTGCCTCTCGATTAGACGGAAGTGATGTAGAGCCTTACTGCCCACAGTGAACTCCAACCTGTGGGGTTAAAAGATATATAAATAAATAAATAAATAAATAAATAAATAAATAAAATAAGTGAATGAATAGAAAAATAAAATAAATAAAATAAGAACAAAATGCAGACAAATTAGAGAAAGGAAAAAAGGAAGAAAAAAGAAAGGGAAAAGAAGAAGAAGGAAGGGAAGAAAAAAAAGAAAACAAACAAACAAACAAACAAAAAAAAAACTCTGTTACCTACTTTCCTATCTGCTCATTTGTTGTTGTTTTTTGTATATACCGTAAATTCCGGACTATAAGCCGCTACTTTTTTCCCAAATTTTCAACCTTGCGGCTTTTTCAGTGATGCGGCCAATTTATGTAATTTTCCTAACGGCCGCCAGAGGCGCTCGAGTAGAAAAGGTAAGATTTAGACCGGTGGAATATGCGTCGAGGAAGATTGAATGAAAAAGGAGGGGCGGAACAAACGCGGGGTGACGGGTTTAAGTGGGACCGGTAAAGGTGAGGGACAGGTGTACAGGGGGTAAAAAGTTGCTTAAAGAAAAACCCGTGGCGGTGTGTGAGAGAAGACAGAGGCTCGACCAGACCCTGTGGATTATTTTTGCACGTTGGCACAGAGGAGTTTGACCTGAACTCTCTGCGAAAGATTAAAGTTATCGCTGACTCTGCGATAGATGAGGCGAGGCGGCGACCAGCCACCTGTTTGTGGATGCGGCGGACATTTTTCCCTCCCTTACCTTTTGAAATATATACTTTTTTTTCCTTGGATTACTTTCAACGGGACCCGGACTCTGCAGGTCTGCATCAAACCTTAAGTATCATTTTCCGTTCATTTTGCCGGCTGTGATTTTTGGACTGTGGACTTTAACCCTTGCACGGTCCTTCGGGTCAAAGAGACCCGGTGGCTCACAAATGTACCTTTTTATACGTACTGTAGGATGCCATTGCTTACTACTGAAAACAGTAATATATCCTTGGGGGGTGGGGTGATGAGTCTATGGAACTGAACTTTGGAATCTGGGTTTTTAAGACCCGATTGTAGGACACAGCCAGTGTGCCTTTTACGAAGGACCGCACAAGGGTTAATGAAGGACATTTAGTTTCATTCGCGGGACTTGAAGTCGGGTTTGGGTTAATTTTGTGTTTGTGTTACATGTTTTAATGTGGGCACATGCGGCTTATATACAGGTGCGGCTTGTGTATGTACAAAATCGGTTTTCCTCTTAGAATGAGGTGGGTGCGGCTAATAATCAGGTGCGCTCTATAGTCCGGAAATTACGGTATGTATATGTTTAGTACTTCAGTTATTTATTATTGGTATTCTTATTATTTTTATTATTATCATCATTTTTTTGTACTATGCACTATATTGCTATAAGATGAATTCAGGTTATTGGGGAAGTGAAGAAGGGGTAGGATTAAATAAGCTTATTCTTCATCCTACTCCTTTTCAGACATGTCATTATTATTATTATTGTTGTATTGATTATTGTTGCACTTTGCACATGTTTGAAATAAATCATTCAAATCAAAATCAAGGAACCAAGTCGACAGAGGATGGAAACATTTGATATATTGTGTATTAGTAAAAAATTATACTAATACTTTATATAATTAATAAGCATATGTAACTCAATTATATTTATGGCCTATGGGCGGTTGGTTTAGATACACCTCTGAGTCTTTTCATTATTTTAATATCACAATCATAGTTTATAATCAGTTACAGTTTTACTAAATATTTCAGTTTAACATTACTTTTAAGAGTCACAGGTCAAGTCGTCTGAGCATCAATGACCTGAGAGGCCATGTGACACTAAAGGGGGGGGGGCTCAGACACACAGTTTATAACACCTTCCTGTCGACCCCTCCTCCTTCAGGATGTCCTCTGTCCTCTGTCCTGAAGGGCTACGTGTCATCTCCTTCTGGAGGCGTCTATGTGGTGGGGGTCGTCCCTTCCCCCACATGTCACCTCTGTATTTAAACTGCTTCACTCTGATCACTTTTACACAGTCACCTTTAAACTACAAAAAGTACATTTATGCATTCATATTTTTATACTCCTGGTCCCATTGTAATTTCACATTTGCACCAGGTGTGTAGTCCAAATTATTAACAACTTTTAGTCGCAAATGAATCAGCCGTTGGTTAACAGAAGCAGTAGAAACAGAGATCAATAATTAACAAATTAACAAATAATTATGAGGTACAACATGACAAACCAGATACCATTTTAGCATTTTATTTTCCATTGAATACCATTCATTAATTTTCTGATCTCAGGTCCCATGAGCCTCCTGGAAGGGGCGGAGACTCCCCATTAGCTAGTGTGAAATTTGTAAATATTGTAAATAGAGAATTTGACTCCTTTGAAAATTTTTTGTAGGGAGGGAAAGCTATTTTTTTCATAATTTTCCTCCTGTTTTGCTAAAAAAAAAAAAAAAAAAAAAAAAGTGAGATTGTTCTTTTGTTTTATTTCGATAAGAGTTAAATACATAAGTGAATTGGACTTTAATTGTGTAAATTGTTATCGTGCAGGATGGGAGCACTTTTGTGTTGCACCATAGTTCCCCTCGCCTGGGGTGTTTTTGTCTGTCTCAGGTTTTATTTATTTTATATCAAGCTTTTATTAACATTTTATGCTAAACTGTGAAGTATGTTGTGATTTTATCTGTGAAATCATACGAACATGTGTTTTATTCGGTTGGTCGGGGCAGACTGTTGGTCTCAGAAGTGAAAGGGGGTCTGATATGCCTTGGTGGAGTTTACGCTCTCTGAATGCTTTTCTAGATTCATCCATTACTAAATACATTGTGTATTTATAAATCCACTGTGATCTGTAAATTTGACTGAAAATTGTAAATTAAAAGTTGAGGGAAAATATTTGTATCTACATCTTATTATTATATGGAATAATCTAAAAAAAGTCTTCTTCAATTTATGCATTTAAAAAGATGTATGATTCTAGTATAATAATGAAATACAGAACATTATCTGGATATATCTTATTTTTATGGTACTTAGAAATGTCTGGTTTTTCGTGTTATTCCGTTTTTTTGTGAAAGGATAGTTTGCACATGTAAACATTTGAATTATTTTATTTACATTTTTGCTCTAAAACAGAGAAAAAATTGGTTGATGGTTGATGTGTTCATGTGTGTAGTGTGACTTACGTAGCTCCTATGGCTCTGAGTGCCAGGAAAGCTGGGGAGAAGTGGTATTGTATAAATCGGCGTGTATCTAGTTCAATGACATCCTGAATTTCTGAGGAAATAAATAGAGAGGAAATGGAAAAGTGAAGTAGCACAAAAGTAATGAGCCAAGCCCATATTACACACACACACACACACACACACACACTACTAACATGTTACTTCTCATTTATTTATTTAATGCATCAATTTTACAATCACAATTTCCTTATCAGAAATCCTTGCTTTTCAGTACCTGCAAAAAGAATAGCAAAAAAAATAATGCATTAACACATACTCTCTGACCTTAAACTGGCCTTAAAAAACCCCTCACCAGAACATTACAAACTCAGATCCACAATCATGACCCTCCAGCACAAAACCAGTGGTTCAGTCTCACAGCAGTATTTCTAGCTTTAGCCTGAAATACGTTATATGGATAAAAATCATCAAATTTGAAGTTTATGCATAAAATCCAAGTAAAATGTCTCCTGAACACTTATAACTATGAGTTTTTGTTAAATTCCTACTGTAAGTGTTTCAAATAATGCCTTTTAGGAAGAACAACAACTGACTCTGGCAGTAATTACGTCTAAAACAAATAAAAATTGGCTCAAAACACAGATTTCTTTTGTGCTCGCATTAGGTATTTACCCGTCATGTTGGAAAGATCAGGATTCCCTCTAGACAACCCTTAAATAGAAATCTACGTAATGATATATTTGAACTAATGGGAGGCCTCAGAAGCATACTCAAGTAAACAAAATCCCTTGTTGCTAGGACGATGTTGAAAAATGGCATCTGATTGGTAAATAAAATTACGGGTGGAGGGACTTTTACTTTTAACGTTGAAACATAACATGACATAATATGTCTCACAGTTGTAAAGAAAGAAATAGACATTTCTGACAGCCTTTTACCTCCAGTTTAACTGCTGGGTCAAATTAACCTGAACAATATATATATATATATATATATATATATATATATATATATATATATATATATATATATATATATATATATATATATATATATATAGAGAGAGAGAGAGAGAGAGAGAGAGAGAGAGAGAGAGAGAGAGAGAGAGAGAGAGAAGGTATATATTCCATGTTATAAAAACATGAAAATAAATTGCTGTGTTTTTGTTAAATTGAAATCTTGTCAGCCTCCTTTGGGAGTGGGATTTTTGAGTGAAAGACCATTTTTTATGTCTTGGCCCAGTTCACCTAGACTGGGTCATAACATTTGGTATTTAAGTATCATACCTGTCCATTAGTGACACATCTGACCCATGCCTCTGTAACAAACCTTATATTATAACACACATTTAAACATAAACAGTTCTATATGTCTATTCTCAAAGGCTATAGAATGATAGGACAGACTCTCAGTACCTGTTGGACAATGTTTTTTAATGTCCAGGATGACGGCACCACTGTCCAGGTCTCTGATCTTGAACCGAGAGAAGCTCACATTGTAGATGTTATCCTCAGGTGAACACAGGTAATCTGACATTCAACAACAAAACAAAAAAATGTGTAACACTGAACTACAGTCTGGACCCAAATGCACGACTCAGAAACGTAGCATGTAAAATACAGTCAGTTTAATGAAGAACAGGGTTTAATGCACAGGTAATCTATCAATGAAACAAACAGGATGAATGAGGGACAAGTTGGGTACAAATGTGTGTAATATTAGATTTGTGTTATTCATTTGCATTATTATTCAAATGATATTTTATTTACTACATATTAGTTCTTATATTTTATTTACTATATATTAGTTCTTATATTTTATTTACTATATATTAGTTATTTACATTTTGTCTTTCCTTGCTTGTTGTGTTCAGAATGATGATCTCTGTCTGTTTACGATACAACACATTTAAGTGTGACACAGGAAAAAATAAGCATGTGTGTTTTTGTCAGGGGAGATGATCATAAAACCTACTGAACCGTCCTGCCATTTTGGGTCATAATTAGCAAACATCATCAACCTCGGAAATGGGATTATAACCAGGAGCCAAGGGTAAGGTTTAGGAAACAGACAAGAGGCAGAAGTCGAGGAAAAAAAGTACAGGTTAGTGATAGGGCTGCAACGATTAGTCGACGTTGTCAACAAAAGTCGATAATAGAAATAGTCGACAATGAATTCTATTGTTGACTATTATCGCCAGACAGTTTTTTTTTTCCAACAGAGTGAGACATTATACTTAATTATAATCTCTGCAAAGAGTCACTCATGCAATAGTGTCTGTATCTGTGAGTATTAACATAGAGAAATGACAGCGTACACAGTAAATTTTGCAGTGTTAAATCAACACTTAGAGAGTTTATTTAACTTCTTCTAGAGTGTATTTGGTCCCATTGTCTCCAAATTAACACTACAAATTCTACAGTGTAAGCATCAGGTACTAGTACCAAAACTTGGTAGTTTGGGATCATTTTAGCCTAGATACGGTGAATAAAAAAAACTGCTCAAAGTCTTTCATAGTGAAAATACACTGTTAAAATGTACTATGTATGTGACAAAAACTGTATTAGCTTAAATGCTACTTGAATCATACTGAGGTGAGTCAGACTGTTTGGTTCCTGCCCCACATACTTTCTCTTTAAATGTTCTGTTATGTCAGACTGTGTGTGACAAACATGTTTTAAATGAAATCTATGAAGTCTGAAGAAGAGAAGCACCATGGACTAGATCTGTAAGGTTTGGCCCAACCCCACTGGACCCGGAGGGTTCGGGCATAATTTTGATCATTTCAATCAGGCCTGGACCGGACTCGGGTCGAATTCTATCTATTCAATTTTCAATTACATTTTATTTATAAAGCCCCAAATCACAACAAAGTCATCTCACAGGGCTTTACAGAAACACAACCAACTACAGAAATAGATTAAAAAAAAAAAAAAAAAGTCCCAAGCATCCCCAGGCCAGATGGGGTCTGACATTTAAGGCCCATTTCATGCTCAGCCATGGAGCCCTTCCTGCACACGTGCTAACCCACAACTATGTCCAAATGGTTTTAGATAGAGGACACTTTTAGTTTAAAAATGTTTATATATAAATCTGCAGTGTGTTCAATAAAACATGTATTTTTCATTGTACACATGTTTCTTGTGTTTATTATAATTTGCCACAAAACTTCATACTAAATTTAAGAAAAATGTCATAATTATCAGATTAATCAACTAATTGTTTCAATAGTCATGACTAGTCGACTATTAAAATAGTCGTTAGTTGCAGCTCGAGTTAGTGATGGGTCCAACGACACATGAGTGAAGCCCATAGAGCAGACATGGGCAAAGTAAGGCCCGGGGGCCACATGCGGCCTAATAATGGACCCTGAGCGGCCCACATGAGGTCATTGGCAACTTACAGGTCAATGTAAATATGTATTATACAGCTTTTATTTTGTAGAATCTGCTAAATTAATGTTGTTTTTTTTGCATTTTTCCCCATACGTAAGAATTTAGAATGCAGCAATTTTAACAAGACATGGATTTCTATGTTTTTTTTTTTTTTTAACTGAAGTCAGAGAAGGACCCTGAGATACGCAAACAAAGCTGTATTCATGTTGTTGTTTTTGCGTATAAAGTTAAAATGGAGGAAAAGTAAAAAGGTAACATGGAGCTGGTTTTGCACATTGTCAATTGTTTTTTAAAATATTCATTAAATAATTATGTTCTGTGCTCCACATTTTTATTATATCATTGTATTGTTTGGTTTGCTGCTTTTATACAGATACATGTGGACCAGAGCTGCAGGTGAATTATTTTAGCCCTTAATAACTGTCAAAGTTTGTCATGTGGCCCCATAGGAAACTTAGTTGCCCACCTCTGCCATAGAGTGAAACCTGTGTCGCTGCTACATGTCGCTAAAGAACGTCATGTGACTGATACAGCAACTGTTTCAAACGGACTGATGCCAAACTGTGTTTATAAGGAAACACAACAGGATGAATCTACCAAAAGAACATCTGATATTTTGTAGTTCATTGTTCATCAAGAAATATTTAGTAGCCAAAAGGTGGGAACATTTTAATCTTATATCAGAAACTAAAGTATTTAAGAGGACGAGGGTGAAAACTAAGAAATTAAAACAGTTTCCACTTGATCCATCTGTATTCAAAGTGACTTAATTTACTATTCAAATTATTTTTGCAAGTGAAATTTGTGAGTGGATGTTTTCTACAGCTGGAGAAGTTGGATTAAAAAAACAACACTATATCAAACTGTTGGAAAAACTTTTTTAAGAAAAAATTGTTTTAAAAATCTCAGTCTACAAACATCTTCAGTTCACTACATATTCACATATATTTTCACTTTATGATACATACTGTTCACATTATTTATTGACTGTATATAAAAATCGAAAATATTTTAACCATTGATGGAACCATGTAATTTATAAATGACCCTTTAAAAAAATACAGCTTTAAAAAGTAACACAAAAATCTAACCAATCACATTGTACCATAAATTAAATGAAAAAAAACTGAATTTAATTAACTGCACTGCTTTTGATTTGAACCACATTTCATTTTTAGTCGTCCATTCAATTCAGAATTGAGAACCAACATGAATATTTGTTTGTATTTTTTAGGATTTTAAAATCATTATGAAATTAACTATTCTGTTTTTCAGTCAAATATGTTCATGGGTAATGAAGTGATTGTTCTTTTATCAATTGTTTTTGACATTAAGAATTTATGAAAAAAAATAAATAAATAAAAAAAAAAAAAAAAAAAAATATATATATATATATATATATATATATATATATATATATATATATATATATATATATATATATATCAGCCTAATATGGTATAAAGTGGGCTGGACCAGTAAAGTAGTATAAATAAGAGGATAAAAACCTAGAAATAATGTCAACCCCAAACCCCAATCTATCTAACTCGAATATAAAATATTAACAAGAAAAATATTAACAACCTGAAAATTCTTCAGAAACATAAGTAACAGTATCACACTTAAGTTTATCATTTAAATGTGTGCATCAAAAATACACACATTTAGTAACATTCAGATTATTGGTAAAATTTGACAAATTTCAGGTTATTCACATTTTTGTCACAGGTGAGTACTTTATTTATTTATTTATTTATCCATTTGTGTATCTATTTATTTATCTGTTTATTTGTTTATTACTTTTTTGTACACTTAAAAGGCAGAAGACCATTTGTGGTTTTCATAATTTATTGTTTATTATGTTTATGGTCTCATCCATTTTAAAATGAATTGATGTCAAATCATTTCAACTTCCTTAATTATTAATATCTTTTGTGCAATTTTACCATTTCACAAATTCATCCCAGGGACCAGATTGGACCCTATGGTGGGCCGGATCTGGCCCCCGGGGGCTTATGTTTGACACCTGTACCATAGAGGGTTAAATTTGAGTGAAATATAAACTACAATATAAAACACAATGACTTAAATGATATTATTTTCTATATTAGGTCAGTGCCGTGGTTTAAAAAGGTTTGGAAACAGTGTACTTGGTCAAATCAGTGTCAGTTGACTCCGTTACCATGGTTACCTGTAGGGATTATTAATGTCCAGCAGGTGTCAGTATTCAGTGACACAGTATCAACAGTTTGGCAAAGTTTGAAAATGCTTCATGACAACTAATGTACTGTCATTAGTGGACACAGAGGAGAATAAACGGAAAGATAAGAAGACTGAGGACAAAACGAGGGAACACAGGTGACCTATGAGGGGAACTAAGGAAGTGAGAAATCTAACAAAATAAAACAGGAAATGCTCAGAAAAGACAAAACATCAACTAAAAACATCAACTTGACAAAACATATCATAACAAAATGTTCTCTTGTTCTTCCATATTTAAACTATTGTGCAGCAATATGGGAGAACAACTATAAATCAAATATTAATTCTATATTTTTACTCCAAAAGAAAGCCATATGAATTATTACTCAAGCATAATACTTGGTGCCAACAAATATTTTATTCATTAAAATAAATGCTCTAAAACTACATGATCTTGTGGACCTTAATACTCTGATTATAATGTATAAAACTCATGACCACATGCTTCCCTACAGTTTACAACAGATGTTTCAGCTGAGAATTAATGATTATAACATAAGGGGAACTAAAATTTATAGGAAAATGAAGTGTTGAACTAATTCAAAAAGTCAGTGTTAAGGGGGTACATCTGTGGAATAATCTGGATCAGAATCTAAAAAAAGTTATCTTCAATTTGTGTATTCAAAAGGAAGTATAAAACTAGTATAATAACAAAATACAGAATATTATCTGAATAAGAATATCCCGCCCCCTGGACCTGCATACAGTTAGTTCACTATCCTAACATAAGTTATTACACAGTGGAAGAAGCTGCTTTAACAGATATGAACAGTTTTACTGTGACTGCTTCAAGGTTTAGCTGAAAACACTGTTGTGCTTAAGGTCAAAGGTCAACCTGTGGATAGTCACATGTTTACGTGTGTGTGGGAATAGGGCTCGGGTACACTCGTTGCATTCTGAGATACGGCTGCCATATTGGATGCTAGTTTATTAGTCGTAAACTCATAATATCGTACCTCTGGGTCAATCACTGGAGTAACTGGAAAAGTCTGAGAAATGTGACATGACTGTTCAGAGTGAAATCACTTTGGAAAATATCAGATATGTATCAAATTTAGTATCACATATGAAAGTGGGCTGGGTCAGATTTAAAAAAAAAAAAGGGATTTGTGCCGTTCAGACTGTCTTTAACAGGTCAGATAAATGTCAATTTTCGTAGCCTACGTCTCCATATCGTGTTCATTTCAGATCATGGTCGTCTTTTTAGGTTGTTTAATGTGGACTCACCATTTGTGTAACGGTTCAGCCTTAACACATGCTGTGGTGTTACTGCTCCACCTGCCACCAGCTCAGTCAACACCTCCTCGTCCTCTGCTTGTCCCTCTGTCCCCTCCCCTGAAATAAACCCGTTCCATGTCTCCATGTCGACCACCACCATGTCGGCCTCCGGCTGCTCTTGCCATTCCCCGTCCTCTTCGCTGTCCCCGTTCCATGTTTGGTATAATTGACCAGTGTTTCCAGTGGCCCCTTCTTCCTGTCCGTCCATCTGGTAGGACAAACCCCCAGCGTTCACGTTGTTTAAAGGGTCCATTTGCAAACTGTGGTGAATGCAGCTGTAAGGATACAAGCCACAGATTAGTTCCCAACACTAGGGTTTGAAGATGTCTCAACTGATTATGTCAGGCTGGATTTGGAAATGTGAGTCAATCCGATATTAATCTGGATCAGTCCCTACTCACAGTACTGTGGGTCTCATTGGGGACATTGTCCATTATTAGTTCAGTAATGTTGTCTGTCAGTATAACAGGTGTTAAAAATGACAGCACATGGATTTGGGTTGTATTTGTGTGGGTGTGTGTGCTTGTATTCCTGTTTTTATGGGGACATTAATGTGTCAAACATAAGGCCCAAGACCCAAATCTGACCCACCAAAGGGTCCAAAGTGGCCCGTGGATGAATAATAACGAAGATATTAATGGTGTAAAACTGATTTGAATTCAGGTTCTACATACAGAATAATTAGATCTCAATTGGGTTAGAGTATAGAGAATAAAATATGAGCATAATTACCTATAAGTAATGAAAACTGTACATTTCAATGTAAAAAAGTCAAACTACATGAACATCTTTATATTAACAAACCATCCTTTTACAAAAACCTGAATATAATTTTTGTCGTTTTTGTCAACTCACCCCCCCTTCCCCAAGTAATGAATTAATTAATTAATCTTTTTTTTTGCACAGCCATTTATTATAACTCTATAAATGAAAAACAAACTTATGTATACTTATATTATTTCAGAATTGCACAAATCCTCCATAGAACCTTTGAAAAACACATATTTTAAGATGCACAGTCTCCACCTCCAACACTGTTAAATAACAATGAGGCAATTCTGCACAAAATAGTATCAGAACTTAAAGGTAAAGTATTTTATTTGTGCCGTACTGTACGAAATGTGTTCTCTGCATTTAACCCATCCTTTTTTTGATGCCACTGGGTCATCTGTAAGGAGCAGTGGGCAGCCATGGGTGGTGCCCAGGGACTCATCTCCAGCTGTAGCATCAGGCTAATGGTCAGAATCATCTGACTGGAGGATTTTACCCTAACAATCATGTTTTTGGGTAATGGGGTAAACTGGAGCACCCAGAGGAAACCCATCCAGACATCCAGTTACTGACCTGTTCCCAGTGTGGACGACATAACTTTTCTACTCAGTACAAAACGAAACCCTGTGTTGCTGTGTGGACGGGACCTCAGACGTCATAAAGTCAAAACAGCGTAGGTTGAGTACCGTATGTGAGGACGTTCTGTCCAGTGGATCCTCGTCCATTCAATTTAGGAGACCCAGAGGTGAACTGTCCCCCACGCCCCCCTCCCGTTGGCCTTTCCACTTCTCAAAGCTGCAGCCTCTGTGCAGTGTGCATGGCCGATGGACCTTCTCAGTGAAGGGGCGCCTGTAGCTACTGAAGGGGGCGTCAATTCCTCACACAAGTGATAAGATAAGCAACATGAAAAATGTTTTGCGGGACAGATTATTATTATACTTTTTATTTTATTTTTTTTATCACTCGTGCTGCCCGCTACTGACCCTTTGCCTCCCCTTGGAGTAACAATATGAACCCTGTTCCTAAATATATATATATATATATATATATATATATATATATATATATATATATATATATATATATATATATATATATATATATATATATATATATATATATATATATATATATATATATATATATATGAATATATATATATATATATGAATATATATATATATATATATATATATATATATATATATATATATATATATATATATATATATATATATATGAATATATATATATATATATATATATATATATATATATATATATATATATATATATATATATATATATATATGAATATATATATGAGTTCAGGGGCAAACGCACCACATTGACACAACGCTGCTAACACAAGAAAGATGCACAACCAATCTAGTTTCACTTGTGTTGTATTTGTTTTGCGTTTGTGTTTTTGGTTGTGGATCTTTCTTGTGCTTGCAGCATTTTTTCGATGCAGTGCTTTTGCCACCGTAAAAACCACCTCTACTGACAAAAAACATCATTCACAATGCAACATTGTGACATTGTTGTGTCACAGCCTTTATTTTATTTCATTTATTTTGTATTTAGACAAATTAAAATCTAAAATATTTAAAATATCTACACACTTTCCTGGTAAAACATTAATATGATACAGAACAATCCAGATAAATATGAACTGATTAACATGATAGTATTAACATAACATCTAGAGCTGTTTTGAAGCTCAAAGCGTATTATCATACTGACTTAAAACATTTCCATATCTAGTATCATTAACATTAGTGCAGAACAATATACTGTACTGTGAACATTACTCAACATCTCAAGTGTGTTAACCCTCCTGTTATGTTACTGATCAAATTAACCCATTTTAAAGTTTGAACATCTAGGAAAAATAGTTATTTTTTCAGTATGAAACTTCTTCTACTACTGTAGCCTTCATGAGTTTAATGAACATATAATATGAAAATGGTTCATCTCACATATTTGTGATCACCCCCTTCATGTTTATATCAGAGGTCATGTTAACTGAGGATAATCTACCAAATAAAGTTTCACATAGAACCTACTGACAGGATCAGTCGTCTGTTTGTCTGTCTGTAAACAGAACCTACAGCACCACTGTCTAATTTTAAAACACATTTTTACTCCCTGGCCTTTGACTCAGTGGCTCATTGATTTTAGTTATTTTATTGTATGATAATTTAAAATGTTTTTTATCTATGTAGTTTTAGCACTTTTTATTGTATTTTTATATTCATTTTATTGCCTTTTTCTCCTTTCTCTGTTTTGTGTTTTATGCCTTATAGTATGCAGCGCTTTGTGTCAGCTGTGTTTGTTTTAAAGCGCTTTAATAAATAAGGATGGTATGGTATGAATACAACACCAAACATTCCTGAACGAGGCTGATTATCCAATGGGGTAAATCGCAAAAACAAGCAGAGACGGGTAAAAATAAATAAATAAATAAAATTCAGGGGTACAGGTACAGGTTAAGTTAAAGAGAGTGTGGATGGGTTTGGTACAGGAAGTGAAAAAATAAAAGCAGATTCATGGATGTGTGGATCTGTGGTTGAGCCACAGCCAGTTTGTTTTATTTTGAAGGAGCTTTATATCCAGCCACAGATGTCATTGAGTAGCATCAAGTGTGTGTTTTAGCCAAAAACAAAGCCCTTAAAGTGAGTTAATAAGTAGACACTGTCTTTAATGATGGATCTGGTTATGGGTCAAATGAACACAGGGACAATTGGGTTTAAAGTGGACCATACAGGACTCTATCACCAGTACTTGTGTCACATGACTCCCTCAGTCCACCTGTAGTTGACCTCCTGTTGATGGTGAGTCTGAATATTAATCAGTGCCAACTCTTGTTTAGTTAACTTTAACTGAAACTAGCGCAAAATGTCAAGGCAATGGATCCATTTAGTTTGTTTCAAAAGTCCAGTAAATGTGATTAAGTGATGAATGCAGTGGAAAAAGATGCGGTTTAGGATGACTATTATCCTCCAGCAGGAACTACAGTTACTGCATCACTGAGATGTTTTTGAACATTAAATACTACTAAATACCCTGGTTCAATTTCCACACCAGACTTTTCTGTGTGGAGTTTGCATGTTCTCCTCGTGTCTGCGTGGGTTTTCTCCAGTTTCCTCCCACCATCCAAACACATGCATTGATAGGCTAACTGGTTAATCTAAATTGTCCATACACAGTAAATTTTGCAGTGTTAAATCAACACTTAGAGAGTTTATTTAACTTCTTCTAGAGTGTATTTGGTCCCATTGTCTCCAAATTAACACTGCAAAATCTACAGTGTAGGTGTGAATGTGAGAGTGATTGTTTGTCTATATATGTTCAGCCCTGA
This sequence comes from Siphamia tubifer, assembly GCA_020466265.1. NCBI lineage: Eukaryota > Metazoa > Chordata > Actinopteri > Kurtiformes > Apogonidae > Siphamia > Siphamia tubifer. Next base: position 13,187,460 of record CM035790.1, read on the forward strand.
GATGAACTGGAGACTCATACAGGGTGTACCCCACCTTCACCCATTGTAGCTGGATTAGGCCCCCACGGACCCCCGCGACCCTAGTGAGGATAAAGCGGGTTCAGATGATGAGACAAGATAAGACGAAATACTACTAAATACGAGTCATTAAAAATGACATTTAAAATGACCAATAATAATGTGTCATGACTGAATTTTTACGACCCTGTCTGTCAAAATGACAGACAATAAAAATGTCTGATGCAACCTCTGTTTTTTTTTTTTTTTTTATCACATAAGTACTGTTCAGGTCAGTTTGACCCAGCAGTCAACCTGGAGGTAAAAGGGTGTTGGAAACACTTTCTTTACAACTGTCAAACATATTATGTTGAGACATATCCTTCTGAGACCTAGTTTTATTTATTTATTTGTTATGTTTAATAATTATGTTGATTAGAAATTGCATAATGCAGCAGTTTGTCAGGTACATTTTTAAATTAGTTTTCATTTATTTTCTTATTTTTTAAAGGAATGTCCATGGTAACAGACAGCATTTTTAAGGTAAAACAGTGAAACTTGTGTCCCTTACAGAGGACAAAAATGCACTGCTGGGACTCTGGAGGATATTATGCTATGTTTCACTGTTATGTTTTATGTGTCAGTCTTTCAAAAGTAATAAAGTGGTGAAACATTAAAAAAAAGTTTTAACATAGTTTTTAAAATGAAAAACAAGTGAATTATCCTAATTGAATAATCACCTGTTAGAGGTAAGGAACACTATTGCATTAAATATATTAGTAATGGAATTAGTAATGAAATATTAACAGTGCTTGTTAGGATTTTTTTTGTTTATGACATCTTCTGAATAATTAAAGATGCAACGGGTCAAATTGACCCAGGAACATCATTGCTGTTCCTGACAAATGACCATAACAGGAGGGTTAATGAAACCAAACCACATAGTATCTTCTGTAAGTGTCCTACATACAAGAAAAATAAAATAAAATACAGTATGAAGAATTGCTTCTGCTACTGCTTCCTGTTTCCATTGTTCTGTCTAGTCCATCTGTTTTTGTTTTCTCCCATCTATTATCACATCCATATCCTCTTCCTCCTCACTTTCTTCCTCATCCTCAAATGTGTAGCCCATGTTCGGATTAAAAAGTGGAGCCATCCTGCCTTGTATCATCACACCCATCGGCTGAATAATCTGGTCCCTGGTGAAGAAGAAGAAAAGAAGAAACAAGAGGGTAAGTGGTAGAAAACATTCTTAAAGATCCTGTAAAATGTGTTTGTAGAGTATGATCCCCAGAGAGCATAGATTCACAAGTTACTGTGTACCGATATATTTACTGTTAACTTCCACATCTGTAGTTTGTAAAGTGGTTGATCAACTGTCTGACCAACCAGTGTCTGCAGGGTTTATCGGTCACCTTTTAGTATCACTTGAAACTTCGATGGAGGTGGTACCACTGGGGACTATGGAATAATGGAAATGCATCAAAGTGAACCGAGTCAATACTAGTGGGACTGCAGCATTATGTTACATTTCCAGAGGTGGTAAAAGTACTCACATTCTGTACTTAAGTAGAAGTACAGCTACTTGTGTGGTAAAATACTCCTAAATACTATGTAGAAGTACTGATTCAACTTTTTTTCTGAAGTAAAAGTAAAAACAAAAAGTACAAAATCTCAATTGTAATAAAGTAAAAAACTAAAAAGTAAAGCAGCATTTTTTGCCATGGACAAAAGAATAGTTTTTTTACCCAGGAAAAAATTTCAAAAGTATCTAAAAACAAGGAAACCCCCCCCCTCAAATGAAGAGAGGTCCGCCAAGGAGGTATTAAATTAGAGTCCATTTGTTTGTTTGTTTGTTTGTCAGCAGGATTACGCAAAAAGTCCTAAACAGATTTTGATAACATTTTCAGGATGTGTTGGGGGTGTCACAAGGAACAATTGGTTAAATGTTGGTGGTGATCCAGAAGAGATCCTGGATTCTGGATCACTTTGAAATTTATTCTCCATTTACCACAATGTAAAATTTGACAGACAAGACAAAAGACAAGTAAAAGTAAAAAGACAGACAGACAAACTCCAGTAAAAACATAACGTCCTTGGTGGACCTCTCGTCATTCAAAGCGGGGAGGTCTGCCTTGGCAGAGTGCTTTTCGATTTATTTTTATCTTTTTTTTTTTTTTTTTTTGGGGTGGGGGTGGGGGGGGTGGACTCAAAAACGTATGGACAGAGTTTGATGACATTTTCAGGATGTGTTGGGAGTGTCACAAGGAACCAATGATTACATTTGGGTGATGATCCAGAAGAGACCTTGGATTCTGGATCACTTTGAAATGTATTCTCTATTTCCCGCAATGCAAAATTTCAAAGTGATCCAGAATAACAGACAGACAAACAAATTCTGGCAAAAACATAAACTCCTTGGTGGACCTTTCTTCATTCAAAGGGGGGGGGGGTCTGCCTTGGTGGAGGTGCTTTTCTATTTATTATAGAAGTTCAGCCAAATAACACATTTAATTCATCAAAATCAACCCACCCCATATATCGAAATTGTTAACCCTCTATGTGACTACGTCGTTCATTAATGACGCTTAAAAAAAATAGTTATAAAAAAATAACATGCCTCTAACCAAACATATTGTACCATACATTTTAAAGAATTTAGAATTTAACTAACTACACGGCTTTTGACATTTGTGGGGGTTGAACTACATTTAATTTGTAGTCGTCCATTCAACCTTATGTTCATCACCTTTTCAGAATTCATAACTAACATGAATATTTTGGGGTATTTATTATGATTTTAGAATCATTCTGAATCAAATGTTCTAAGTGTTTTTCAGTCAAATATATTCATAGATAATGAAGCCATTGTTCTTTTATCAATAGTTTTTTACATTAAGAATTAATTAAAAAAAAAAATATATATATATCCTAATGTGACAAAGTCATTTATAAATGACCCTAAAATACAGGTCAAAGGTTAATTTTATAAAGTGAGCAGAGGACATTTACTTTAGGGCTTAATAGACTTAAAATGAAAGTCCATTATTTTTTTCCATGAATTTCGTTGGTAACTCCCATAGAGCGTTAAAATAAAAAAAAATAACCTTCAGTCAAAAAAATATTTGAATCCAAACTGATGTTGTGTTTTCATTTCCTCTGAGTATATGTGATCAGTTGAGTTGTTTGTTCATCTATTACCCACCGTGATAGTCTGTTGATCATGCCAATGAGGCGCAGCGCCTCCATCTCCTTCTCCTCATCTGTCAGACCCTCCATTGGATCAGGCTGCTCTTCTTCCACTCGTCCGGTCACCAGGTTAATCCTGTTTCTGGCCTCCTTGTATTCCTCTGTGTCTGAGTCAGAGTCGCTGGAGTACTGGGTCGAATAATCGCTGGAATTCCATCGGCCGTTCAGTAATCCCCGAGCCGCTAGGAGCCCAGCAGCGTTCCCATATCCCGTATATTTGACAAAGCGGCTCACTGAAGGGATAGAGGATGTCAACATCAATACATGTAATAAGTGGTGTCCGACACAACAACCCCCCACCCACACACACACGCACACATTTTAGCTTTCTATCTGTCAACAATAGTAACTAAGTCTCTATCTCCACTGGTTTTTCTGTTATAGTCTATTAGTATTGACCCAGTGACCTTTGACCTCTTGGCTCAACAATAGGTCATAATATATGCAGACAAGATGCAGAATTGAACAACCAGTGTTTTGGTGCTCATTGGAACTCTGTAAAATAAACACTTCAAAAGTTATAGCAATAATTTAGGGGTTGGTACCAAAAGGTTGGTGGTTTGAATCCCGCTCTGTCCTAGTCAAGTGCTGTTGTGTTTTTGGGCAAGACACTCCACCCTCCTCCAGTATCACTCACACTGGTGCATGAATGTTTGGTAGTGAGGGGATGGAGGTGCAAAATGGCTGCCACACTTCTGTCAGTCTGCCCCAGGGCAACTGTGGCTACAAATGTAGTTTACCACCACCAGAGGGAGCATGTGAGAGTGAATGAATAATGGCTCACTAATGTAAAGTGCTTTGAGTGGCCAAAAAGTGCTAAATAAATCCAACCATTATTATTACTGTGGCTTCACAAAGAAATTCCTCTATAATATCACTGTTGTTCATTTTCCACTGACTGTCTGTTTAAAGTTTTGTTGTGTCAGGGTGACTTTGGTGATGCCAAATTGAGATATCAGCGTTTATATGCGAAGTTGTTGGAAAATCTCAACAAGAAGGATTATATTATATTGTTCTCCAAAACCATGGCACAGACCTAGTCTAAAGTGTCATGGCTTTATTACACAGTAAATTTGCCAGTGTAAAAAATACAGTCTCAAAGTATTTTCATTTATTTTTTTAAATGTTTTTTTTTTAATTATTATTTATTTAAAAAATATCACAATGTCAGTTTGTACTATCATGCAGCCCTAGTTTCTATATTTATTAATGTTTAGTCTTGTTGAGGTAGTGTGGACATCAAGTATAATTACTACCAAGCAGTGCAGCTTAGTTTTACTGTCAATTGAGTGTATTATTCTGTATAATACCATTAAAACATTAGAAAGAAGAAAGACAAGAAGGTTACCGTTCTCTTTGCAGAGGACAAACAGCAGCTCAGCAGCACAGTATTTGACATCAGTGTCCACATGGGTCATCAGTCGGACCAGCTGACCTCTGACCGCAGTGTCATGTTCTGGTCGGATATCAACCTCCCTCAGTGGAGGAAGGATCTATCGTTCAAGTGAAAATGTATTAAAATAAAATACAAATGGACTTTGTAATGAAATTAAAATGCAAACCAGTCAGTGAACGAGGAGCAAAAATGAACTTCAAATTAAGAATAGATGAATAAATGAAGTTTAAAATCTACAAATTAAATAAATGTATTTAAAAAGCACACACACCATATGCAGAGTTTGCAGGGGGTGTACTGTCCCCCCTAGTGGCTGAAAAGTATCATTACATTAAGTCTAGGAAATGGTCAATACAAATATATGCATTTTAAGCATACTGATATTTTAAATATTTCAATAAAACTGCAGGGTCTTCAGCTGGGAACGGTGGTCCCCAGCTGAAGACCCTGCAGCAGCATAAACTGTGTTCCCCTTTTTTTTTTGTTTTTTTTTTTTTGTTGGTATGCGGTCAGGTTTAGGCCTGGCTCAGGGAAGAGGACGCCCCGGCCATGCACAGTCCACCATGGGCACCGTTGGAGGTGCGACAGGCCTAAGGCCTAGCAGGAAGACCATCCTTCTGTATGAAATAATAAAACTGACTAGTATGAAATAAACATGATTCCTATTATATTTTCTTTTGTAACAGATTTATTTTTCAGCAGTCATGTGACATAGTGATGTTGACTGTTTACATTAGTGAGTAATGTGCAGAGCTGTGGTTGTGGATGTTTATGCAGGATGCCAAAAAGACATACTCTGCACTAGGTAAGACACATTATTTACATAATTCAAAAAAGCTAAACTTTTGTTTCTCTGTGTCTCAGGAGGTTAAGATGGCTGATTTTCAGCTCCTAAAAAGACAATCCTTGTAAAATGCGGAAAATATTATCAACAACGGTACCTTTTGTCGTAGATAGTGACGTGTCTCCCTGTGAACTCGAGAGCTTTCCGTCAGCAGGTTCAGTACAGGTGTTAGCTTCTCCTTTAGCATTGAACTCTGTTGGAGTCAAATAGATTAACAGACAGTTTAGGCTAAGAAAACACCACAAGTCCAAATTGTAGTGTGTGAAGTGTTTCTGTCTAGTGATAATTAGACTACAGTTAGGACTCTGTTGTAAACAAGCGTCCTGGACCTTGAATAATGACATAACTGTTTTTAAATAATAATCAATCTTTACTGATTTTAGTAGAGACTGGTGTTTCTTATTTTGGTGATGTAACAAAGTTCTTTGGACCACTACATCTGTATCAGCTCTACTGTACTTGACTCTACTCGAGGCGGCTCAGGGACCACAGGCTGTTCATAGAGAGTTTCCATACAGATGCTATCGTACCTGGACGTTATCGCGAGGCGCCATCAAGCTAGGCGCTAAGTTTTTTCATTAACCACCAAAAACAGAAATGTCTCAACCTCCACGACCAACCACGGTATAGTTTTGTGGACTGACAAAACTGAGTGTAGTTTTATTTTTTGTTTTTATTATTTACATATTAATTTATTATTTATTATTTTAAGTTTAATTCACTAAAGATTCGGACACCCCTACAAAGTGGCGTGGTCACTATATAGTGGTTAGGGAGTGATTTCGGACACAGCCCATGTGTGTAGTGCAGAGGTGGTCAAAAATACTCACGTTGTGTACTTACGTAGAAGTACAGCTACTGGTGTGAAAAAATACTCTGGTAAAAGTAGAAGTACTGATCCAACTTCTTTACTTAAGTAAAAGTAAAGAAGTACAGTTGCACAATTGTAATAAAGTACTAAAGTAAAACTGCTTTTTTTTTGCCATGAATGCAATAACACTTATTGAACCAGGAAGAATCAGAAAAGTTTCAAAAGTATCTAAAAAAGACCCCCCCACCGCGTGACGACACACGTATAACAACAACGTAATAGCATTTCCGGAATTGAAATAATTTTTTTTTTTTTAAATAAACACAAATAATTAAATATACATAGTTTATTTCCATTGACATTTACAAATAAATAACTATATTAAGGATATCATTTCAGTTTGATGAAGCAACGACAATCGGTCTAGAATTCTGTTTCTGAGCTTGTGATTGGGTGGGCACAGCTGTCAATCAGGGTGGGCCCCGCCCACCCAGGCCCGCCCATAGATCGCTTTGAACAACAGTGGACTAGATATCAAATATCTAGGACAGGAGACCATGGGTCCCGGTCCTTTTACATAGTGGAAATGCACCAAAGCGAGACGGGACGAGACACAAGATTGAGTTCACGAGATTGAGATGATATGATATTTTAAGAAAACTAAATTACAAATTATATGAATGGACAACAGACATTTTGAAACAAAAATTAAATATTATAAAAGTTAAAATAAAATAAATAAAATGATATATTTCTCCTTTTTTCAAAATCAAATCTGGCACTTGACAGTGGAAGTTGAGGTGTGAATGTGTTTGTCCAGGTGTGAGTGTATGACTTACCCTGTTCAGGCGTCTCTCCATGAATAGCAGTAAAGCATGAACACTGTCCATGTTGACTCCATCACACTCATAGGACGCCTGGTTGACAGGAACAGCGAGCAGGGTGTCCAAGCAGGTGAGCGGCAGCGCTGACAGAACATTTACTGTGTGTCTGTTGGAAAGAAAAAAAACCTGCTTTTTTCAATATTTATTCAAACTGATTATCACCGATTAGGGCTGCACGATATTAGAAAAAAAAAATAACGTTGCGATTTTTTTTCAACCCTGCGATATATATTGCGATATGGAAAAATACCCAGGAATATATAAAAGCTGTGTGGTGCCGACGCAAATGGTTAAACAGTTTAGTGGTCGACACAGAACATATGTTTCAGTGTCATCCTTTGTGTAGTTGAATTAATTAAATAAAATTAATAATTATAAATAAATAAATAATAATAATAAAAATAAATAAATAATAATAATAAAAATAAATAGAACATTTAAAAAAATTAAATCACATTAAAAAAAATTAAAAATACATTTAAATACTTTGAGACTAAATTTTTTTACAATGGCTCAAATTAGTGAGCCATTGTTCATTCACTCTCACATGCTCCCTCTGGTGGTGGTAAACTACATTTGTAGCCACAGTTGTCCTGGGGCAGACTGACAGAAGTAAATAATAAATAAATAAATGCATAAATAAAAAAGACAAATAAATAAAAACTAATACATAAATAATATAGGAAAATAAAAACTAATTAACACAAATAAAAATGAAATAAATAAAAATATATACAAATAAAAAAATACAATAAAAATAATTGTAGGCGATATGACTATTGCACACAGATACATTGTGATGTTGATCCTCAAACAATATATTGTGCAGCTCTAATCTATATTTATATTTAGTCTTTTGATTTAGACTGAGAGGAAAGAAGTTCAAAAGGATGGTTTGTACTTTTTTCATCCCCTGCAGCTTTAATCATCTCTAATTCCTTAGCTGTGTTTAAAGCAGCAAAAACCAACTGACCCTTGGAGTTCCTCTAACGTGTCTTCATCACTGGTCAGCATCAAACAGTAACGCAACACAGAGGAAAGATGACGACACAGAGCAGCATCTTCCTAAAAACACACAAAAATTAAACATTTTTGGAGGGGTAGAACATGATGTAAACATAATTCTAGGTACATCACTAGATTTTTCACCCACTTCGTATGCTGCTTGGTATTTCAAACTGCTTTATCAGTGACAAATATAAGGGGAAATTGTACAGAATGTTAATTTCTGTACTAGAAAATGGATTCGTTTAAATTGGATTTCTGATGAAACTCCCTTTCAAGGACACAATGGCATAACATTATAATACACTATATATCTCTGAACTATTTCACATGTTAACTGCATGAAAAGAACAATATCTTTTGCAGAATATGAGAACCATTCATGTCCTTCATAGGAATAAATATTGAAACCACATTGATAAAAAAAAAATCAAAAATGTCTCTCTTTTTTCATGTAAAAAAAGAGAGACAAGAGACATATTTTATTTCTAATTCTCCATTAATTCTTTCAATGTTTAATTTTATTTTCCTTTTTTATTTTATTTTATTCCATGTCATCCAAGAACTAATGAGACAATTGTCTGCCTGTATATATATTTAAGTACATGTAAACCGAGTCTTGTTCTGTACGTTTTAGTTAAATTCAATTCATAAAATATAATAAAAAAAATAAATAAATTAAAAAAAAATTTCAGAGGTGCTGCATACATTGAATGATTATCATTGCAGCACTTGTTAGGACTAAGAGTAACCATCTTGTGTTAAGTGTGTGACTCATCTTTCATCACATCATGATTTTCAATGTAACAGACATTAAGTTAACAGCCACATGTACACAGAATACTACGAAACAATGGATGATTCCCCATTATTGGTCTTGGTTATGAGATAAAAACTGATATAAGTTTGGATTTTAAAAATTAGACATAGATTTTACATTTTACTGTACCTCTTTTGTCTTCCAAAAATGTTTTGGCCATGTAAGGGGGTACTGGACTAAAGATATGTTTCTAAGGGGGTACATCACTGAAAAAAGTTGGACAACCACTGCTCTATGTCAAAGGCCTATTATCCAGATCCAGTAGCTCGTTTGCAAGTTTGTGCACCTGGATGATGTTCCTGAAAGTCTAACCTTTACAAAAATACCCATAACCTTTTACAACACACCATTACAGATTTTGCCCCAAAATGCACACTGCATTTCTCCTGGTTGTAAAGAAAATAAATTCAACTTTTAAAAGCATTTTGTAAATAGACAGCCTTCAAGAAATTGTTTGGAAAATAAGTTTGGAAGAAGTGAATGATACTATGTGTGTTTTCGGAGCCCACCTCATCCAGGTCCTGTCTGTGGAATTTATGAACAACGTTGAAAAGAATCTTGAGGATCTCAATGACCTGCTGGGACATGTCCTTAGAAATGGGAAGATTTCTGCAACAGTTATCAGCTGATCTCACCCCCAGACACTGCTCCAGGACTTTGGTTAACACTGATACCCCATGTTCCTGATAAAGGTAAACAAAGGATCACCGAGGATTGGAGAGGAAGTCAACCACTGATGTCCAAAACTTAGAACAGAACATGTATGAATGAAACAAAGAAAAATCAAGTACAACATTGACAACTGAGTTATATGTTAATACCATAATTAACCCTTTGATGCATGACTTTTTATTCCTCGTCAGGCCCAAAACAAAAACAATGTGATCTAAATCTTTTTAATGAACCTATTTTTTTATGAAGTTACAAAAACGTCCACTGAGCTGGAAAACATGTGTTTAAGATTTGAACCACAGACACGTGTATTTAAAACACAATATCACAACACTATGAAATAAAACATTTTAACCCTTTAAACGTCCACTCAATTTCACCTACGTTTCTTAAAGTAAATTGAATGCTGTTCTTTTGTTCATTTTTGGGATATTGGAGGTGGGTCCTATTAAATGATGCAATAGATACAACTTGTGGATATTTATTGATGTTTTGATGTGTTTGTTAGAATATGGTTCCTATGTGGATAATTATGAGACATAAAGGTTCAGATCAGCTGTTTGACATTTGCATTTTGAACAAATGAGTGATTGTACCTGCTGTGGATATTTTATCAGAAAGTGGCTTATATCTTTTTATGTGCAAGAATCTCAAACTACATTATGTCATGTGACGTGACTTGCTTAACCCTTTGTTGGTCACACTGCAAAAATCATATTCATTTTTTTTTTTTTTTGCTCTTTCCACCTCCACTATTCCAACATAAAACATATATTTATATTTTTATTGACCCTAAATTTATTAAAAGTCAAACATTATTCATTCACCAATCTTACCAAAATAATGTGTGACTGAGTTCAAATTAGATGTATTAACTCTTTGTGTTTGTATCATTAGCGATTAGCATTAGCGATTAGCATTAGCATTTCATGACCCTTTACTATTATCTCTACCGTTTGGTTCAGCATGTTTTAAAAAATAATTACATTAATACTAATGTATTTCTGAAACATGATGAGGATTATTTATGTAAAATAGACTCTGTAAAAGTTAATTTAAAAAATCGAACTTGCCTGCAATTCTGTGTCGAAAAGAAAAGATCATAGCGGAGGTGTCGTCATGGTTACCATCTTCTTCCTTGGTGTTATACTAGTATGAGCTGAATATATCATTAACAGTGCCACCAAGTGGTGGTTTTGTGTATTACATGATTCTTATAAAGACTTTCCCAAACTAAATTTAGATTAGATATCAGGGTTCAAAGTTACCTCTACTAAACGGTTGAGCTGACCAACAAATGGTTTAACATTTTTAGTGACTACTTCCAGCCTATATATGGATCATTGGAAGTTTAAAGGGTGAATGTAGTTTTTGTTTGATAAGAAGACTGTTAATTACAGTCTAATACCGACAGGCAATTGATTTACAGATAGAAATGTTAGTGCAGATCAGGTATTAAGAACAGACCAGGTATAGTAATGATATGAACTGACTGATATGGAACTAAAACAACTAAACCCATGAATATACAAGAGAACAGCTGTAGAATACTGTCCACCGGAGTGACCAGTATGCATCAAAGGGTTAATACTAAAATAGTCACTGCTATTGTGACAAAATAATTCAACTAAAACATCAATCATCATCCAAAATCTGTTTGAGTGAACATCATTATCACATTTTCAGATGTTCATCACAATGGTTCAGTTAGAAAACAATATAAATCTGTGTGCTTGTTGACTCTACCTTTTGCAGTTGCACCCTGAGTTCTGGCCTCAGAGCAGTGAGTAAAAAGAGAAGTCTTAGTTTATAAAAGCGGTCACTGGATGAACCACTGCCTCTGATCCCCTGCTTCAGATTCTTCCACAAGCCATGTAAGAGTCTTCCATAAAGACAGGACAAAAAAGTCATTTAAAGATAGTTTTTGTTTTTTCAAGCTCACATCATGTTTATAGAGTGGGTTCACACACACCTCAGCCTTTACCTACCTATTCACCTTTACCTACCTACCTAAGCTTACTTTTTGATCCAGAAAAACACCAAATTTGTCTTTTAGGTTTTATGCTAAAAAAACATTTGATACTAATACCTTTGATGCATGAATTATGAGAACCTTAGTGTTTTTATTTGTCTTCACAGTCAAACTAGAGGTAAAAGGGTGTCAGAAATGTCAGAATATTTCTATCTTTACAACTATGAGACATATTATGTTATGTTTCAATGGATGTATAAATCTAGTACAATCACAAAATACAGAACCTTATCTGAATAAAGTGAAAATGTAGTTGAACAATAATATAAAAGAATGCATAAAATAAGATATTATAGCAATAAATTAATCTAGACTATCATGATTAGGAGATATTATATTTATTAAATACTGTATTTGTAGTAACTGAATATAAATGTACTTATAGTTGATTGTACAAATCAGATTGTGTGAGGTGACTTACAAAACAATATGTATATAAATGGTTTGTATGGATGCTTTGTGTTAATGGTAAATAGGCAAAAAAAAAACAGTGTTAAAGCAGAGGAAGCAGAATTTATTTGATTATTAGTTTTAGTGTTGCACTGATCAATCGGCTGCTGATCATAATTGGTGATCAGAAAAATATGATGATCAAAAAGCCGATCACGTAAGGTAATTTACTAGCGACCATTTTCAAACTTGCAAACTTAGCCACGGCTAAATAGCATTAGCATTGGCTTAGCACTGCTGTATTTACTACAACACCTGAACCGAATGCACCCACAGTTCAACGGCACTTTGTCAAAGCAGACTCAGAGCTTGTTTTGCTAACTGGTGAGTATTAGCATCTGTTAGCATGTAGCCTCATGTCTTGTAATTATTTTTTAGCAAATGTACCAAGGTAGTGTAACAGTAATTGTAATTAATTATGGCTTATGGCTTCATGGTTCAAAACATATGAAAAAAGTAGTATCTTATAGTTGAGAAAAATACAGTCAACAGAAGATATAAGAAAAAGACACAATCATGCAGAACATCAAGCAGATACTTTTCTGGAGGTTAGAGAGCCTGTGAAAGGTACACTGGCTGTTAGGTGTGTAGTGTTACCTGAGTGTGCTGGCCCTCTCCTGTGCCATGGAGCTGTTGTAGATGACATTACATAAGACTTTAATGGCCTCCTTCCTACAAACCTCCCCATCTTCCTCCTTCTCTTCCTCATCACTCTTCTCTTCTCGAATATCTTTTTTTCCACGGTGCAGCACCACATAACCTCCGTCCTCTCTCCAGTTGTACGACTGTTGAAGGCAGATGTTTCCACTGGCGGCACCAGCGTCCTCTGCACTACTTCTAGAGCTAACAGTTACAGATGGGGGAAGGTCTTCTTCACCAGTTATTCTGCAGACTGGTCCGTTAGATGTTTCCAAATCATCCTCATTTCTTTCCTCCTCTTGTTGTGGGTATGTTTGGGAGTTACTGATGCCCCCCAGGTTTGCAAAGGTGAGGAGGGCATTGTCGGTTACCAGGGGCCCAAGAGCCCGACGATCACGAGACAAAATACGAAGGGTATGAAGGCAAGTTCTCAACACTGGCGGCTGGAGCTGATTAGTGATGAAGGACAGAAGGGCTTCTGTCAAACGCTGAAAAATGTAATGATAAAGGGATCAAAATAGAGAAGTAATAAGTTTAACCTTCCTCCTGTTAGGGTCAGCACTGACACATTTTAAGTTTTAAACTATTTTCCACCAATGAACACAGTTCCCTGGTGTCTCAGTGACCTGTCTGTCACATGCTTTGATCAAAATATCACATTGATGCAGAGATACAGCAGATACAACAGACCTTTTCAAAATGATCATTTTTGTGCCTCTTACTTTCATGTAAATGAGCCACAGCTGACTCTGTCTGAGTGGCTCATTTCTCTGTGTTGTTTTCTATGAATGGTAAATGCAGCCAGTGGAGGGGACACAACATAAAGCAAACGCTGCGTGTGTTGCTAACTCGGGAAAAGTGGTTTACAGCAGAATGACACCTTTAAATTATGAACAAAAACCATCCACTTTCCTTTTCCCTTGATCCATTTCTTGTTGGAGGGGGATGAAAATGCTCCGTTTCAGATTTTTTAGGCTTTATACGTCACATGCATAGATTCATTTGAATACCCCACCCCACCAGCTCAGCTAACCCACCCTCTGCTCAGACTCACAGATCCACCATTATTCTCTATTATTCTCTATAGTTTCCTCAGTGTGCGACCAGTGCGTTCGGGTCTGAGCCCTGGTCGCTGTGCAGATGGGCTGGTCTATGGGTGGCACCGTAACCGTGGGGTAATGGCTTATCTGGCCAGCCCTGAACCAGCTCCGAACTAGCCCCGAACTAGCCCCGAATGCTCACCAGGGCTGTAGAACTCAGCACCCAGTCCACTTTGATTCTCTCCAGATGATTTTATTTCATCTGTGTCTTTGTCTCTTTTTCTCTGCCTCAAGTTTTTCAGGTTCCATGTATTTCTCTTCCACTCAGTAGTGTGGAAGAGAGGGGCGGAGTCAGCTGTGGCTCATTTGCATGAAAGTAAGAGGCACAAAAACGATAATTTTGAAAAGGGCTGTTTCTCCAGGTTGCTGCTGTATCTCTGCATCAATGTGATATTTTGACCAAAGTATGTGACAGACAGGTCACTGAGACACCAGAGAACTGTGTTCACTTGTGGAAAATGGGCCTGATATGTCCCCTTTAAACTAAATGGTAATAAGAAGTTGCTGTAAACTTTCTGCAGACTGACAACTGTACCTGTCGGAGAAAAAGATCTGATTCGTTGTCATCTGAGTCCAGATCAGACTCCGAGTCAGGATGATATTCCCTCACTTTGTTCTTCCTGAACTGATCAACCAAGACAGAAACTTAGGTAAATGAAAGACATTAACTGCAATATTAAAAAAAAAAAAAAAAAAGATTTTGTACAGTTTGGCTTAAAATGGCAAAATTGAAATTTCTCAATGTACATCAAAATACTGTGATTTTGATGTCAACTATATGTATGTACTGACAATCAGAGGTGGTCAAAGTACTCACATTCTGTACTTAAGCAGAAGTACAGTACAAAAAAATACTCTGGTAAAAGTAGAAGTACTGATTCAACTCCTCTACTTAAGTAAAAGTTAAAAAAAAAAAGTACAATTTCTCAATTGTAATAAAGTACAAAAATAAAAACAAAAACTTTTTTTTAACCAAGAAACCAGGAAAAATCTGAATAGTTTAGAGTATCAAAATTAAACCTTTTAAAAGTGAGTTCCTGTGTTTGATGAGGTCACAGTTTCTCTTTTGGGTATTGACATGAAATTTAGGAAAAATGAAAAAAAAAAAGTCACAATTGAGATAAAAAGTCATCATGAGATGAAAAAAAGTTCTAAATATGAGATTGATGAAGTGACTTATTTTTCATACTGTCACATCTGTTTAGTTTGAAAAAGTAACGCCTCTATTCTGAGAATGTAAAGAGTATAAAGTACAGATATTTATACAAAAATGTAGGGAGTAAAAGTAAAAAGTTGCCAGAAAAATAAATACTCAAGTAAAGTACAGATGTACTTAAGTACAGTAATGAAGTACTTTTACTTAGTTACTTTGTACCTCTCTCAAAATCATCTAAAAAATTTGCTAAATTTATCTTTAGTCCAGATAATCCCTTTAAAACCCAACATCAGAAAGTGAATATAAAAAAAAAATAATAATCTGATGTGTCCTCACATTTTAATAAACTCTAATACAAGTTATTACTTAATGGAAATAATATACAAAAAATAAGTTTAAAAAATATATTATTTTGTCCATCAACAACAGCAACGTTACAGTAATGGTATGAATTACAGTGTATTGGATGATGCATTAACCCATAAAAATGAATATTAATGAATGAATAATGAATAAACAAGAGTGACCAGTATATGTGTCAAAGAGGGGTTAAAAACTGCAAATTATTATTATATTTGTTGGGTTAATAGACATCCAAACAGCTCCAGGTGACCAAACACATCAACTCAACTATAATGTTCAATATCTGTGGATCCATTAATCCTGTCACTTTAAGAAATAACTAATTATTTAACACTATTTATTGGTATAGTACTGTACAATAGCATAGTTTTCCACACATTAGACTGTAACATAATTAATGGTGAAGGTGAGGGAAGTGAATTTGCTGTGTCATGAAGTAACTGAGCAGCTAGAAATGATTACACAACAGGCTTTGAAACACAAATGCTGTGACTACCAACACTAAGCACCTGGAGATTACTCTAATGCACAATTAAACCTCCCTCTGTCTGTCCAGCAGCAGACGGGAGACTAATTAACCTGCATGTTATGTTAAAATGACCCACTTTAAAGTTTGAGCATCAAGGAAAAATAGTATTTTTTCAGTATTAAATTTCTGCTTAATATTTCTTTACAACTGTGAGACACTTTATGTTGATTCATATTATGTTTAATATTATGTTTAATAATTGTTTTGATTGGAAATTACATGATGCAGCAGTGTTTCAGATACATTTTTAAATTAGTTTTCATTTATTTTCTTCTTTTTTTTTTATGAAATGTCCATGATAACGGACAGCATTTTTAAGTTAAAATGGTGAAACTTGTCAGGTGGATATTATGTTATGTTTTAATCTTATGTTTTAATATGTTGGTCTGTCAAAAGTAATAAAATGGCGAAACATTGACAAAACAGTTTGAACATGTATTTTTTTAATATAAAAAAATTTGTGAATGATTCTAATTTAAC